>JAFIRS010000208.1:600000-1013390 GCA_018342105.1 Gonioctena quinquepunctata | reverse complement strand
TCCATTTTTCTTCTTCTTGGGTGGCTTAGGAACTGGAGTGGAGTTGTTTGGTCTTTTTGGCGCAACAAGATTCTGTTCTACTAAATCAGCTAATTTTCCTTGCTCTGCCAGCATTGACAAAAAAGTACAGATAAATTCATCATAACTGTGGGTACGTCGACTGTCATCCACCTGTAAATTTGAAAAAAAAAAAAGGTCAACATTTTACTTCAGGATGAAAATGATGAATGAACTTTCTTATTCAGGAAATTCCCAAATAATAAATAAAACAAACTATGTTTTTCTAAACTTTCAATCTGTTTTCACAATTTTAATTTTTTCGTATTTTATAGAATGCCATTTATCTCACCTTGTATTTATTCTGTTTATCATTTTCATCTTTGATACTGATTTCACACATACAAATTTCATTCTCTAAATTTCGTAATAGTGCAAGGAGATCTTTTGGGGCAAAAGTATGAGGCTCTAATAGTTCCTGGTTCTTTTTTTCAGCTATCACAGGATCCCCATCACTTGTATGGACTCGGGCATGGCCCCCACTCGATTTCCTTTCCATAATTTCAGGTGGTTTTGTTTCTGAAAGTAAAGGTATGAACTTTGTTGGTGATATTTATCAAAGCCTTTCAATTGTGTTCAAGAGAAAAATGTTTTTAATGTACAGACACATAAATTTGAATTTGTATTTTGTGCATTTTTTGACTCTGCTGACAAACTTTATTTATTTCTCAAGGCTACAAATAATATATGGTTACAAAAATCGGTAATGAATATTTGTATTGTAAACTTACAGGTAAATAATAGAACTTATGAGTGGAAGAAGAACTTGTGCTACGTAATTTATTATATATTTATTCACGGATAACACTGGTTTATAAAGTATGTAAATAAAATATGATTTTGATTAAAGTAAGACTACAACTAACTCAAAATTAAAAAACCATAGAAGTTTTTATTTACGGCAAAAAAGAAAACATATGGATGTGGATGATTCCTAATATATAGAAAGAGGGCATGAACAAAAATTTGAATTAGACACTAAATCTACAAATATTATCCTTTTGACAGCATTCCTAAATACATAACTTGAGGCGTTGATAAAATCAAGTAGATTTAAAATTGTATTTGCTGTACTTAATATACTAGTCATTGGATCTTATATACTATACTAACTTCTGTATTGATTTTCGTATTGACAAAAGTTTTGTCATACACAAATACAAATTCAATAAGGAAAACACGTTTTCTATCTGACAGAATAATAATTTCACTTCATCTACTCTTGTGAAAGATTAATTAATATACTTCCCCCGTGTAAGTGAAAATAATTAGTAACGATTCAGGGCAAATTAACTAATTTTCCCTTTCAGAATAAATAAAAACGAATTATTTTCTCTTCCACCTTCACAAAAAACATTTAGAGAGTACCCCTTAATATACGATGGATGAAGATGATTGTCCCTAATTATTGTTATTATTATTTATGCCTTAAATATTTTTATAGTATTTATCTTTTTTATGCTTTGTTAATAAGAATTGATTCCTCAGACAATAAAAAATATTTTGATTGATAAGTTGAATTTCGTATTTAGCTTACCATAATAATAATAATAACGTTTATTCATCCCAAGAAACATACATGTTTATGGAGGGACAAAAATAAAAGGAAACTTATCAAATAACAGTCAAAAGATTTATAGCAGTTAAATCAGTATCGAGGAGCGCTGAATATAAAAAGAATTTTACAGTTGATATGAATCATAAATCATGAAGGTATAGTTGACAAAATGTATTTCTTCAGTTCATTTTTGAATTTTGTTATAATATTAATATTTTTAATTTTTTTAGTAATCTATTATAATAATAATTCCACGATAATATAAAGAATTTTTTCCAAACTGGGTTTTTATTTGGAATTTTTTAAATGATTACACTGTCTTGTGTGATATTTATGACAATCAGAATTTACACTGAATGTGAATTACAATGCTTATTATTATTTTTTGTGAGATGGATAAAAATACATATTTTCAATTTGAATAACGAGTCAATGTCAAGCAGATCCCTTGGTTTATATAAATTAGATGTTTGTTCCAAGAATGGTAATTTGAAAATACATTTAATTGCTTTATTTTGAAGGGTTTTCAATGGTTTCAATAAAGATTTCGTTGCAGTACCCCAAATTGATATTAAATATTGGAGTTTTGGTCAATGGTTAACCCAAAAATTTTTTTTTTTTAAAATTTGGAATTTTTTAGTTTGAAATGTACATAAATAAGATTTCTCCTTATTCAGGGTTAATTTATGATTCTATAACCATACAATTATTAAACCTAGGTCCTCTTCCATTTGATTCTTAATATTTTGTATATTTTTTCCATAATAAATTAAAGTAGTATCAGCAAATAATTTCAAATGTCCTTGTAAGTTCAAATTTGAAATAGAGTTGATTGATCCCTGTGGTACACCACAAGATATGTTTCCTGTGGAAGATTTCGGAATCTCCCAAATAAACGAATTGCTTTCTATCGAATGAATAATTTGTAAACCAAGAATATACATTTCCTCTTATGCCTATTTGACTAATTTTTTTAAGGAGAATTTCAAAGTTAATTGTATCAAATAAAATTGAATTTATCATAAATATTCCGCAAATAATATAGATAATTATTATATATGGCTAGTGTTTAGCAACTACTCCTCAACACACATGGAGGGGGCTTTCAGTTTGACCAATTTAATGTCACATTGTTTCATGTGGGCGTTTATTGTAGTCAAAAGTGAGTAGTGACCAGAAACATAAATCAAAAAGCCTAAAAAAAATTACTTCAAGTTAGGTTAGGTGGTGTACCCTATTTCAAGATTGGATATTAAAATTGAATGGTAAGTTGGATAGCTTGCTTGCCCAAGTTAGATAAGGGTATATCCCATTCTTCAACGTTAAATAGTGATTGGAATGCGAGCAATTTGGATAGCTGAAAAAATAATTGGAATTCTCATAACAAAACGGGGCTAATTGACTTGATTTTGTTGTTTCCTTGAAGTGTTGAATTTGCTGAACCATTGTCTTAATTTTAATTATTTATTGCACATAGAACACTTCTATACAGAACAATCTGACCATACTCTCGACAGATTATTTGTTATGTGGTACTAGCTAAACGCAAATTATACACAATGGATTAATTTATTTCAATTGAAAGAAATCTTGCAGAATGTAAGGAGAAAAAAATAATCCTTTGAAATTTTTCAATAATCTTCCTGATTCTGCTTTAAATGCTTTGGTCAAAGCTATAAATAAATTTGGGGGAATCTCCCTCATGCTTCAAAAAAACTCTTCTTGTTCGAATATTCTTAGATGGTGGTGAGCAGGTTTACATACCGGGTGACACAGGATATCAGGCCACCCCTGTAACTTCTGCATTCGTGAACGGATTTTTCTGAAATTTGGTACAGTTATATAAGCAACCATTTCGGATTTGATCACATTAGAATCCAATATGGCGGACTTCCGGTTTTTCTGGAAATGCCAGTAACTTTGTTTTTTTTGGTAGAAGCTATTCACAATGAGTCGCAAATAACAGAAAAACTTATTTTTTTCTGAAAAATTATTTTTTGTGTTACTTACTGGTTAATCAATTCAGTCACATCACATTTTGTCTCTCTAGAACATACATTAAGGAAAAATATGACATCATTTTTGTATTTCGGTGCAGTAACAAATTGTATAAATTCAAAAATCTACAACTAGTTCGTGGGTTTCCTTGCAGTTCGAATAATTTTTAACTTAGTAAGCTGTGGAAAACAACATTTCTGAATCTTGTCAACTAATTGTGTAAGTTATACTTATAAGCATGATAATGGTGTTTTTTTAAAATTCTTCTAGCGTTTTCTCGACTTACATTGCATTGGTATTCCAATTCCCGCGTCGAAGCGGTTGGATCAAAATCAACATAAGCAAAACGTTCATTTTTGCCTCCTCACTTACAATCATCTTCTCCATTGTTGGTTTCTTTTGTGTGTGGGTATCGTTCAGCGTATAACTGACAAGCGGCGACACTGTTTTAAAGACATTCTCCGTAAATTAATAACATATCAACTGTTCACTTCTTGTGAACCTATAATTTTTTTTATTTTACATTTCTACTAAACTAATTCTTGGAATTTAACTAATTTTTGAGAGTTGAGATGAAAGATGACAGTGAAACACAATTAGTTGACAAGATTCAGAAATGTTGTTTTCCACAGCTTACTAAGTTGAAAAATTATTCGAACTGCAAGGAAACTCATGAACTAGTTGTAGATTTTTGAATTTATATAATTTGTTACTGCACCGAAATACAAAAATGATATGTCATTTTTTTCCCTTAATGTATGTTCTAGAGAGACAGGTAGGTGGCCCCATAGGGGCTCCATTTGAAAAAAAATAATTTTTGATCAAAATGTGATGTGACTGAATTGATTAACCAGTAAGTGACACAAAAAATAATTTTTCAGAAAAAATTAAGTTTTTCTGTTATTTGCGACTCATTGTGAATAGCTTCGACCAAATCTCATTTATCCACGAGGTAAAATAAAAAAACAATTTTAATTTCAATTGTTTAAAAAAAATGACATTTGACATAAGGTTTGGACTTGTTTTGACCTGTTGAATTCGAATATGTAAAAATATACAGGGTGTTCCATTTGGATTGTAATGTGATCAAATCCGAAATGGTTGCTTATATAACTGTAACAGAAAAATCCGTTCACGAATGCAGAAGTTACAGGGGTGGCCCGATATCCTGTGTCACCCGGTATTCTGCGACTTTTCCAAAACTTTCAACTGTAACTTTTCAAAGGAGAAATGAAACAATTCCAAAAGAAACCCCTTCAGATCTGTAATAGGTTAGGTTAATATTAAAAAATAAGATAATATTTTAGCTTCTTTAAATACACAAAATATTAACTAACCCATCATTTGTTTTGAATGTTTCCTTTTTTTTATATTTCTGGTGAGCAGATTTACATATGCTGTGACGTTTCCAAAACTGTTAACTGTGTCTTTCATAAGGAGAAATGAAACAATTCCAAAAGAACCCCTATTAGATCTGTAATAGGTAAGGTAATGATCTGACGAAATATAATTTATTATCAAAATTGCAATTTAGTTTCAGGAAAGGCAAATCGACACAACAAAACTTGAACAAAAGTCAACCAACACTTTGTGTTTTCCTTGACCCTGCCAAAACTGTCCGTCACAAGCAGCGAGCAAATTGTTATGCATGGAGTTCCTCAAGGAACTATTTTCCCTATATAACAATAACTTGTTCACCATAAATTCTGCTGGAAAACAATCAGTTTCGCGGATGACAAAGCAATAATTTCCAAGAGTGAAAATTGGAATGAATTGACAAGTAAAGCAGAAAATGACCAAAAAAAAATACAGATTGGTTTGATCATAAAATTTCTAACAGTAAATTACAAGAAAACTGTATTCATAACATTTCATACAGTAAAGGTGGTTTGCCAGACTTTGAGTAATTGAATATCACCAAATCAACAGGGGGATACAACCAAATAGTATGTGTAGTTAAAACAAAATATCTAGGTGTAATAATAGATCAATTTCTGAAGTGGGATTTCCTTGTGAATCATGTCACTGGACGCTAAGAAGTCCCTTAAATAAATTATATTTTGGATTTAACACATATGAGGGTAATCTATTTTGCTCTCGTAGAATCAAGCCTAAACTACAGAATTCTTAGCTGGGGTGAAGCACCAAAACTCATCTGGAAAAACTAGAAATATTACAAAAAATTTTTTTGAAGATAAAAAGGTCAAAAATACCCTTTAGAGAAAATCAGGTACTTGATATCAAACAGTTAACTGACAGTTGTTTATTTTCAATACAGAATCAAAATAGATTCAATAATATTCTACCAACTGACATCAAATCGCAAAAACTCTTCAAAAATAAAGTAAAAAAATATCTCTCAAAAGTGACAGATTACAAATCCATGATATAATAGATCAAAAAAATTTGTAAATCACGCAAATTATTTTCAAATAAATATTTGTTTTTATATATTTTTTCTTTTTCACACTGATGGTTTGATATTTATTTATTCTGTTTTCTTCATTTCTCTATTTAATTATTTATTGTATCAATCAATATAAACAGAAAAAAAATGCCAAGCAAAACAAGATATTACAAAAAAATAACAGATTTCCACGTGCAATCCTTGATTCTGTGGGTTTCTTCTATGCATTTGTATAGTTCAAGATGTAATTCATGGTTGTCAAATATTATTCAAATGAACATTATTATTATCTCATGACCAAGATCCCACCATTACCAGAGGGTACACAAACCAGCCGACTAGGAAAAAACTCACCAAAGTATAGAACAAACTGCATTTGAGAGTATATCTCACCTTTTTTGTCCCTATCTCTATCCTCTTGTTCGGCCATTCTTAGTACAACGAAACGCTTCAGGTCTCTCGATGTAGGACTGTTTTGACATCCCGACGAATTTGCCCAATTCCATGCTTGCGTCGGAGAATTGAAAGCAGAGCCCAGATCAGAAGGAGTGTCTGTACCTGAGGTACTTGGAGCAGGGGACGTTTGTATCATCAAAGGTGTAGCGTAATCTAAAGGGCATAATGTTACCTTGGTATTGCTAGAAATTGGTTCGTTTTTCGTAGTAATATTTGCATCTTCTTCTGGTTCTTCTTTTAGTGGATCTTCAGCCTTTTAGACAAATTAAAAAACTATTCATTTTTATACAAAATGATCTTTGAGTAGGTACAACAAATAAATATGATAATGATTCCTGAACTCTGTTGAGATGAAACAGTTGAGTTATGTTCTAAATGTTGGTATCAACATTAATGTGTTTTGGGTCATGCAAAATCAACTGAAATTCCTATATGGGTTTTCCAAAAACAATTAAAATACCTACATGTTTTGCAGAATGAACAGAATTGTTAGAAAGTAACTACAAAATAGTTACAAGAAATATGAATAGTTCAAATATACTCAGAAGTGAGATGTGAATAACTGAAATTGCTGGATTTGTATTCGAAATATTTCTGTGCATCAATGAAAAAGGAAATATTAATTATATCAATAAAATGGAATTAGGGATAACATTACTTTTCCATCATAGATATAGGTATATGTTCATTGGATCCGTGATTTCCAAGAGGGGTGTATGCAACATTAAAAAAAACAGCATTAAAAAAACCATTGTCAGTTGTGATGGAATACACATCTAACATTGGATATTGGAGTTTTTCCCTATAGCTGTCATTATCATTCCCTAGTGTCATTGAAAATTGTGCATATATAAAGCTTAAAAGAATAAGACCAGCATTGGCAACAACATTAACCAAGAAACACAGAAATATATACTTGGGAAAAGATAATCAATATGAATATAAATTAATCATATAAATAAATAAGTTATGAAGGAAAAAAATCATCAAATTTATATAGTGAAGGAACATACTCAAGTTTATAATAGTAAGAAACCTGCCTTCCTAATCGGTTCACTGAAAATGTCACTCAATAGATAATATAACAAACCTTAACCTCATCTGCATTCAGTAATTTAGGAGCCTCTGCTTGATTTTCTGTTTTGACAAGGCCTCCGGATTTGTCTTTAATTTTCACAAGATGTTGCAGTGCATCCAGAACAATCTGTTTGTTGGTACGCAGCATTTTGAGTTTATGCTGTATGGCCAATCTTCTATCAGGCACCACAGCCATAAGGTTGAACCGGATTTCATTATATTCATCTGCAGTGATGCCAAGCCTATTGGTGATGACACAACGAAATTTGTCCGTCCATTCCATATCATTACATGGTCCATGGTCTATGGGGTAAGGTTTCAGACCATCTAATTCAAAAAGCCTTCCACCAATAGGAACAAAACTAACAAAATGGAAAGCCTCTCCTATTGAAGAAAAAAATCAAATGGAGAAACATCGAAATTATCCATGGAACCCAACGGTCAAGTTTTTCAATAACTGTGAAATTATTCTTTATAGAGATGAATCGAAATTACAAGTTAATTTAACTCTTGCCTACATGCAAAGAAATTAAATAGCGAAACTTGACTGTCTTTTGATAGGAGTTTCACGAGGGGGTAAAAACTGTTCCAGTAGCTGTACATCTCAGAATCTTCAGCATTTCAGTGCCAGCATAATTATTACCAGTACCCCTTTAGTATCCGTTTCAGTACTTCAGTCACAGTAAAACATTTTCAGTAGTAAAATCAATACTTCAACCTGCATTAAGTATTTTCAGTACCCGATTCAGTAATCTTCCAGTATTTTCATTACCCATACATTTCTTCAGTATTTGGTTCAGTATTCATCATTATAATCTTCAGTTACGATTCAGTTACAATTACAACAATAAAATATCTATCTAGTTCCATCATTCTGAGAGTAGATTAATAGATTACTAATGAGAAGTTGAAACTAATGGATAAAGTTTTACTTTGAAGTTAGAGTTGTGTTAAGGGATTTTCAGAAAAAAGGTAAAAATTGGTTTGGGATTGACAAGTAAACACAGTAAAAGGGCATCCGCGGGAGAATTGGGGCCTCCAAAAAAAAAACAGTCGAATCGGTTGGATAACAATCCCAATACACTAATTATATAGCTCATCAAGTATGCTGTGGATTCAAAATTGAAAGAAACCAGATTTATAACTTCAATTTTACGATCAAAACGAAAGGTATAATTATTTGTGCAAATAAATCAATCTTTAAATAAGTCAAACATTTCGAAGGCACCTTTCACTCGGAACTAAATCAAACTTTGAGAATATTGATGAAATGCTCTGTATAATTATAAATTTTTCGATTCCGCAAACATCTACGAGTAGGTTTACTGAGTTTGGGAAACAAATAGTGCTCACTCAATTTTTCAGATTTATTCCCATTCTCAACACAGAATTCTCAGTGTTTCATAAAAACTTTAAAAAACAAAAGTGTGCTATAGAAACAATAATAACTTTGAAAAGTAAGAAATTAGTGTTCATCAATAACCTAATAAGTTCGTATACCTAATGTGCTTTAAGTCATTACATTTTTCAACAAACATGTATACAAGAGATGAAAAACTGGCCATGCTATTGATTTATGACCAATGCAAGATAAATTCGAGGAACGCAGCAACTTTGTATGTTGAAAGGTATCCCACCAGAGATCATCCATGTTTTCAATATTTCCCCGTTGTGGAGAAACAACTCGTACAAGAAACTCCCAACCATGAAACTTCAATCATTGATGAGGTGACGGAAATCAATGTTTTAGCATTTGTAGAAGTGAATCCTACCTCTTCTACTAAGAAATTAGCTGTGAGTTACAAATTAGTCATGAGTCAGCAATTTACACATTACGACTACTTACAGAGTTTCAGATTCAAAATAATCAGTAATCCTTTTTTGTTCTCCTCTTTTTTCAAGCATATCTTTAGTAATATTTATTTCTAGAAGCTGAAGCGAGTAAAAACTTGGGTATTTTCGGAGTATTCAATTTGCACATACATAGTTCGTCACAGTTTGCAATGCAGATAGAGCTTTGAAATCGGTCGTTAAATTTCGCAAATTATCGTCGCGCTTATTGAACAATCTTTCTTTGATAGTTCGTTATAACCGAGTTTATGTGTTTCAAGGACTCAATTTGTAGACCTTTTTGTCTAATTGTTCGCAATAGCCCAGTTCAATCAATCAATCAATCAATCAAAAATATGCTTTATTGTCTAAGAAAATATTCTTATTGATAAAGCGTAATTATACTAATATAAACTAGGAGAGTTACATGATCAAAATGTAAGTAGTTGGATATTTAAGTTCTAGAGATATAAAATTTGTTTAAAATAGAAAAATATTACATATAACAGAATAATTAATAAAAAAACCTTTTTAAAGACAAGCTTTTATTCAAATGCACTAAAAAGTCAAAAATAATAGTTTTGGATGTGCGACGTAGGTTATTCCGTGACTTATAGATTCAAAAGCTTGTCGCTTCTGTATTCGAACTGAAAACTTTGCGCGACAAGCTTTTGAATCTATAACTCACGGAATAACCTACGTCGCACATCCAAAGCTATTATTTTTTACTTTTTAGGGCATTTAAATAAAAGCTTGTCTTTGAAAAGTTTTTTTTATTAATTATTTTATTTTGTGCTTTTTAGTAGTACACATTAATCTATGCATTTTTGTTAATGCATAGTCATTATGAGGCCTTTTTCCTGTAAGTTCTGAGCTATCTAGTTCTTCAATGAGGAGATCATCTGAAGATTAACTCCTACGCCATCTTCAATTTATGAATTCTGACAAAAAAAACAATAATCTTCGACTAAATATATAATCTCTGACCCCAAAAACCACGACATACCAATTTTGAATAGAAACGTTCCATTATCACAACCATGTGGAGCCGCCATCTTAAAGAACCCCGCACAATAGTATAGGAAATTGGCCCACAGTGGGATTTGCCTGAAATTTACCTATGTTATTGGTATTGAGTTTCTGATCAAATGTTCTCATGGGCCCAATCCTCTAAGACCAATGATTTAGCTCTCAGGGCCGTATTTAGTATAGGGGCCCAACAAACAAAAACAAAATTACAATGGATTACAAATCAAAATAAGGAATGCTATCGAACTTGGATGTATAGTTTGTTGTAATATCTGAAAAAAAATCATTGAAATAGTGGTTTTTTTGTTCAGAACGGTTCAGTTTGATGTGATTTAAGTAAAAAGTATGAAGTCATTTTTTTCTAGAGACTTGCTATTTCTCATGTTTACATGCCATGATGGCACTAGCAATCTATTCGGGACTGAAGTGTAGCTGGTATTGATTCTAAATACAACCAAAAAATGTCAATAGTAATCAAAATAGCCTTGGAAAACAAAAAATGAGCACACACTCAAATATTATTATTTGACACATTGACAGTTGTTGTTTAGGTTATTAAAATGCTTGTGCTTATTAAAATTCTTTGAGTTTAAGTTTATTATTTAATTCATGTTTTGATTTTTCTGAAATACTTATATTTAAAAGTGAAAATGGATCCCATGCAACTATTTCCTTGTTATGACGGTATATGATGTACGGAGAATGGCAAGAATCGACCGAGAGGACGACGTTCATAAAAGGGAAGTGGCTTTCACAAGAAGAAATGAAAGAGGCCATATAGAATTAGAGGTAAGCCCTGAGACAAGATTGTGTGTAAATTGCAATGTAGCAATTCTTAATGAAATTGCTACAATCGAACAAGACCCCGATTAAACATCTTAAGACAAAGATCCCACCAAAAATGCTGTGTTTGCAATGGCCGTGAAGATCTAGTTAGGATATCTTTACCAGCCCGAATTACTGTATTTTTAAACAAAATATTTATATTCCTGAAGGAGTAAGATGTTGCGACCATCATTTGGACGAACAAAGACTCATGCTTAATGCTTTGTTGCCTTGATTAGAGTCTGTCAATTGCCCATACCTTTTGAAAGGAGAAACTCTCCAAGCTTTCTTGCAAGGTTTTCGTAACATTGTAACGAAAATTCTTATTCAAACGACGAATTTAAAATAATGACTTTTATTTAAAAAAATCAATTTTAAGAATTGTTTGGGTATTGTGATGCTATTCCCGGTGAAGGTGGATTCAGATATGTACTTAAGAAAGGTCTTTTAATATTTCTGTGTAAGTTGAAACAAGGCTTATCTGACGAATTTTTAAAGATTAATTTTGCCTATACCACAAGACAGTTGGTAAGCTTAGCAACTAGCAAAGTGAGATTGTCACTAAGGACCAGATTTGTTAGAGATAATATCGGATTTGAAGCAATAACTCATCATCAGTATATAGAGCGACACGTAACGCCATTTTCAAATGAACTTTATAATCCCACACCAGAAAATCCGAAAGCAATATGCTTAATACATGCTACTTACACCTACATTAACCGAAGTTCCAATTTTCGGACACTTAGGCAGACATTTTCTCAACATAAAGGTCGCCATTTAGTAAAACCGACGCTATTGGTTGCTCTGGATGGCTACATTCTTTCTGTACTAGGTGTTTACTTCACTGATGGGCGAAATACTGACAGCACGATATTGGAAAATGAATACGAAAATGATGTTCAGGGTATGAGAAACTGGTTTTTGGAGGGAGACACACTCCTCGTCGACAGGGGGTACAGAGATGCAATACCCCTTTTAAATCGAATGGGGATTATTTACAAAATGCCAGCGTTCATACAACCAGGAGAAAAACAACTCTCAACTGAAGCAGCAAACGATAGCCGATTGGTTACAAAGTCTCCATGGGTAATAGAAAGTCAATTTTTAAATTCTTTGACCAAATGATAAATATTCAACATGTTCAACACTTATTGCTGGCGCTATTATTAACATATATTATCCACCAATTTTAACGGAAAATGCTACAGTTGAACCACAAGAACTATGTTAGCCAGGTCTAGACAATCTTGTTCAACAACGGGTGGAATAACGTTTACTTAATCGACGTGGATTATGGCAACTTAATGATGAGCATGTACCTCGATTTCCACACCTATCTATGGATTACTTAAGAAACGTGACTTTTGGAACATATCCAATTAAATTATCAGCGTCCTATGTCCAAGACAGAATACTTAGAGATGATCATGAGTCGTTTGAAATTGATCTTAGAGTGAATGAACCTGGATTTATTAGACTTAAGAGTGTATTCTCGATTCAGAAGGAGAGAAAAATATCAAGTATTTATTCAATACAATATGCATGAAAACCAGCCTGACGAGAATAATGAAGAAGATGTATTGATAATAGGATACTACTGCAGTTGCCAATCAGGGGAAAGGACACTAGGAACATGTTCTCATATTTGTAGCATATTCTGGTATTAGGGATTTGCCGCCATAATCAAAATGTTAATTATCTATCGACTTCTGTGTTACAGAATATTAAAGATGCCGCAAATCGTCCAGTGCAAGATGCGATACTCCAGCAGCTGTAAGTGTTCGAGTATTATTTTGATAATGAGTGCTTAACTTTTTTGTTCACTTCCACCACCCTGGTTTCAACTTTGTAAGTTATGAATTAGATATACTTTCAATAAGATAGTAGAGTTATATTTATATTATAGAGTTAGAAAATTCAAAAATTAAATGACCGATTTCAATAATCAAAACGTTGTAGTTATTATTTTTTCCTGTTTCTATCTTCCTTAAAAAGCTACAAGATAAGTCCTACATAAAGTTTAGAGGTTAAGTCGGCCATCTTGGATATTAAGATGGCGACCAATTTTGTTATGTACACAAAGAAAGCTACATTCATCTATCAAACGAGCTATCAATCACTGAAATAGGACAATATATAAGAAAGTGATAACAAAATAAATTTGATTCAGTTTTTTGTGGATCACTTGGCAAATACAGTTTTACTAAATACGTTCCTGTAGGACAAAACATGTTTCACAGAGGACTTGTGCTAAAAGACAAATGCTAAGATTTTGCAATATTTCTTATTTAATTGAATTATAATAGGAAATAAAAAAATTATGGGCTTGAGAAAAAAGTGTCATTGTTTATTTGGCACCTATACTAAATACGGCCCTGAGAGCTAAATCATTGGTCTTAGAGGATTGGGCCCATGAAAACATTTGATCAGAAACTCAATACCAATAACATATGTAAATTTCAGGCAAATCCCACTGTGGGCCAATTTCCTATGCTATTGTGCGGGGTTCTTTATGAATTTTGAAAAAAAATCTTCGCCATCTTAAGCCGCCATTTAAAATTGTATATTGAAAGAAAATTCATAATCTCCGACCCCGAAAACTCCCACATACTAATTTTGAGTCGAATCGGACCATAAACACAAATCTCGTCCGCCATATTAGAGCCGCCATCTTAAATTTGTGAATTTTGAAAGAAAATTCATAATTTCCGACCCCGAAAATCCCCACATACTAATTTTGAGTCGCGTCGGACCATAAACACTAATCTCGTCCGCCATCTTAGAGCCGCCATTTTGTTTTTGTTTTTTCTCAAAAATTCCATAATGCATTGTCACGGGAACTATGAACACCTGCCAAATTTCACGTTAATCGGGCAACTGGAAGTGGATCAAATTTAATTTGCAAGATTTGATGACAAACATCGGGACAGGTGAAACTAAATAAAAACTTGTAAAAGAAGATATAACACACAGTATATAATTACAAACACATTATAGTAAAAAGGACTAAAGATAAAAAAACATTTTAAACGAGTATGAAATATATCACAATTTGTCACTATAATATTCTTGCAGGGAATAATAAGCTTTTGTATACAGTATATCTTTAACTGCCTTCCGGAATTTAGGTAAGTCAGACATTTGTTTCAGATTAATTGGGAAATGATTGAAAAATTTTTTACTTTCAAACATCAGTGAATTTTTTGTTAAGGAAGATTTTGGAATTGGCATAGGTATGTTATTATTCTGTCTGGTTTCGTGTACTCTAAGACTTGTCATGTTTAGATGTTTCTTTATCATCAAACATACGGTTTCAAGTATGAAGATGCTACATAAAGTTAAGATTTTGTGAGACTCAAATAGGGGTTTGCAGTGTTCAGAGTTCTTAACTCCGCATAAATAGCGTACTGCTCTTTTTTGCATTACAAAAACAAAATTGAACAGTTGTTGGCTGCAGAAGCTCCAGAAAGGAATGCCATATTGCAAATGAGACCCAATTAATGCAAAATAGGATGATCTAGCAATCGAAAATCCGAGTTCTTTTCTAATTATTCGTACAGCAAAACAACTGCTAGATATCTTTTTTGTTCAAGGACGTTATATGATTATCAAATTTCAATTTATCATCTAGGGTTATACCCAAGAACATTTGTTCGGTTCTCCAAATACAAACTATCATAGTTGAATTTGAATGTCAAAATATTAGTTTTATTTGGATTAAAACACAGAAAATTGGCATCGCACCAATTTTATACCTTTTCTAGATTGGTCAATATTGTGTTTTTCAGCGCTTCTATGACATTTCCGTGCCATAACAAGGTTGTATCATCAGCAAACATTGTGAATTTCCCCGAGATATCGATACTTGCCAAGTCATTCAAATACAATAGAAAGAGAATAGGGCCGAGAACTGATCCTTGAGGTACACCACAATGGATCTTTGATTCCTCTGATGTCATATATTGTATTGTGACCATTTGCCTCCTGTCTGAGAGATATGATTCTATCTAGTTGTGTACATTACCTCTGATCCCATAAACGTACAATTTTTGAAGCAGTATTTCGTGATTTTCACAATCAAGACTTTGAGAAATCACAAAATACTGCACCAACAGCATTATACTCAAACAAAAATGCATAGTGTAAATAGGCGTTTTTGGCGGGCCTTTTCAAATGATTCATAATACACGGGTGTTTGTTATACCAGAGTTTGACTGTACTTATAAATTACTATTTTCATTTGAAAAATTATGTTGCATTATACTTTTCATTATAGTAATTAAATATGTTTCATCAATATATTTTTTGTACATTATATTTTCCCTTAGTTTTGTTTAGGTTATCACCATTACTCGAAAAATTATAATTCAATTCTTGAGAAACTGTTTCAGTATTCAAGATTCCTTTTCACTATTGAAATTATGTGATTCCAGTGTAGCCATTTCAGTACTAATTCCAGTGCTTCAATTTTCTTTTCAGTATTTGTTTCAGTCTTTCATTACTTTGTTCAGTTATTCAGTACTTGCTGCAGTACCTTTTATTTTGTTTTATTTCATTTTATTTTTAATATTAACTTTGCGATGTTTTATTCTTAATATTACCATTTTTCATATATATGTATTATAATAAGTATTGTATACAATTGGAGTTATCCGTTGAAATAAATAAATAAATAAATAAATACAGGGTGTCCCAGGACTTCTTTTTTTCCTCTCGAGAATGTATAGATGGGGTCAATATATCACCAGTACTTCATATAACTTTTTTTCCGAAAATCCTTCGTTACTAAGTTACGGGCCCTCAAAGTAACAGAATGAAAAAAAATATTTTTCTTTGATAACTTTTTAAGTGTATATTGAAAATCAACCAAATTTTGGTGATTGACGAAACAAATGAATTCCTTCGATGAGGTTTCATGCATGAGTCAGTTGGTTTGCTACAAGTCAAGAACGGACTTCTCCCCATGGTCCACAAAACTTTGAAATGATTTGAGATTTTTCAATATTTTTCAACAAAACAAGATTTTCTGCACAATTTTCTGAATAAAAGCACTTGTGTGTAAAATCGATCGGAGCAACGATGTTTGATTAGAAAGGGCTTTTATTCGACGACATCCAACCTGAGACTCAAAAAGATTAATTTTTAGTGACAATAGAAATAATGGGTGAAATCGTCATCACAAATTTTAATAATGCAAATACTTTTACCTAACAAAACTAAATATCAATCACAATCCTCAAGAGCAGAAATGAAAAATCCACTAAAAAAACTGCCCAATATGACCCTCTCTCAATACATTTTCGAAGTCTAAGTTTAGTGTGAATAGGTGTGGTGTGTACTTGTGTGTACTTGCAATGATGATAGAATCTCTTCAGCTGATAATAAAATGAAAGAATCATACCATACCATTTCTACAAAGGGCTGATGATGCAGATATTTTTTCTGGTTATCACACTATTTGCAACCTCAACCGTTAGTAGTAGTTTATCCAAACCTGACACTAAAAATATTAATTATATTTCACCTGCTCTACAGAGTATTTATTTATACCCGGTAACTAAATTAGAAATTGAAGAGGTTATCAAAAAAGTTTGCAAGAAAAAGTCGTCTGGAATTGATGAAATTCCTGGCCATGTCATTAAAAAGGTTGCTAATGTGATTTCTGAGCCTTTGACTGATATAGTGAACACCACTTTCATTGAAGGGAGTTTTCCTGATAACTTGAAAATGTCAAAAAATTTACCAATATACAAAAACAAGGGTTTCCGCTCCGACTGTTCATCTTACAGACCTATATCCCTACTTAGTCAGTTTTCTAAGATTATTGAATTCTGTTTTTATCAAAGATTATATAATTACTTTGAATCTTTCGGATTATTTTCTTCTAGTCAGAATGCTTATAGAAGAAATAAATCTACTGGCAGTGCAATTGATCAACTCCTAAAACATGTGCTGGAAATCTTGGAAAATAAACAGCATACTTTAGGTTTATTTTTTGACATGAGCAAAACTTTTGACCTCGTTGACCATGACATGTTATTACACAAGTTGCAGTTTTATGGTGTGTGTGGCTCTGCATTGAATTGGGTTAGATCTTACCTGGCTGATCGTAGTCAGCTGGTCAGTGTGAATGGAATAAATTCAGATAGAAAATGTGTATCAATTGGGGTACCACAAGGCTCTGTTTTGGGACCCCTTTTGTTTCTAGTTTTTATAAATGATCTGCCGAAATTTTGTACAAAAGCTTCCATTACTGTTATTTTTGCTGATGACACTAATATCTTGGTATCTGCTGGTACTATGTCTAAAGCAATTCATAGAGCTCAGGAAGTAACAGATCAAATTTCTGAGTGGTGTTCTCTAAATGGCCTACTGTTAAATACTGCTAAATCTCAAATGATCAACTTTGCTACTAAAAATTCAACAATAGATAAAAGCTATTTGGTTAGACTTGATAATAAAACTATTCATCAAGTAAATTGTACTAGATTCTTAGGGGTTGATATTGATAATAAACTTACCTGGAAGTACCATGTTGATAGTGTTAAACTTAAGCTGAGTAAACATATATATTTACTGCGTCAGTTGAGACTTACTGTCTCTCTCAGTGTTCTCAAACTTCTATACCATAGTTTAATTCAATCTGTTATTTCCTATGGCCTTGAACAATGGGGTTTATCAGCTAAAGCTAATGAAGTCTTTGTTATTCAGAAAAAGGCGATTAGAATTCTGGCAGGTGCATCGGTGAGTGAACATTGTAGACCATTATTCATTCATTATAATTTATTAACAATGCCTTGTTTGTATATTCACCAAACTTTGATGTACATTAAAAACAATATTTCAATTTTTCAAAAAAATGAACATATCCATGAACACTTCACAAGAAATAAATCTCAACTACATCAACCATATAATAGATTGACAGTATCTCAGAATCATCCCTTGTACTGTGGGGTTAAGCTATATAATAAGCTGAGTGATGGCATTAAATCATCAAATAGCATAGTCTTTAAAAGGCTACTCAAATCTTTTCTACTGCAAAAAGCTTACTACTCTATTGATGAGTTTCTCTTAGAATCCTAGGAGGATTAGATTATATATATATATTTTTTTACAATATTGTTTGTCCTATTCGTTGTGCTGGTTGTTCAAAAACAATTGTATAGTTAATTAGTTGTCTGTGTTTATATGAATTGTATAGTAAACTGTGTATTATACTATCTTTTTGATGTTTGACCTGTTGAATTAGCTAGTATTTTATGATGATGTTATGATTTTCTAATATGATTGTGAAAGAAAACTTCTTTAATAAATGTTTGATTGATTGTGAACAAGGATTTTGAGATGCCCCCAAAGAAAAAAATCCAATGGATGCAAATCCGGAGACCGCACAGGCCATGAATATGGCTTTTCTACCAATCCATCTATTGGGAAAAATATGGTTCAGATGGTCCCGCACAATCAAATGAGGAGTAGCGCCATCATGCTCAACTCTTCTGGTTCAAATAGTTCTGAATTAACTCCAAATAACGTTTTCCATTCAATCGATCATGCAGAACGAATGATCCTATAAGATGGTTTCCTATGATACCAGTTCAAACATTCACGTTGAATTTCTTTTGGTGTTTAGTTTCCAATATATGTATATATATATATATATAGTGAATATATAGTGAATAAAACTCATTTCACAAAAGTCATATCCTCTCTTAGTCTTTGTTTACCCATGAACCATTTGGCATATTCCAGTCGTGCTAGAAAATATTGAGGTGTCATTGCATGTACCTTCTGGATGTGATATGGGGGAGCAATTGTTCTCTAATGATTCTGTGAATACTGGATTTGGAATGTACCATGCAGCAGCGCTGATGTAACACAAGTCAGTTTTTTAGGGGAAGAAACACAGAAAGATCACTCTCCCTAATGCTGCTTAACATTCAGTCAGTCAGAAATAAAATTGACGATTCACCTGGAAAGTGTTGTTTGTCTGACAGAACACTGGTTAAGGGAAGACGAAATAATTTATGTACCAGGCTATACCGTATTAACGAAATTTTGTAGATTGAACTCCATCCATGGGGGGACCTTAATCTTAGTCAATGGTACCTTAGTAAAAATATAAAATGTGTTAATGTGTGCAAATATAACCAGCTCATTGTGGAGAAAGCTTTTGAGTTTTCCGTTATGTCATGCTGTGAGCTTCATTTGTATATTGTGTGTATTTATAGATCACCTTGTACATGTCAAACAGAGTTTATTGGTAGTTTGGAAATGCTCTTATGTCAATTTCCGTCTCAATCTCAAATAATTTTAACTGGAGATCTTAATATTGATTATTTTGGCGAAATGAGTAGCTCATTGAAAAGTTTATTGTTATGCTTCAATCTGAGTATGCATGTCTCAGAACCAACCAGATTCTCTAAATATACATCAACTATACTTGATTATGTATGTTCTAATATAAAAAAAGTTTCCTGCAATGTACATAAGGCTGCTTTATCAGACCATGAAGCAGTCCTAGCGGAGTTTAACTTTAACTTGCCAGCCTCAAAATCAACAAAGAGGAAAGGAAGAATCTTCTCCAAAATAAATTTCCACTCTTTTCGACGCCTTTGTATAGGCACTTCCTGGGAATTTCCAAGGAATAGTCACTTGAACCCTACCATAAATAAGGACTTGTGGTGTGATAGTAATTTGCTGACTTTTAATGTGACTAAAACTAATATCTTGACTTTTAAGTGTAATGTAAATAATGTATATCTTGACACTGTGGAAATCAATAATGTGGGTGTGAGTAAATTTTTAGGAATACACATAGATAATAAGCTTACTTTCAGTGGTCACATTGAAAAACTTGCCAAAAAAATATCATCGGGCTGCTTTGCGTTGAGAACAATTTCCAGGGAATTAGAGTCTGGTGCGGTTATAATGGCATATTTCGCACTAATTCAAAGTCACTTGAGATATGGCATTCCATTCTGGGGCGGTTGTAGCCTATATTTGTTTTTTACCATATTTTTACTACAAAAAAGGGCAATCCGGTTTATGTATGGTATAAAGTGAAGAAATTCTTGCCGGCCGATATTTCTGAATCAAAATATATTAACCCTTCCTTCTATATACATGTAAGAAAGTGTGTGTATTGTGTTTAAGAAGTATAGAAATGCACATCATAATATTATTCATGACACTACAAGTCAAATAAAAAAATCACTTATTTATAATGCAAAAAAAAAATGTTTAACCACCTACCAAGTACACTAATTATTTTAAGACTTTTAAAAGAGAAGCCAAAAATATATTTTTGTCTAAAGCTTATTACTCGGTAGAAGAATTCTTTGAAGACAGATTTTAATTTGTTTCTGTTTATCTGTGCATTTTCCATTGTTTTTGTTTTGTTATAATTATTGTTTAAGGTTGTGTTTTAGGTTTAATTGATTGCTGAGACTTTGTTTATGAGATCTTTATCTTTAACAATAAAGCATGTTTTGTATTTGAATTGAATTGTTCTCTAATGATTCTGTGAATACTGGATGATTGGATCTGTTCTAATAGATTTCTAATACTCATGGAAGGATCATCTACGACAGCTTCCAAAATATTTCACCACCTCGTTTTGGCAAAAATGTAACTATAATATCGAAAAAAATCGACTGTACATGCTCAAATAAATTGTCTATTAGACATACCTGTCTCCCTCAAGCTGCGATCGACACTCTCGAAAGTTTATCTTGCTGGTAGCAACCAACCGATTAAAAAAATTCTCGGAATAAATACGCCGGGCTTCTACAGCATTACAGAATGCATATGTGCATATTCGTTAAAATTCAAAATTTCCTCTACAATATTGACAATAGGGTGACAATCATATGACAACGGCTCACTGAAAACCCATTTATGTTCAGCTGCTTTTGTTGTTTATTCGTTTGCTTTTTTTGTAAGTAATTTATTCGTTTGCTTTTTATTAGTAAACATATTTTTTCCGATTTGAGTTTTTTCAGACAAATTTATAATTCGTGTTGAAGATTTTTGCTCATTAAATCTATTTTCAGTGAAACTCCTCAACATTTAAGCTGTGCAGAAGAATTTGAAACATTCAAATCTTGAGAATTTTAAACATTCAAATCTTGAGTTTCATGAGATAACCACAGTTCATGATTCAGATAACAGACCAACACAAAACATGATATTTCATAATGGAATACCTTGTCAGTTCAAAAACACCACGAATCTACAGAACTCGATATTTCATCTGAAAGAATATCTGCTTTCCAAATTCTGAATGAAACTTTCAAATAGGTACTGTACTTTTTGTTTAAGACTTTTTTCATCATATTTTTTATTATTATCCCAGTCATAAATGGTGGACGCTCGGGTTGGATATCGCCAAATAAAAGTGCCGCTTTATCAAAAATCATTGCTCTGATCGACTTTAGACACAAGTACTTTTATTCAGGAAATTGTCCAGGATACCTTGTTTTGTTGAAGAATATTGAAAAATCTCATTGTTCACCATACATTTATTCACACAAGAGATGACTTGTTGAATAAAAGTGCATTTTTATCAAAAATCGTGGCTCCGATCGACTTTACACACAAGTACTTTTATTTAGAAAATAGTCCAGGAAACCTTGTTTTGTTGAAGAATATTGAAAAATCTCAAGTCATTTCAAAGTTTTGGAGTGTGGACCATCGGGGGCAGTCCGTTCCTGACTTTGTAGCAAACCAACTGACTCATACATGAAACCTCATCGAAGGAATTAGTTTTTTTCGTCCATCACCAAAATTTGGTTTATTTTTCAAACATTTTTCATTTTGTAACATTGAGGGCCAGTAACTTAGTAGTGAAATCGTTTAGGAAAAAAGTTATATGAAGTACTGGTGATATTTTGACCCCATCTAAATATTCTCGAGAGGAAATGCGGAAGTCCTGGAACCGCCTGTATTTAATTATGGTGTACAAATTTTGCTTGGTTGTTATCCCCTCGGAAAAAAATTATTAAAGATTTTGAATATTCTTCATTTTGTTACCTGTGAAGCGTCCTGTAGAAACAGCACTCCCTTTCTCCAGCCTTCTTTTAGCCAAAGGCATAGCATGTGAATTATGAGCACATGCCAATTCAGGCGTGTTTCCAATTGCCCAACCCTTATTATCTGGGCTCATCCCATACGTGTGTGTCTTCAACCTTGCCAAAGTCTCGCCCAAGTGTATAGTAGGACAATTTAGTAATATAGAAATAAGGGCATGTGTAGCACAACTGTTTGGTACCATTTGCTGTGCAAAGAATATGTTATTTACAATATCTTCATCTTTCACGAAAGTTTCGTTTAGCTCAACGACTTTACGCCTCGATCTCCTCTCTTCAATCCACCTGAAGAGAAATATGAATCCGTATACGGGGCTATCTAAAGGCTTATTGAGGTCATATATTTCTTCCACCTGCACTCCTTTTACGCCAAAGTCTTCTAAGAGAAGAGTAAACAAGCCAGGATCACTTTCCAATTCCAACCAGCCCTCAGTTAGCTCTTTTATATCAACCGGCATCGTAGGTAAACAAATTGGAAATTTTGTTTGTTTACTTATCACAATCGCATATTTTTATTTTTCTAACCCAACTTCGAGTTGTCATTTTGTTTTTTTGACCTTGCTTCCTACTGTTGCACTTACGCAGTACTCCCTCTGTTAGGTATATCTTGCATAACGAGGCTTCATCAGTAGGGAACACGCATGATTAAATTTTCTTTTTATTTGCATTAGTCCTCAAAATTACGTTTTGTGAAAATAATTTCTCAAATCCCAAAATTTTGTCAAAATTTACCAATTTAAAGGTGCTCGTCAATTCAAACTCAATTCGACCTTCACTTGAATAATTTCACCCAAACCACACATTATACACACAGATAGGAAGCTCCGCCCATTTTCATTGATGTTTGATTTTCCTAAGATGTCTGAAAACCCTGTTGAATGAACTGATTCGATATTGTTTAGATTTTCGAGGGGACACCACCTGTTACTTCAACAGAGCTTCTCTCTCTGTGGTAGATGGCGCCGTCCAAAAATGTTTGTCTATATTCTCGCTTAATGTCAGAACTTAATTTTTGACATCTGCAGCATCTTATATGGAATTATTTTCAGTGTTTCGTCGGTATCTATGCGTTTTCCATCTCTTTGATTTGAAATCTTGCTTAGCTTATTTCTGATTTTCTTCTTTGAAAAATCACTTTTTCATCATTTTATTAGTGCGTGAGGAATTGTTTATTTTCAGGTAGTGTATTATAGTGTGTAAGGATACTTTTTGTAGAATGGGCCACATTTGTATTTCGGGTATAAAGCTGCGGATTCGAATTTTCGCCTGTATTCAGTACCAAAAGCAAGTACAAATCTTGATTTCCATAGTTCATCATATTGCATGTATTGAATTTTATATTTTCTTCAATTTAATGACAATTTCATTTCCAATTCTCCGCCTGTCAAAATGCAGTTAACCTCAAATTCAAATGTTACAAAATACGAAAAACAATACGACAGTGCTTTCTTTGTGTAATGTTCGGGGGCTTCTAATGCTGGTTTTGCTATTGGTGAAGTTTGACAGATGTATCTTTCCAACCAATAGCAAAGCTAGAATTAGAACCCGCGAACAGTTCGCCTCAAAAAGAAAGCTGAGGAAATAAATATACCCTGTTACTGAATTGAAACTAAAACGAAATTGGCGCCATCTGACATGCTAGTAATCTCTATTATCAAGTAGGCCAAGTGTCGCCAAGTCGATCCCAAACTTCTACAGGTATAAGTGCAAGCACCAGGGTTTTTATACATCTTAGATTTTCCGCTTCGTTGACATCGGATCTTTAACAAAGATTAGAGGTCTTTGCCTTCAACTCGAGATAGGCACAGTTGCCAGTTCTAAATTCTATTTGGAATTAGGACAATACTTCCTTCTATATATATATGTAAGAAAGTGTGTGTATTGTGTTCAAGAAGTATAGATATGCACATAATATTATTCATGACACAAGTCGAATAAAAAAATCACTTATTCAGAATGCAAAAAAAAAAAATATTTAACCACCTACCAAGTACAATTAAAAACACTAATAATTTTAAGACTTTTAAAAGACAAGCCAAAAATATGTTTTTGTCTAAAGCTTATTACTCGGTAGAAGAATTCTTCGAAGACAGATTTTAATTTGTTTCTGTTTATCTGTGCATTTTCCATTGTTTTTGTTTTGTTATAATTATTGTTAAAGGTTGTGTTTTAGGTTTAATTGATTGCTGAGACTTTGTTTATGAGATCTTCAACAATAAAGCATGTTTTGAATTCAAATTGAATTGTTCTCTAATGATTCTGTGAATACTGGATTTGGATGATTGGAACTATTCTAATAGATTTCTAATCCTCATGGAAGGATCATCTGCGACAGCTTCCGAAATATTTCACCACCTCGTTTTGGCAAAAATGTAACTATAATATCGGAAAAAATCGACTGTACATGCTCAAATAAATTGTCCATTAGACATACCTGTCTCCCTCAAGCTGCGATCGACACTCTCGAAAGTTTATCTTGCTGGTAGCAACCAACCGATTAGGAAAATTCTCGGAATAAATACGCCGGGCTTATACAGCATTACAGAATGCATATCTGCATATTCGTTAAAATTCAAAATTTCCTCTACAATATTGACAATACGTATGACACAACTCCATTTTCGCCCATGCGCATCAATTCAACGTTGCCGATTAGAAAGAGTCCGAACGATCGTCATGCTTCATTTGTTTTTTCTTCACATTTGCTGTCTTTATTATTAATATTTGTACTTAATACATATTTCTTCTTCTTCTTCTAGTTCATTTTTTTGTGCTCGGTTATATAACCATGTACACAGATCCGAGGGCCTCGTGCGGTAATACCTCACTTGCCCCCCTTCGTATGGCACCCTGGAAGTCTCACTCGAAGTGATACCACGAGTGCCCGAGCGCCCCTTCTTCCGACAAGTCCGTTGTCATCCAGCCTGGTTACTAGCGTAGAGAAGAAAGGGACTATTTCATACACAAAACTTCTTTCGACTTTCACAATTTTTAGATTATTTTTGTATTGCACGTTATAAAACGGCAGACATTCACAATATACATTTACTTGACCTCCAACCAGCTAACGCCACATGTTAACCTTACCATGGTCAGAGGTCGAATCCCTAATACATATTTGGTTTAGACATATATGCTTTTAATGTCCTCCAGCAGTGCTGCCAATTGCCATGTACTTACACGATTTCCGTGTAATTTGACTTCGTGTCGTGTATCATCCGTGTAACGATATTTTCCTTGTAAAACCGTGTAATCACAAGAATATGCAACTCAATCTTATTTCATAATTATCGATATTTCTAATAGTTCGTTATTATTTATTATAGCAACGTTGCAAACACTGTTCTCGGGATGTATACATGGGTTTTGACTTTCCTACTGCGTAATGTTTTCTGATTGGCTGTTGACTGGCAGTTCTCATATTCCAGTCAATCAGAAGACAGTGCGTGATAACCGATAACGTACGCTGTCATCTCATCATTCAAGTGTCAAATCAGCCAAATACAGAAATCCCGGAAAATAACTAAAATCAACCGCTAGAGGCGCTTGTGAGGAAGTTGCCATTTACTTCTGTGAAAGTAAAAAGAGAAAGATAAATGATTAATGTGGGTTGAAAAGAGAAGAACTCTTGTCAAATTTCTACAAAATGAGACATTCTCTCTAGTTGCAATTTAGAAACTATACTTATGTTTTGACACCTACAGAAAGAATAACGATTATTGACCAATGGAAACCAATCTTACAATATTGCCTAGTTAATTTGAATTCCCAATAGTCAAAACATACTCAGTAAGTATATATATTATGATTTCTAGGTTCTGACTGGAAACAATATTTTTCGACAAATCTTCCAGAGGGATATAGATATATTTATATAAAAAAATTTGAATAAATAACTGCACTATCTATTTATTAATCAAACAAACCTAACCTTTCAAACGCTGCATGCCAAGACACTGGTGAAGATTCGCCGTAGTCAAAGAGTAGAGTAAGAGTAGAGTTCGTAGAACAATAATCTTTGCCGTAGCACTGCAAATCGTATTTTCCCCCTCTCTACTTACCAAACGGTCGTTCCAATACTTGACGAGCTCTAGCAACCGTGTAATCTTTATGTGTAATTCAGGATCAGGATCCTCACATATGGCATGGCAGCACTGTGACCTTCAGTCCTCTTCTTCCTATCGTCACAGTTTATAGCTTAGCTATAAACTGTGCTATCGTGTTTGTACACAATTCCTGTCCGAGTCTGAAACTCTAATCATTCCACAGACCTCTTTAAAAAAGGCTGCAGATATCCCACAATTTATTATATTATTAATTGTTAGCGTATTTCCGAGGTGATGGGATCGCTTGACAATTTATCATATGTTCGTTGACAATACCGACGACGCTTTTATCACTCATGATAAGCTTTATTTTTTTTAATTTTGAGTTTCATTCCCATAACTAAGATTTTGACTTTTTTACGATAACTTGACAATTTGTAATATCTTGCTGCATCAATAGTTGCAGGTTCTGTCACTTATAGCTTGATGTAAGTACAATACTCCCATTTCCAGCCGAGTTAGGAAATTCAATTTGATTTCAGCAAATTCTTTGCTGGAGGTGTCTGTCGCTGCGCATCAAGATTAGACGGTCAAATCATCATTATTACTGGTGGAAATTCTGGAATTGGTAGAGCATTGGCTGTTGAATTAGCTCAGAGAGGTATCATTGGTATTTCCCAATAGAGCAAGGGCTAAATGTATAGGTGACGTGCTCATGCTCTTCGAATATATCTGTAAAACTTTTCCTACGTGTTTTTGCCTCCTGAACCCAAATCCGGAAGAACGCTGCGGTCTCATACTATTTAATAACCATTTTTTTCCTTTTTCATTAGGTGATTTTCAAGCACCGATTTCTCTCACAAAAATCACTCAAAATGCCTCCTTTCAAACAGCATGAACTACGAACACTTAATCACTCATTTTCAGCACAAATTGTAGCCAGTTCTATCGTAAAAAATTCTTCAACATACATCCTAACCTCTCCTTGCATCAACAACAACTTAACCTAACCTCAATCCTGAGTCAGATGTTAGAGGTTAGGATGTATGTGTTGAAGGTTTTTTTCGAAAGAACCAGCTATAGTTTGTGCAAAGTTGTGCCGAAAATGGGAGATTTAGTGTTTGTAGTTTATGCTGGTAAGACGAAGGATGCATAGTGAGCGATTTTTGTGCGAGAAACCGGTGCTTAAAATTCACCTAATGAAGAAAGAAAAAATGATGGTTATAACTCGGAAACGGTATGAGACCGCCGCGTTTTTCTTCCGGATTCGTGTTCCGGGGGGCAAAAACATGTAAGAGAAGTTTTACAGCTATATCAGGGAGCATGAGCACAACACCTATACATTTACCGAGTAAGATCCCAGAGCCGGCAGACCTACGTCATTTTAGCAAAGCTGAAATTTTGAGAATGAAGAGTAGTAGTTAGGAACATATGCGTACTTGCTAGCTTGAAAACGGGGCCCTTTTACAGGTAGCAGGTACAAAAAGTACATGAAAACCTTACTCACATATGCTTAAATCTCAATATTGATATACATCTTAAAAATTGCTAATTACAATACATTTCATTCATTAAATATAATTCTCACAGAAGAATCAGTGATCTCCAAAGAAAATGGGGTTGGGTGGGGAGAATAGGGTATCTGCAACCCCAATCCA
Source organism: Gonioctena quinquepunctata (assembly GCA_018342105.1). Taxonomy (NCBI): domain Eukaryota; kingdom Metazoa; phylum Arthropoda; class Insecta; order Coleoptera; family Chrysomelidae; genus Gonioctena; species Gonioctena quinquepunctata. The sequence goes on along the minus strand of JAFIRS010000208.1, from coordinate 985,356 downwards.
TGTTTCCACAAACTAGGTGATTCAAATATAAATTAGTATTATTCACTTGTACACGGTTTGATTTATTTCCCAAACCATTTGAAATCTTGTTACCGTACACGTTTATAACGGAATTTCTGTTATCCGTCTATGACGTTTTCTTTGTTACAATGCACTGTGTAATATTATTTTATACCTTTGTATGTGTTAAACAAAGAAATAAACTATATTATTATTCAGTTAACCGTCATAGTCCCGGTCCCGAGGGTAACGGTTAATAGAGGTTTCACTGTAATTGAAAAGTATGTGCATTGTTTTGGTTTGTCAGATTTGATCGGTAGCCTGGGAAAAGTAAGTAAAAAAACCAGGTTCAGAAAATTGCTGCTGTGGAGAAGGTGATATCTCTGAAATTGGCGTTCAACCTGAAGATTTTTGGTGTGCCTGACGTCTGTCTGGGGAAATGAGACACAATCGATGATTTTATTTATTTTTCGTACTCATAGAATAGAATATAATTTTATTGGGTTTAGGCAGAATATTACAGATAATAATTGTGTATGGTTCAGGTCAAATTTACAGGGAACATTTTCCATTAAGAAATTACAGGTTATGGGGGACAGCACAGAAAATTATTTTAGAATATGTATGATGCGATGCGCACCACGGGGACTTTAATTGCGCTGACCGAATCATGGTGCATTTGCTTTACATCCGCACGAAAACCCGATCAAAACATTTCTTACTGGTCCCTATACAAGGATAAAAAATAAAATAAAAGAAATATACAGAAAAAGACTCTGAAAAACAACTGAGTAAATGTCACTTATATCTTCCAATCGATAGGGCTCTGCCAGTGACTAATAATTTCTTAATTACTTTCTTAAAACTAAAAAAAATCCTTCATGTTCAATCATATAATTCTAGGCACTTATGAGACGGCCTTTTTCTATGAGAGAAGTTGTATGGGAAGGGTAACAAAACATGTATTTCTAGTTCCATAGGTATTTACTTAGCATAATTATTGAACAAGTGCTTGTTTTTATAGACAAAATTAAGATATTCAAAAACATACAGTGTTGGTAATGTTGAAAGATTTAAGTTTCTAAAATACCCTTTACAAGAGTCACCAATTTTCAGACCACATGATATTCTTATTGCTCTGTTTTGTACCACGAAGACCTCTTGATAATACCCCTCCCAAAATAATGTTCCATTGCTCATTGAGGAATAAAAAAAGTATGCTGTTAGTAGAGTAGTGCTATTAGTAACATCTCAGTTCTCTGAGAGAATAACAAGATCTACACAGTTTTCCACATAGCAGTTGTACATGATTTATCCAATTCATATGTTGCTCAATGGTGATTCCAAGGATCTTTGTGCTAGCATTGTATGTTCTCTAGCATTTATGAGGACATGTGAGGGAAATCCATTGGTATTTCGACTGAACAAAATAGCATTTTTTTTTTGGGTTCAATAAAAGGGAGTTGACTTCAAACCAGTTATTTGTAATACCAATGTTTTTTCACATAAATCCTCATATTGCTTTTCTGCTATTAGTAAATTTGTATCGTCAGCATAGTTTGTTAATAAGATTTGAGGATCATTACATATTGCCCTGGGGTACTCCCTAAGTTTATTATTGCATCATCTAAAAAGTGCTCATTGTGACCATTTTGTATAATAAAAGATGATTTGAAACATTTATTTGCTTGGCTGCCAATACCAATTTATTCCATTTTACTCAAAAGTAGCTTATGATTCGCAAAGTCGAAAGCCTTTGATTGGTCCAAAAAAATACCATGCACTATCAAACCCTGGTCTAAAAAACTGAGTACTTTTTTAGTAAAAGAAAAGATAGCTGTTGTGGTGGATTTATCTGCCTGAAAACCTTGTTGACAACTAGCAATTATATTATTCATACAAAATTTTGGTATGTTATGGAGATCTTAAATCAGGCGCCTTAGACTGCTCGACCAACTCGGTAAATACTAAATATTGAAAGAATTGACATACTTTAAAGTAGATAAGTTTTTATGTACCTGCTACCTGTAAAAGGGCCCCTTTTTCAAGCTAACAAGTACGCAAACGCTCTTAACTAAGTATCACACTATTCATACTCAAAATTTCAGCTTTGCTAAAATGACGTAGGTTTGTCGGCTCTGGGATCTTGGACTACAATGAAGAATGGAGATTTCATTCAATTTCTCTTCCAGGAGCTACACTTGTATTAGCATGTCGTGATGTTGAAAAAGGTTTGAATGCCAAAGCATACATCATATCAAGGCTGAAGAACAAAAGCGTTCAAATATTTGTAAAAGAGTTGGATCTGAGCAGAATTCGTAGTATAGTAAAATTTTCGGAAGAATTAAATAAGGAGTTCAGTGAAATCTATGCCTTGGTGAATAATGCTGGTATTTTTTATCATCCACAAGGCTTGACAGAAGATGGATATGAAGTGACACTTCAAACTAACTATTTAGGTATGACAGCCCTGCAAATTTTTCTTTTTTTATTAAATATCTGTTTCCAGGACATTTCATTTTGACCCATCACTTATTGAAGTTGCTGAAAAAATCTGTACATGCCCGCATAGTCAATGTTACTTCAGAAGCTCATAGAAATGTAAATGTTTATGATTTGAATGCTGTGACCAAATGTCAGAAGGAATTCAGAGATCATTTTGTAGCTTATGGAGTTTCTAAACTAGCTTTGATTCTATTCACAAAAGAATTTGCGAAAAAATTGTCAAGTGAGTATTATACTAAAGGTTATCAATGAAAAACATCAATCCAAAAAATAGTAAAAATGCAGTTTAGGGAGAATTCGCATATCACCAAAATTTTTGGTTTATGTGATAAACTTGAAATAAACACTATTGCACCACTCTTCTACAATATCTACTGCCACGATATATATACCGGGTGAGTGAAATTCGAGTAGATGCATGGGGATCTCGGAAAAGGTAAGAGCTACAGAGAGGGTTAAATGGAGGCAAAGTTGCCTATTATGGAGCTAGCCCTCTCACTTTCAGAGATTACAGGAAAAAACGAAAAATTTGATTTTTGTTTTCACTTATATCTGCTTTAATACAATAGATTTCCAGTAATTGTTTGCACTAAAAATTTTAAAACCTTTTTTTTTTTTTGGTTAAGGTTTTAATTAACCAAAAAAATTAAAAATCTCATTGCAACTTTCAATGTTCATAGTTAGGGGTGGCCCAAGGAAAACAACACCATGTAGAACACTTTCGTTTACATATTTTTACAGCCCATTGAAAGTTTCAATGACAAAGTGCAAACAGTTTCTGGAAATCTATTGTACTAAAGCAGATATAAGTGAAAAACAAAAATCAAATTTTTCGTTTTTTCCTGTAATCTCTGAAACTGTGAGGGCTAGCTCAGATTTTTCAAAATCATAGTAATGAGCTCCATAATACGCAACTTTGCCTCCATTTAACCCTCTCTGTAGCTCTTACCGTTTCCGATATCCCCATGCATCTACTCGAATTTCACTCACCCGGTATAACTATAACCTTCTGAATAAGAGATAATTTGATAAGAGCCTTAACATCCTTCGATATGCAGAGGACACCGCATTAATCTCGCACAACAAAACCCTGACATACACAGTAGAAAAACTTCAATACCTCATCCATAAAGTGGGCAAATGTAATGGTTCAATCTGTGGCGCCTGAAACCCAACCCAGCAAAATCCCAATTCATTATCATATATTGCTATATCATCCTAAACAACCACATCTTCTTGAAAGCAGACCATCAGCAAAATACCTAGGTATAAATATGAATCAAAAATTTCAATAACCACACCAAGAACATTAAAAAGAAATGCATTACAAAAAAACAAACATTTCTGAAAAATGATATACAAAAATCAAGGAATTAATGTAAAGACAGCAACAAGAATATATAAGATGATATGCCTACTACTTTTAGAATATGCTCGCATAATACTCTCAAGCTGCCGAAGACCAGCATTGAACAACCTTAAAGAAGCAGAAACCCTGCGATGTATCACAAAAATTCGTCATCCTCAAAACTCTCCACAACCGTTCAAATATTCTCTTATATGAAGTAAAACCAATCTATGACAGACTTGCTGATCTCACACGAAGATTCTCTGAGAAAGAAACTAACCGTAATATTCTCAACGAACTTTGCAAGGAACGACCAAAAGGGCATCAGTCAAAATACAAATATCCAGAATTTGGGAAATAGTAGTAGATACAGAATGTTTTCTTTTTTTTGTGCCCATTATCAATGCACATTCTTACATGTACCATTGTTTAACACATATTTATGTAAAATTATTGTTCACTGGCTGAAGGACCTCGGTCGATGGCCTTTTGGTAATTACCAATAAATAACATTTATTATTATTAATTAAAATAAATAACAGTTTAAAAACTAAAAAACACGCTTTAATAGAAAACTAAACTAAAAAGTAGAAAATAATTTTAAATGAGTTTGAAATAAGAATACAGTGATTAACAACAAATTTATTTCATCGTAAAAAAGCGTCGGGTGCTTGATGTTTCATGGACAGATATTGGTAAAAGTAGAATAATTATGAAAATATCTTAAAAAGCACCCCACGCTTTTTTACGATGAAATAAATTTGTTGTTAATTACTGTATTCTTATTTCAAACTCATTTAAAATTATTTTCTACTTTTTAGTTTAGTTTTCTATTAAAGCGTGTTTTTTAGTTTTTAAACTATTATTTATATTCAACTTTTTAGTTTTGTTTTCTATTGAAGCGTGTTTTTTAGTTTTTCAAACTATTATTATTATTATTTAATTTTTTTTAACTATTATTCTCCAATTTTGAATAGAATCGGACCATAATCACAAAACTCGTCCGCCATTTTGGAGCCGCCATCTTGAATCCTTCAATTTTGACAAAATAACGTTCAAAGCTTAAATACGGCAGTACTGTTTGGGATACATTCAAAAAAAAAAAAAACTATTCTATAGATAAAATTTAGCATTAGTTTCTCAAATTTCTGTATTTTAAAAAGTGTAGAGAAATCTCCGACCTTACATTCCTTTGCAAAGTCATACACGGTCTGATTGACTCGCCAGAATTACTTGCCCTTGTTAATTTCAATGTGCCACGAATTACTTCGAGATCCAACATCTCTTTCCACACCGTTGCACCTAACTCCTACCACCATTTCCACAGTCCTTTGATTCACATGTGCAGACAATTTAATAGGTTAGATAGTGTAGATATATTTTCCACTTCACTTACCCAATTTAGAATTATCCTATTTCAGCATATCTCGAATTAACCAACTATTATTACCATATGTACCATAAACCAAACCATATGTTGTACCATAAACCAAAATTGTATCACAAAATACCGTTATATACTCGAGCTAGTGGATTTATAATCTGTTTGGATGTATTATATTAATAATAATAATAATAAAATGTCTTTATTTTAATAATCCTCGGCGAAGTCCAGTTAGACTGCTCAACTCAACCGAGTACCAATTACAAATAAATCATTACATACAGAATAATGCCTACATATATATATTATAATTAACAATCACGGGAGTAACAGGTATGTTCAAATAACTAAAATGTAACATGTAAATAATGCAAAGAATGCGTAAAGGGAGAACGTTAATATAATTACAACATATAAAACAAAAATGTTATAGAACCATAAGGTATTCCTTAAAGGCTCTTTTGAATCCATAAGATGATTTGTTCTTGATAGGAGTTGGTATGGAGTTAAATATTTTTACCGCAGAATGAGAAAATGACCTTTTGAATGCAGCAGTGTTATGCCTGGGTATTACAAGTAGGTTTCTATTTCTGGTGTTTACATCATGCACAACCGACCTATATGACATTTTTTTCTAATATACGAGGGAGTTCCTTTTTCTAATACTTTATGAACAAAACATGCAAGGTGAAGTTTCCTTCTACCCTGCATATCAAGCCACCCTAGTTCAGCTCTGAATGGAGTTACGTGGTCTCGTAATCTTAGTGAACAGATGAAACGAATACATGAGTTCTGAATTCTTTGAATTCTAGTTGAAGTTCGAATATCAAGACATGGTCCATAAATAATATCGCCATAATTTGAGTGGCTCAAAACTAGTGATTCACATAACTGTTTTTTCAATTCTTTGTTAAGTATTGTTCTGTTGCGGTAAAGATTTCTTAATGACATATAGCTTTTCTGGACTATAGTTAATATGGTTTTGAACCGTAAACATCATCAATGAATAGTCCCAAATTTTTTATTGCTCTACAGGGCTCAATACTCACACCATTGATTACTACTTCTTCAGTCCAAAACATATCATTTGTGATTTAGTGGGATTTAATTTTAAACCATGTTTATTGGAGTATTTCAATATTTTATCAAGAGTATCATTGATTTTTGTAATGACCATGTCAGCATTATCTTTGTTGAAACTTGCATACACTTGAGTATCATCAGCAAATTGATGTATATAACAGTCACCAGAAAGTTCTTTTAGATCCATAGTATAAAGTAAAAATTGTAGCGGCCCTAGTATTAAATAAATAAATAAATAATCTCCGACCCCATAAACCCCCACATACCAATTTTGAATAGAATTGGACCGTAATCACAAAACTCGTCCGCCATTTTGGAGCCGCCATCTAGAATTTTTCAATTTTTACAAAAGAATCATAATATTGGATCCCAAAAACCACCACATACCAATTTTGAATAGAATCGGACCATAATCACAAAACTCGTCTACCATTTTGGAGCCGCCATCTTGAATTTTTCAGTTTTGACAAAAGAATCATAATCTCTGACCACGAAAACCCTCAGATACCAATTTTGAAGCGAATCGGACCATAATCACAAAACTCGTCCGCCATATTGGAGCTGCCATTTTTTTTTTTCAAACAAAAATTGCTTAATGCATTGTCACCGGAATTATGTACACCTGCCATATTTCAAATCATTCGTACGTCTAGAAGTGGGTCAAAATCGCGCCCAAAGGAGTCGGTTACAAACAAACATACAAGTGAAGCTAATATAAAGCGTGTAAAAAAAACCTGAAGGCATGTATTTTGAGAAAATCATTCAATTTTAAAATGTCCCTTTTTGATTGAATGTATGTGCCTGTGGAAGAAGAAACAGCCAATCATGAGGTTTCAGTTAGTTGGTGTTTTCTATTGGTCAACGTCTGTGAATTAGCCTGTATTTGCATCTAGCGACTGATTGTCACTATTGTGCCTCAATAATTCGGAAAAAAGAGAAAAGTCACCCCTAACAAAGTGTCCGCGAGCGGAGCTTTACTTCATAAGGCTGGTTGGCTTGCATTCAACTTCGATAGCAAGGTTAGCCAAATTAGGTTAGGTTGGGTTCCCATCTTCAACGTAAGATATTGACCGGGATTGGGGCATTCGGAGTGCAAAAAAACATCCACGCCAAAGGCGTGTCTTGGACTGTAGGCTAGATTGGGGTGTCAACAAAATGCACCGTTTGACTTTTGAGTGTCGAGTTAAGGCAATCAACATCGAAAATATAAAAGCTACTACGCTTGTGGTAGGTAAAATAAGAATCGTGGTATGTATTTACATTCTGAAGAAAAGTGGATATTTTTGAAAACGACAGTTTTTTGTACAAAAAGTACTAAAAATAAGTGTGTGTGTGTGGTGTTTTTGATAAAAGGCCTTTTGTACTTCTGGAATCTTCGGAAAGTATTTGAAAATGCCACTTTTTGACTTCAGATTTGTGTTCAGAAGGCGAAAATATTGATTTGTTGAAAACATGAATAGGATGTTCATAAAATCATTTATCGTGGATGATTTTTCAATTCACAGAAACATCTTTCTCATGCGAGTCTAATTATTGGATATTTACCGCCGTGAAAATGATGGATTTCAAAAAACACATTTTTTTTTATGTCTGCCAGCTTTTTTGGGTTAGGGAGGCTTGTTAATTTAAAAAAAAAATTTTTTTAATCTGAATTCTCCCTTAACTGCATTTTTTCACAAAAAAATAATTTTATTGCTTCAATTGTATGAAATGACATCTAAAAATGATGGCTAGTAAATGTTTTATTAGAAAATTATAACGTTTGCAGACATTGTTCAGATATAATAAATTATTCGATTTCAGATACAAACATCATTGTAAACACAGTGAATCCAGGAAATGTAGAAACAGCTATTTTCAGAAACTTTCCCTCTCTGAGCAATCCTTGGTTGTTTGCCCTCCAGTGGCCTATTCGCCTCATTGTCATCAAAAGTCCTCATCAAGGGGCGCAAACTATCTTACACACTCTCTTAACAACAAATAGAACCACTGGACAGTACTATAGTGACTGTAAACTTGCTTTACCGAGCCCCATAGCAGCTAATGACAAAATAGCCAAAGAATATTTTGAGTTGACTTTGGAAATCCTCTCAGATTGGTTCAACACAGAGTCAGAGTGTTAGGTTTGGATGAAATGGCTGACTGGATTTCTCCTGATGGGACAGTGTCCAAGGAAATCATCAGAAGCGGAAAATGGGGCAATAAGCCAATGGAAGGGAGTCAGTGTACCATTACTATAACAAACAGTCCCCTTCTTGAAGAATATACCAAAACACTGGTTACTATAGGTGATAGTGATGGTGAATTGTGGAGGTCACTGGATATTGCTATTAGCACAATGAATGTTGGAGAAAAAGCAAACTTTTCCTTAGATATAAATAGCAACAAAATGTCTTTGGTTATAGAACTGGTTGGCTTGGTATTCAATGGTTTTATTTATGAGTGGGGAGCTTCTAAGAAATATAACCTAGCTTTGCACCACAAAGAAAAAGGAAATCAGTTTTACAATTCTAAGAATAACAAAGAAGCAGCATTTAGGTATTCCAAAGCCTTGAAGATACTTCATTCCATCCCTTTGGATGTGGAAGATAATCGGCTCACCTGTGTGGATGATATACCTATAGATTATATAAACAAACTCAAATGCAACTTGTATAATAATCTGTCTTCGTGCTTTTTCAGAACTGAAAGATGGGAAAGAGTCACCGAGTTGTGTAATAAAGTATTAATGTTTGATTGCAATAACATTAAAGCTCTTTATAAAATAGGTGTTGCTTGTGAGAATGACAGAAATTTCGAAAAAGCTTGGGAGATATTCAATAAAGTGATTAAAATGGACCCAGGAAACCAAGCATGTATTGAACATTTGGCTGTAGTTAAAGAAGAACTGAGAAATGCTGAGAATAAAATGAATGATATAATGAAAAAAATGTTCAGTGCTAGCATGAATACTAACAACTAGATCATATCCATCAACAGGTGGAACAAAAGTTATAATATCAAACATTCATATAATGAAGACATTCTCTCAATTTGAATGTATTTGTAGAATTAGTTCCGATTTTATCATGCAAAAAATTATTCATAGTTTGCACAGTTCAAAACACTTATACTTGGGAGTTGAAAAAATGTAATACAAATTCTACCAATAAATGTGTTTTGCAAAAAAAATGCTGAGTTAGTCTATTGGTAAATATATAGATAGATAAACCTGTTAGTATTGCATGAAGTTTAAATATAAGGATATAGTAATTTATGAAATGTTGTTCCCCAATGGCCAGCAGCTATTTTGTAATAAAATAAAACCATTATTGAGATTACTGTTTCATTACATTTTATTTCACATGGAAAGAAAATATGCTTTGGAGGAAAAAGGTGTTTTAGTTTTTACACTTCCCTAGTAGAATAACTAGAAGATTGTCATAAATATGTCGGGAAAAAACAAGATCTGTATTTAACATTGAACTTCTGTTATATCGTAGACTTTTGTAGGAATGTGTGGAATTCCTATCTGAATGGAATATTTATACAGGGTGTCCCTGGACTTCCTCTCGGGAATGTATAGATGGGGTCAAAATATCACCAGTACTTCATATAACTTTTGTTCCTAAAAGCCTTCGTTACCAAGTTACGGGCCCTCAAAGTTACAAAATGAAAAATGTTTTTTTTTGATAACTTTCAAAGTGAATATTCAAAATCATCTAAATTTTGGTGATTGACTAAAGAAATGAATTTTTTCGATGAGCTTTCATGCAGGAGTCAGTTGTTTTGCTACAAAGTCAGGAACGGACTACCCCCGATGGTCCACACCCCAAAACTTTGAAATGACTGCGATTTGTCAATATGTTTTAACAAAACAAGGTTACCTGGACAATTTCCTGAATAAAAGTACTCGTGTGGAAAATCGATCGGAGCAACAATTTTTGATAAAAATGCATTTTTGTTCGACGACATCCAACCTGAGATGTCTACCATTAATCGAAAAGATTAATTTGTAATGAAAATAGAAATGATAGGTACAATGTTCTTAACGAATTTTTATCATGCAAACACGTTTACCTTACAAAACTCATGATGTAAATAATCAATCGCAAGCCTCAAGAGCAAACAGAAATGCAAAATCCGCTACAAAAACCTATTCATGTGCAGCCGTTTTTGTAGTTTATTCATTTGCTTTTTATTAGTTGTCTTCTGATGTGCGTTTTTTCAGCTAAATTTATCTTCAGGTTAAAGATTTTCTCCTATGAAATTATACTTATCAGTGAAACTCCTCAACATTTAAGCTGTGAATACGAATTTGCAACATCCAAATGTTGAGTTTCATGAGATTCAAATTTTATTTATTTTTCTTTATTTATTCAATTTAAGTAGGCAAGCCTAATATACAAACAAAAATATAAAGTAACTTACAAATATATATATAAATATCTTACAACCCTATGTAAATATACCGAACATTTGAGAGTACATGTGAAGTAAAGCAAAGTACACATACATATCACTAGATTACTAGGTTGGATCACGTTAATCAAACCAAAAACACAATATAACAAGATAAAAGAGAAAGGAAGAATACCAAGTATCACAATGAGCTGTCACTAATATACTTCTTTAATGATGACTTGAATTGTTTTACTGAATTAGATTCTTTTACGAGTTGTGGCAGTTAGTTTTTTTTATGTAAACATTGTTATTTCCTCTCGTATTGTACTCATGAACTTCATTAATTTTCACTATGAACTTTTGAAAGTAATTGGGTAGCAATCCTTCATGCAGTTTAAATATAAAGATCATAGTCATAAATAATATACGTTCTTCAACTGAGAACCAGCTTAGACACTCTAACATCAGTTTAATTGCTGTGTAACGGCTACATCCCAATATTAATCTCATGCCCCGAATTTGAAGCTTTTGCAATTGTGTTATTTTATTGTTATTAAGTAGAAAAAGTAATGATGCACAATAATCAAAATGAGGTTGAATTAAACTTTTAAAAAGAGTCAACCTAGCATACATAGACACTTTCTTACATATACGAGAGAAAAAGAAGAGTTTTTTGGATATTTTTTTACAAATAAAATCAGCATGTCTATTTAGTTTTAAATTTGTATCAATTATAAAACCCAAATATTTTATTTCAGTTACATTTTCAATGTTAATATTATTAATCTTTATAATAGCATTTGCCCAAACAATTTGATCATATTTATAAGATGATGTCAAAATCATACTTTTTGTTTTACTGACATTTAGTTTAAGTTTATTATTAAATAAATATGTTTCAATGCTATTTAAAGACCTATTCATTTCAACAATTGCCTGATCTAAATTTTCATGTATACAATTAACCAATGTATCATCAGCAAAGAGATTTATACCGTGTGATCCAGAAATGTGGTTAATATCATTTAAATAAATAATAAAAAGCAACGGGCCTAACACACTGCCCTGAGGTATGCCACTCTCAATTATAAGTTCATCTGACAATTCTTTTCCAAATTTAGTTTTTTGTCTTCTGTTAAATAAGTAACTTTGAATCCAATCCAAAACAATCCCCGATATCCCATAATACTTTAATTTTTCAAGTAGAATAGTTCAGTCAATTGGTTCAAATGCTCTTTTAAGGTCGAGAAATGTCGCAACAATGTACTGATTTCTATCAATACCTTTCCATTCAGTTATCAAAAATTGTAGAGACGTTTCACATGAGTGTCTAGCTCTAAAACCTGATTGGTTGCCTAGAAACAATTCATTGCTATCAAAGTACTGAATTAATTGGTTATATACAGATAGTTCTAACACTTTTTCAAGAGTAGGTAGTATATTTAATGGCCTAAAATTTTCAGCTTTAATTGAGCTAATTTTTGGTACAGGAACAATAGTAGAAATCTTAAATTGATCAGGAAACACACCGGTTTTAAGTGATGTGTTAATTAAATTTAATATTGCATAGAAGTTATTGTTTAAAATTTCTGATTTATTAGTTTTGTCAAGAGAGAATATAATATTTCTTAGTTCATTATTGTTAAAGGCACGACTTCAGTGAAATTAGTTAATATAACAGGGTAGTCATGTCTCCATTGCTGTACATTTTGGAAAACTGATGTTATTTCATTTACACTTTGTATAAAATATGAATTAAAATTATCAGCAATGTCTAGTTCCTTAATTAAAATTACATTTTGGTGATTAATCTCGAACTGGATACGGCTAACAACATCTTGTTTTGGCTTAACAAGTTTTTTAAGACACTTCCACATTTCCTTACTATTATTTTTATTGTTGTCAATCTTTTGTTCATAATATAATCTCTCTATTTTTCATTTCAAATAATGGTGGACGATCGGGTTTGATGTCGAGTAAAACTGCATTTTTATTAAGAATCATTTCTCCGATCGACTTTCCACACGAGTACTTTTATTCAGAAAATTGTCTACGTAACCTTATTTTCTTGAAAACTATTGAAAAATTATGTCATTTCAAAGTTTTGGGGTGTGGACCATTCCTGACTTTGTAGCAAAACAACTGACTCCTGCATGAAAGCTCATCGAAGGAATTCATTTGTTTAGTCAATCACCAAAATTTAGATGATTTTGAATATTCACTTTGAAAGTTATCAAAGAAAAACATTTTTCATTTTGTAACTTTGAGGGCCCGTAACTTGGTAACGAAGGCTTTTAGGAACAAAAGTTATATGAAGTACTGGTGATATTTTGACCCCATCTATACATTCTCGAGAGGAAAAGAGGAAGTCCAGGGACACCCTGTATATACTATAATTGACCAAAGAATGTGCTTCCAAGAGAATGTCGGTTTTAATGATATCCTCTAATTGTTTTTTGGTAAAGTAGGTGCATTTTGTAAACTTTAAATATGCAAATAAATATTTTTTCAACATGTCAATAAAGTATCTTAAACATGTTTTGCCGAAGTCATTGACAACAGAGTACATATCCAAAATTTATTGAAAATATACTGTCTTTGTTAATGTTTCAGGACACACGTCTGTTCCCTCCTACAGACCAATTTAAAACAATTCAAATGATTTCAAGAAGTCTGACGTCAATGATTCAGAATTTTTAGTAAATTCATACACATTCTTGGTAACGAAGCCTTTTTTCCAAGATCCGTTACTAAGAGCTAACCAAAAGTTTGAAGTAACTTTGGTACGTTCCTGCATAGTTTGGGGTTTAATATTAACTATGGTCCGGCATCAAAATAATGTCCGTTTAGAAAATAAGTGTAAGTATACAATGCTACTGAAATGACCACAAAATCAAGCAAAAGAAAGTGCTGATGCCTTTTTGCTCCGTACAAAAAGGTAAATTCAGATAAGTAAAAACGTAGTATGCTTTTTCATAAGGGTACAAAAAGATAAGCTGCTTTTTGGTCCAGTTCTTGTGTCAATCAGACAATAAGAGGGTCTTTCTTTATACGGTTTTTGCCCGATATTTCTTTTAAATCCGGTGGATATAAAAGCCGAGATTTAATTAGGATCGCTCTCTTTTACTTCCGTTCTGAGCAAGGGCTCTTTACTTCCCGTCCGGGAGCGGGTGCTCTTTTACTTTCCGTCCAGGAGCGAGCCCTTTTGGCTTCCGTTCCGAGAACAAGGTTTTTATTCTCCAGAACAAGTGGTTGAAATCGTTCTGCAAGTCGCGAGTCCAAGAAAATCGTTTTCCGTAAAGCATTAATGCAAAAACGAGAGCATTTCGCGCGCTAATAATTAGTTCTCAAGTTATATTTTTTTTGTTTTCCTCAAGATACTTGCAGAGTAAAGTTTTTTATCTTAAAATAACAATAAGACTAATACACATATATTAGGGCTTTTTAATCCAGAATAAAGTTCCTGAAGGTGGTTTTATAAGACACTTGCATTTGAATAAGTTAAAGTAATTGTGATGTCCCGTTCGCAGAACCCTAGCCATATATAACTGCTTCCTGCAAAGTTGGTATAGTTATTCTAATCCCAATTGAAACGGCAATAAAAATGAGAGCACTATGAGGAGTGTTCATATGCACTTCCCGGCAAATGGGAAATTTATATACTACCAGTGTTTTTACTTTCGAAGCGTTCCTGGTACAATCATAAAAAAGTTCTGTCGTGTGGAAGAGAATTCTTTCTCGAAACTTTTTATGTCGGTCTAATTGGGATTAGAAACACTAAACTTAGCTAGGGGTAGATCAGGAGTGTGGTAACACCGTAGTTTGTGCTTTGAAGAAGGGCGGCTCGAGACATCAAAGTGGTTCTGTTTTCTTTCCGTGAGGCTTAAAGTAATTATTACGAATAGCCCGTGAAGTCTTTTTTTTTTTTATTAAGACGAATTTATAAAGTTGATGTGGATAAATTTAATTCCCACGCACACCAGAAAAAAATCACTTTCTAAACTTAGATTGTAAAGATAGGAAAATCTGTTTCCGGGGTGACAAAATGAGATATCTCACAAATATTTTGGTAATTATATTGTGTAAGAGGTGTTCTGTTTATGTTCATTGTTGGAACTTACAAACTGATCAATTTCCGTTCAGCTGTTTATTGCATAAAATATATTGTTGCAGTTCTCATAATCTTGTGTAATAAATTCAAATTGTGAAAATTGCATAAGTTAAAGTTTAAATAAGATTGTTATATTGTGGTTACATTTGGAAACTTCTATGGAAAGTACCTTTCCCTTATCAAGCCTATAAACTCTAGGATCAGACCAGTGTTTAAGTTAAGATAAAGACAGTCTGTCTGACTGTCTGTGCAACCGGAGTCCAGTCCCAAAGGCTGTAATTAATGCCTACAGACCTTTGGAAATTTCAATTAGGTCAAGAAACTGGACCCCTGAACATTCCGTATCTCCATCTGTTGTTACCCTTGGTAAGTGGAGTAAACCACTATAAAATCTGGCGCCTGAGTTTAAAAATAGTTTGAAAAAGTGTCTTGGCGTCAGAAAGTAACGATTCTAGGGATAATAATTATTATTCCCGACCCAAGAAAATCGCATTACATCTTTGCAGTCTTGGAAATCACAGGCTTTGCTTATTCTCAACCACACGTTGGAAAGAATCAGCCGACATAAATGTATGGCCTGGCTCAAAGTTTTTTTTCCTATAGGTTATTTAAGTTTACATCAACAAATACAAATACTTTATTCGTCACTTGAATCTATCATACAAGTTATAAAAATATAAAATATACAAAAGATTATCGGACTAGTCAAAATTTACAATTAAAAAATTACAATTAGATAGATAGCACTGTAGTATACCAGTTATAACACATAAGTAAAGTAAACGAGTACAGATATAAAATATAAGTATAAATAATATAATAGCTTAATGCCATTAGGATTCTAAAAATTCATCAGCAGAATAAAATGCATTGCTCAACAGATAATTTGTTAACTTCTCTTTAAAGCTTGTTTTATTTTCTATATCAAGAGATTTTGGAATTTATTGTAAAATTTTATTTGTTGGTAATCATGTGAGTTTTGACTGACCGTAAGTCTGGAGTAAGACTGATGGAGCTGATTGCGCCCACGGGTTTCACAATTATGTAAATCACTTTGTTTCATTACAGTATTATTTTTCCTTAAATTTATCATATATATATATATATATATATATATATATATATATATATATATATATATATATATATAAAGCGATGGTAGAGTCATGATTCCCAATTCAACAAATAGGCATTTACAGGAAGTTCTAGGGTGTGTTCCCTTCATGCATCGTAATATTCTTTTTTGAAGAATGAAGACTTTATTTACATGTGTTGAGGCACCCCAGAATATAAGTCCATAGGATATATTGACTGTACCAGACCAAAATAAGCAAGCCTCAAAACATTCATTGATACCGTGTTTCTCAACTGCCTGATGAGAAAACATAAAGAACTCAATTTGCAAACAATGTTGTCGATGTGTTTTTCCCATGTCATTTTCTCATCAAGTGTAATTCCCAAAAATCCAATGGAATCAACTTCTTGTATTGAGCGTCCATTTAATCTCACCAAACTATTGTAATTCTGACAACTGTTTTTAGTCATGAATGACATGAAAACTGTTTTTGCATCATTTATCTTTAGGCCGTTATATATACAATATTGATAGAACTCGTCTGCACTTAAATTTGCTTCCAACACGAATTGCTGGTTTTGCCATTGGTTCCAAAATTAGTATCATCTGCATACGCTACAATGAGACTTGGAGTTTTACAAAAATCCCTCAAGTCATTCACAAACAGAATAAAAAGTAAAGGGCCCAATATAGATCCCACCTTCACATTAACTACTTCGGATTTGGAATGATCAATGACTACTACTTGCTTCCTATCACTTAAGTATGAATCAATCCATTTGTTAGCATTGCCACGAATTCCTATTCTATTTAACTTATCGATTAGTAGGGGATGATCAATAGTATCAAAAGCCCTACTGAGATCAAAAAATATAGTTATTGGGGATGACTAGCTGTTCAATGAATCATATATGAATGTTGTTAATTCGCTTATTGCAGTTGAGGTTGATTTATTCTTTCGGAAGCCGTGTTGATATGTGGAAAGAAGATCAAAAGTTCCTAAAAATTGTGTTGCTCTCACATTGTAGCATATCTCAAATAACTTTGCAATTTGACTTTGTGTACATATGTTCCGATAATTGATGATGTCTTTTCTAGATCCCTTGTTCTTGTATACTGGTATAAATTTAGATATTTTTAAACTGTTCGGATACTCTCCTTCGATGAAAGATATATTCACAAGGTATGATAGTGGTATGCTAACAATATTAGCTACTGCGTGAAAAATTCGACCTCCGATTTCATCAAGACCTGCGGCAGGTTTGGAGGATATTCTTTGAATCAAAGTAATTATTTCTGTAGGCGTTGTAGGATAAAGAAATAGTGTTTTTTGTTTGTAATCAGTGAGTTTTAGGCCTGCATAGTCTGGTCTGGTACAATGAAAATTCATGAAATGATCACTGAAAGTATTGGCAATATTTAATGGATCAGATGCGATATTACCATTTTCTAGAGAGACTTGATTTGGTATTTTCTTGTTTATATTATTTTTCCCCCTCCTTTCCCCAATGATTTTCCAGGACTCTTTAGATATATTATTAGCCCGGATTATTCTCTTGTCATTGTAAGTTATTTTGGTTTGTTTTAGTTTTTCATTGTATATCTTTTTGAAACTTTTGTATCTTTCTTTTATGATTTCATTACTTGTTGACTTGTAATTTTTTTGCAGTTCACATGTGTCATGCATCTGCTTCAGTTCATGTGTGTACCAAACGTCTTTCTTGTCACTTTTTACTCTTTTCTTTTTGAAAGGAAAAGCATTGGCAAAATGGTATTATTATAGAAAGCATCAAATTTGTCATTAAACTCATTTGCCATGTATAGCTCCGTCCACTCTTCATTCTTCAAAAAATGTATGAAAGTTAGGATATTATTTGCACAGAAATCTCTTTGGAGAGTTGTATTCGATTTACTAATTCTATCCAGTTTTGTTTCCAAATAACAAACTTGAAACGTATGATCGGATAGGGGTGTATCTTTTATATGTGCATGTTTTGCTGTTAAATTCAAATACATGATGTCTATAAGAGTACTTGAGGAATTTGTTATACGAGTAGGTTCTATCACAAGATTACTCATATCAAATTCAAGAAAAATATTCAAAAATTTCCGGGTTATATTAGAATCTAGTAATAGATTTATATTTATGTCTCCACATATAACATAGCAGTCTGTTTTATAAATTTCAGTAAGTAGTTCATATAATAATTCAAAAAAGACATCAATATCCCCTTGAGGAGAGCGGTAAATACTGATAACATATAATTCAGTATGCATGGTTGGTAATTCTAAAACAGCAACAGTTGCTTCAAAAACCTTTTCAATGCATTGTGAAACATATTGAGGTTTCCTTTCGATATTATTTTTTGCAAGTATACATACACCTCCACGTTTGAATTCTTTTCTACAATATTTACTTATCAATGAGTAATTTTTAATAGACAGTTCATCAATATCATTATAATAACCAATGTTCTGAGAGACAACAGATATCGATTCCAAATTGGTCAAAAAGTAATTCTATCTGAGGTATTTTATTCCCTATTCCCTGTATATTAAAATTCATGATAGCAAGAGGCTTTTCGTTCTCCACATATGATGTGGTAGGAATTGAATTGTTACATGTAGTTTTTATTAACTTACCCCTAAAAAAGATTCGGGTCTGTCCTCAGAAACATTGTTGATAACATTTCTGGTTTTATGTTTATTATAATATAAATTGAAATCAAACCTGTAGAATACACTTTTGGGCCAAAATGTTGGATTATAAAATTCATCCTGTAGATGATGAACCGATACACGGCCAGTCGGAAAGGTAGATTTGAGAGTTTTTCTCCCATAGTCTTTTGTAACAATATGGACTAAAAAGTTAGTGTAAAAAACACCCTGATATATAGCAATATGGACTGAAAACTAGGGTTCATTTATTGAAAATACTCGAATAAATTGATGTCCATTTATTATACGTTACAATAATCAACTGAACTGACAAGCGGTGAGCGGCTGTTTTTATAGTCATCTGGGCTGCTTGCAACTCGCGACGGTTTGAGGAATCCAGGTCATCAGTTGTTTCAAACATAAACAACGTCTTGCTTATGATAAACAACGCAGGGGCGTACTGTACTTTTTTCGTAACAATACCATAACACTACTCTGCAAGTAGATGCAGAAACTCAAGTTTTTTACACAAATCCATAGTCGAACTAATCACCCACTCACCACACAGCCAAATTTTGTCCCCAACTATTTTTTAGTTGTCGCTGATTAAAAAAGGCATGGTTAGATTTTCCATTGCCAATGAAGAGGAGGCTGAATCCTAGATAATTGGTGACTTAACAAAAGTAGAGTTGAGCTAAAGGGGATATAATGAAAGAAAAAGCCATATGAAGGGGGATAAGATATGAAATGCATATGGATATTGTTCGCAAATATTTCTTTCTGATTGTTAGGCGGACACGACATGAATTTAAACATAATCGAGCTTATCAGAAAGAAACATTTGCGAACAATATGCATTTATATGGAAGTTTGCATGGATTGTCAGGTGAATATCATTCAACGTTCTGCGTGGTATTTGCTAGGAAAGTAGTTGTTTTTCGCCTGTCGGTCTACCAATTGTGTTTCAATTTATATTGAACCTTTTGTGAAGACGACTTTGTGTGCTTTATGCATTTCATTTCATATCTTAAAGGGGATATGTTGAAAAACAAAAAAGTACAGAATTTTTTCAAATAACAAGTTTTTTGTATTACCATATTCTATTTCTTATATCAGTTCCAAATTCCATTCAACTTAAATATGGGACTCAGCGATTTTTTTTTAATTTTCTGTGCAAAGGATTAGGTTAAATAGAAATAAAATGACAAATTAAAAATGTTAGTTATATTATTACCAAAACCAATTATACATTTCAGAATACATAACAAAAACTTGAGCTCAACACCATCAAAACTTTTTTCAAGATTTTTTTCAAGATTGTGATCGCCTACAACTCATTTTTAATTTCCCTTCAAATTTAGTAATATATAATTTGAAATTTTTCCTAATTATTATTGAACCTACATTATCAGTAATATAAGTAATTTTGCATTCTAAAGTAACGAGAGTTGGTCCGGAGCACTATTCCCAAGTTACTATTTTAATTAATAAAATTGAGAATAAACCCCTGATGCCATTTAAAAGTGTTGCTGTTGTTTCCACTTCAAGGTGACTATATGCTGTATAAAATCGGCAAATTATGGCAGTTTCAAATACAATACTACATAGGAATTTCATTCCATTTCAAGCATTTTGTTTGAAACCTAGAAATAGTAAGCACCACTGAGGGTCTGTTCTAAACTAGTTATTCAACATATATATGTGATAAATCATATCTGCAATACATTAGGAGTAGCATATGTGTTGAGAGAACAAATCGGTTTAATTTACAAGTAACATTCCTACTAAATGCTGTGACAAAGAAGATTTACTCAATTCAGAACTTGCATTAACATTTAATTTGGAATGGGACACCAAAAACATTTAGAAGAATAAATAGGATTCAAAAGTTATTACAAGATTCTGTTACACTTGTCTGAAGCTGGTTTGGTGCACATAACGTATAATGAATAACGGATGCTATGCAAATTCCAAATTGTGGAAAATTACTTCAACTATATGGATCAATAAGGAACAGGTTTGAAATTTTAACTTATCTGGTTTCATAACCGAGTTATAGGCTAAGAGCGGGCTGCAGAAAATCTGGCCAATCAAGTAACTGAATGAAATCTTTTTAAAATGTTAGCACTCACAGCAAACATAAGAAAAATCATTGACTGCCTGGGCTAAAGTTGTGCATAAGTTTTGTATGGCCTTTTTTCGGAAAAAGCAACCATACCAATGTAGCAACAGATTGGTAATACTTTCAACGTAAAATATCTTCCGAGATGGTCGAGCGGTTTAAGGCGCCAGACAGATTTGAACTGGTTCACGAAAGGTAGCGTGGGTTCAAACCCCAGCTCTGGAAGCTTTTTTTTATTTTTTCCTTCGTAATTGAAAAATGATTTGTTTGGGACGAAAATTCGTCCCAAAACAAATGTTTGTTTAGTTCAAATTTTGCAAGTGAATTCTGACACACTTCTAGTTGTCCGATTAACGTGAAATTTGGCAGGTGTTCATAATTCTGGTGACAATGCATTATGGAATTTTTGCCAAAGAAAAAACAAAATGGCGGCTCCAATATGGGGACGAGTTGTGTTTATAGTTCGATTCTATTCAAAATTAGTATGTGGGGGTTTTTGGGGTTGGACATCATGATTTCTTTGTCAAAATTCATGAATTCAAGATGGCGGCTCCAATATTTCGATGAGTTTTGTGGTTATAGTCCTATTTCAATAGAAATTGGTATGTGGGGGTTTTTGGGGTAAATGATCATGATTTTTTGTCAGAATTCACGAATTTAAGATGGCGATGACTTTTGTGATTATAGTCCATGAAATCGGATCATCGTCATGATTTATTAGTCGAAATCTATGAATTCAAGATGGCGGCTTCAGGAAGGCGATGTGTTTTGTTATTATGGCCCGATTCCATTCAAAACTGGTATATGGATTTTTTGGGGTGTAGATTATCAAGATGACGAGAATGATTAAAACTAATTAAATAAAAATGATTGAAAAAAAAAATTAAGACATACAAAACAGGAAAAAATAATTTCTTTAATTGTTTTACCTAGGTTATTCTATGAGTAACAGATTCAAAAGCTTGTCGCGAATATAAAGTAGGTGTTCTTGCATGGCAAGATTTTGAATCTGTTATTTGCAGAATAATCTGGGTCAAACAAATACATTATTTGTTCCTTTTTGTATAAAAGCTTGTCTTAATTTTATTTTCAATCATTTTTATTTAATTCTTTTTAGTCATTCATGAAATCCGTCATCTTATTGAATTCTGACAAACATTGATAATCTACGACCCAAAAAAAGTCCACATACCAATTTTGAATGGAATCGGGCCAAAATAACAAAACACATCGCCTTCCCAAAGTCGCCATTTTGATTTCATAAATTTCGACTAAGAAATCATGATGTCCGACTTCAAAAACCCCCACACACCAATATTGAATGGAATCGGACTATAATCACAAAAATCGTCGCCATCTTGACCCCCATATCTTTGACCCCAAAAACTGCCACATATCAATTTCCTTTGGCATAGGGCTAAAACCACAAAACTTATCGCCCATATTGGAGCCGCCATCTTGAATTCATGAATTTTGACAAAGAAATATGATGTTTAACCCCCTAAACCCACACATACTAATTTTGAATAGAATCGAACTATAATCACAAAACTCGTCCGCCTTATTGGAGCCACTATTTTGTTTTTTCTTTGGCAAAAATGCCATAATGCATCGTCACCGGAATTAAGAACACCTGCCAAATTTCAAGTTAATCGGACAACTAGAAGTGGGCCAAAATTCACTTGCAAGATTTGGACTAAACATACATACATATGTGAAATTAAATAAAAGCTTTTAAAAATGTTACTTTATCGGCTAGGTTTTCTGCAGCCAGCTCTAAGAAATGATTTGTTTTGGGACGAATATTCGACCCAAACAAATCATATTTCAATTTCGAAAAAAATAAAAAAGTTTGCTAGGGCTGGGGTTTGAACCCACACCCCTGTGAACCACTTTAAATCTGCCTGGCGCCTTAGACCACTCGACTTTATGTTGCTACATTGGTATGGTTGCTTTCTCGATAAAAGGCCATACAAAACTTATATGCACAACTTTTGCCCAGGCAGTCACGGATTTTTCTTATGTTTGTTGTGAGTACTAACATTTTAAAAACATTTCATTCTGTTACTCGATTGGCCAGGTTTTCTGCAGCCCGTTCTTGGACTATTACTGGGGCAATACAAAACTTAACTCTACAGAAAGTAATACTCCTAGAAATCGAAAAAGCTCTGCAAATGATATTCAAAGTAATTTATTGTGGAAACATTTGTAGAACAATTTCAAAGTTTATTCACCCCCCAAAAAACATTCATAAAATTACACATTTCTCCAACACAAAAACATGGCATCATTTCAAGTATTAGAAGACTCTCTTATATCAGATTACACCTTGGTCTAGAGTGAAATAAATTAATTAGTTCACACAAAATTTCAAATGGGCTGGATTTCCGCATAAAGGTTTATAAAAGCATTTACTTACATAAATGATTCATTATATTATTCACTCAATTAAGCTACTATTGCACAAATGTCTATTGGTTGAAGCTTTTTGTGGAGGAAGACTCATTCTAGACATTTTATTTTTGGAAGGTTATTGAACCCCAAAAAATGAGAAAAATGTGATTTTCTCGAAAATGGTAGAACTTTTTCTGGATTTGTTGATCTTCATTTTGGATTGCGTTTCAATATATTCGAAAAACCGAATGAACGGCATCTTCGAAGTCTAATTTCAACATTATTCACCTTCTGCGATAAATGGACCATTTGAAATTTTTGTGAGTTCAAAACCCCTGGCAACTGGGTTATTATCTTACCATTCGTAGGATTCAAAATCCCAATATAACCAACCATATCTAGAAACTGGACATGACAAGACAAAAACGAATTCTATTGAAATATATACTATAAGTTAATGAGGCACTTGGGTGTAAAAATATTGCAATGTCAGTACTTACACATAAAAAGTTGCTATCTCAAACACTAAATAGAGAGTACGATAAAGGTAGTTAACATAGAAAAAATGAGTGAAGGAATCAACAAGAAGGAATCAGTTGATAAATTAGCAGAGTAAAATAGTGAAAAAAAAACAACATAATATTTTTTTTTCCATAGAACCAGATCAAGTGGTTATTAAAAATTTTGGTTAAGTATGATTTCCATCTTTTTAAGTTACTGAAATGATTTGGTCTTCATATATACAGTGAGTCTGCTTAAGTTGGCTACATATGGGAAACTTTTTTATTATTAATTTTACGAAAAAAAGTTATTCTTCATAAAAAGTTCTGCATGGTCTAAAAGCCAAGATGCAACCATCAGATATCAAATTCTATCAATCTTATACGAGGTATGTAAAAAATATGAATTTTACTCAAGAGTAAAGTAACTTTATATTTCACAATGTCGAAAATTGTTATTGTGAAAAGGTGTTCGGAATTAAAAATCACGTTCAAATTTGCAGTTGCATTAATTTATAGTATTTTTTTTTAATTTCTCGAAACATCTCTACAATAACAACGAAAATTTAACTGTAATTATTGTACATGTAATCTAGGATGCTCTGACAAAAAATGCCAGACAGTAAAATGTTTGACAGTGACATTCAAAACATCAGTTGTATTTAGCGAAAGTATTATAAAATTTGGTAGAAATGCCAGCAACATTAAGTACAGAAGATAAAATTGAAATTGTGTTAATTGTGGGGGAGAATTATAAAACTTATCGTGAAGCTGCAGAAATTTTTAATAACCGACACCCTGAGAAAAATCTTCACTAAGTCACAGTAAGGGAATTATTAACAACATTTAAGACTTCTGGAGATGTAAAAAATAAATTTAGCAACAAACTCCAACAACGGATTGCCAATGATGACATGGAATTTGAAGTAGTGATTTTAGCAATCGAAGATCCTATAATATCTTTGCGAGAAAGGGCAGCTTCGATGCAAAATCCTATTAACAAAGATACGGTTTCGAAATTTAAAAAAAAGAACAAGTTTCACCAATACAAGCCCCGATTTATTCATACGTTAAGACCAGGAGATCATGATAGACGATTTGAATTCTGTCCAAGGAATGTTAGAAGATAACCCATTTATGGCAAGACATATTCTTTTTTCGGATGAATCAACATTTACATCAAATGGAACAGTCTCTAGCCAAAACTGCCATTGGTGGAGTGATACTAATCCAAATTTGAACATCAAAACTCGGGACCAGTATGCATTCCAAACAAATGTGTGGTGTGGAATTTACCGAAATTAAATAATTGGACCTTTTTTTTCATGAATCTTTGAATGGGGACCGTTATTTGCTCTTTTTAGAGAATGAATTAGACGATTCTCTTGATAATGTTCCCCTCCTTCAACGTCAACAAATATGGTTCTAACAGGATGGTGCCCCATGCCACAGTAGGTTAGATATAAGGCAATACCTTGAAAATCGTTTTAATGGAAGAGTTATTAATCGGTTTTCTGACATTTTTTGGCCTCCTTGGTCTCCCTATTTGACGCCACTCGATTTTTTCTTGTGGGGTTACCTAAAGGAAAAGGTGTATCTTCAAAGGCCATCTACAGATGTTGCTCCTTTGGAAAGGGTCATTACAGAATGCGTTCAGAGTATTACTCCGGCTATGGTTGGAAGGGTATTGAAAAACTTTCGTGATAGAACGATTACCTGTATTGAAAGAGAAGGCGGATATGTTGAGGCGTTAGTGAATTGAGGTAGCTAATAATGTTCGTTAAATTATTACTACAAAATGAATTATTATGGTATTATTAATTTAAATGCATCGCTGAAATGTTACAAGACAGACATTAACTAATTAAAAGGTTATCAACTGTTCAATGTTCATTAATTTTGTTTTGTGAAAATTTGCTCATTAATTTCCAAACGGAACGGAAAGGTTAACATGTTTGTTATAAATAAAAATGATAAATGTTCGGTATTGATAATTTGAGAAAAATTTGTAAAAAAATATTTTTTTCAATTAGAAGGATGAAATTGCATATTAAAACATAGTTTTTACTTCCGAACAACTTTTCATAATAACAATTTTCGATATTGTGAAATATAAAGTTACTTTACTCCTGAGCAAAATTCATATTTTTTGACATACCCCGTATAAGACTGATAGAATTTGATATCTGATGATTGCATCTTGGCTTTTAAACCATGCAGAACTTTTTATGAAGAATAACTTTTTTCGTAAAATTAATAATAAAAAAGTTTCCCATATGTAGCCAACTTAAGCAGACTCACTGTATGTTTATGTAATTTAAATTCCCAAGTGGCTGGATTTAATCGAACTTCAAAGTATCGAAAGAAAAATGGAGCTGCATCATCTTATACATACTAATAATTTATAGACACCAGAGTCATATCAAATTCGAACAGTGCAGAATCAACAGTGAGTAAAACTTGCGAAAGATAATTAATGGCTATGTACAGAGTTTCTGTATTGATTTGCACATTAGTTGATACATGAGAGTCAGGTTCTTGATCTTATTTGCACAATTTCCCATTTCCCCGCCATTTTAACCCTAAAACGACCTATCTCTTTATCTATCAACATATGTTACATCCAAAGAAACTCTGGTTATATGGAGTTAATATCAGTTTATCTTAAAATCAGGCTGAGTCTGCCCGAAAGGCAGTTATTAGTATTGATAAAATACACTTCATATTTCGTTCAAATGGAGCAATGATAATGAAAATAATATAACTTTGAGAAGGAAATGTATGAAAAAACAATTGAAGAATAATTTGTACCACTGATGAATTGAAGACTATGTATTATATGAAAGCAAGAAATCCCATAGAGACAATACCTGTGCGTGATTTTATCTGAACCTCAACTATGAATACCTAAAGAAAATATATTATGGCGCCATTCATAATGTAGGGGACACTAAAATACCTCAAATTAATATAACATCAATTTGACGAATTTTTCGTATCACTGATTAAATAATTTATCCCAGGCATATGGCACAAATATTTCTGACTGACGAGGGCTGCTAATTTTGCTATTGACCTGGAACTTTAATTTAGCGGTAGTGAAATATAATTTTGTTTCGAACGTCATGAATGCATGAATTTAACCGATATTATCAAGATTACTTTTTACTATAATCAAGTAATTCGTTCATCCGGCAGAGTAAAAGTAGAATTGGAATATATTTGATTTCATTATAATTTTGAATGTACGGCTGGAAAAAAATAACGTGCTATAGTGAGACTCCACACGAAAAATCACTTTCACTCCTGGTAACACAATATACTAATTTTATAATCAACGATAATTATTAAGCATGTCTTTTCATATTTATTCAACGGAATGTAAATTTTTCAAGCAGACATTTTCATTTCCCAAGTTAATATACCTTTATAAATATTCAGATCATGAACGACTATGAATATTTGCAATCTGTAGAACTTGCTCTTCACGAAGAGATTATACTCCATTGTGTATTTTGTAGTTGAAAGTAATAATTAACAATTGAACATTATTTACAAAATTCCATTATTTTTTTCTATGTCTTGAGAATTCATGAAGTATTAGCACATTCCTAACTTTGAATATCAATACTTGGTGAAAATCCATAAAAAGTACTCACTCACCCATTTTTTTTTGACAAAATTAAAAAATACTTTGAAATCTCAACCGAATTAATCAGTTTATTTTTTAAGAGTCAATAGGGAACATGTCTTATTCTGAAATATTTCAACTTGCTCAAAAAACTAACAATCCAGTTACTAACCACGATCAAAATTCTAGAGAGCTTCATTTTCTGTTAGTTGAAGAAGAAAGTCTAGTCTTTTTCCTCCTTCAAATTTCATATAATTTATAAGTGCCAAAAAGTGTTTTCCCAATTTGGTGGTGTCCATTTTACTTTATGTAACTTAATTTTTCATAATACATGTTGTCTACCACACCAGAAATCTTGTTGAATTATTGCAAACTTTCAACTTAATGCAAGGTTTGTAGTAGTAGAAGACCCAGCCAGAGTCAAAGATAAAAATCTAATGAATTAGCATAAATACATCAGCCTATCACTATATTATACTTGTTATTTCCACATGAAATGCATTTTTTTTGTCTTCGACTTATTTTTTATTTTTCAACCTGTCATGTAAAGCAAAATCCAATAAAAATACGAATTCAATAGTATATAAAATAAATAAAAAAAAGGTTCACTATAATACCAACATTGCCAAGATATCACAATATAATAATAAAAAAAACAATGTTACATATATACACGCACATCTACCCGTACACAACATTGAAACCGAAAGTTGGCAAGACATAACAATCCGATCTATACAATATAGGTACGTAGTTTTTTTTATTTTTTTTTCTCTAAGATTCACGTTATATGTAACATAGCGGTAGCATCGGGAATTTTAAATTTATGCATATTACAGCTGTTTAAGACTAATCACGCATCTTTTTTACCATTCACTGCCAGTTGTGTGGCATTCCGTAAAGTTCTCTCAGCTACTCCTACAGCCATTTGCTGCATACCGTTTTCTACGTAGCCTTGTACTACTGTCTTCAGGCACTGAAAAATAGCACAAAACATTCATTCGAACATTTCTCAAATCATCAGTAAAGCATTCTAACTTCACTTTATTAAGAAAAATATCGAAACAAATTGAATAGTGTTCATATTGAGAAGCAGATAATTTTATTTATTTTTTCCATAATCAACAATGAATTGAAGGAACATTGGCTTACTATACAGGGTGTAAACTAACTTGTTGCATTCCCGTGAATTACGGGTGTATAATGCCATTTTATAACAAATTACAGTAGTTAAACATTCGAAAACAAAATTAATTGGAAACTGCTGTCCGCCTAACTTTACCTAAGTCGTAAGAGTGCCAATTGCCTGATGTAATAAACCTTTAAATATGAGAAATGTTGAGCTGATTCGTTGAAAAATGTACAAAAAGAGTGTAAGATTCCTTAATAACATTTGTTGCAGGCTACATTTTCCAACATTTATTTTGTTCTTTACTCAGTAATCAATCAGAAAACAGTGCGCAATGTGCAATAATCGTAATTATATTACCATCAAAATCGAAACACAAATGA
The DNA here is from genome assembly GCA_018342105.1 of Gonioctena quinquepunctata. Taxonomy (NCBI): domain Eukaryota; kingdom Metazoa; phylum Arthropoda; class Insecta; order Coleoptera; family Chrysomelidae; genus Gonioctena; species Gonioctena quinquepunctata. The sequence continues at coordinate 956,650 of JAFIRS010000208.1, read as the reverse complement.
CGATTACTGAAATCCTAATATCCATATCAAAATTGTCAAATGTCAGTTCGCTAAAGTTTGTTCTTTCTACCAAACACCAGGCTGTTCCGTATGTATATCTTGGTTTAGAAATTGAACAATGGTGACCCATAGTATAAAATTTCTTCAAGAAAGAATTGCTTCATAATTCAAATGTTCATTTTTGTTGCAGGATCAATTGAAAACTTCAAGGATGGAAAATATTCTATACATATTATCACAAATACCTTATCTTGAAAAAACTTGTTTTCTCCAAAAATGTTCACTGCAAACATATCCATTTTGAAATGAGTTTTTTGATATTGTCGGTATTATTGTACTTTCTACACAAATGGTTAGCTTTAATGGAAAAATAGTCAATAGTGGACATTCAGCCTTGTTAAAATATTCAATAAATAACTTACACAAAGCAAAACAGCTTCAGGATCGCCAACATTAGTTGCTACACTGTGAATACTACTCAAACATTAAACAAAAAATAATTAATAAAAAACCTTTTGAAAGACAATATTAATTTTTTTACTTTTTAGGGCATTTGAATAAAAGCTTGTCTTTAAAAATAATTTATATTATTTTTTCTAATTTTTACATTTAAAGTGACACTTTTCAAAACTCGTTGACGTTATCAAATGTTTTACTTTTCATCACAAGTTGCGAAAAGTAAATTTTTTCGCAACTGGCGATGAAAAGTAAATTTCACCACCAGTTGCAAAAAATACAGGAATAAAATTTGTTATAATTTTGAGGCTAAACTATTTGAAATACTTCTTCATTGTAATTATATCCTCTGTACATATTATGAAGATTAAATTTTATTCGAATTCAATACATAATATGTATGGTAAAAACTAATTATAAATAACATAATTTGAGCAATTGGTGATATTGACCCCAGCTGACAACGTAGTTTTCTATGTAGCATTAATTTCCATGGAAGTCTCTGCAAGGATGATAACACACTTTCAATGCACTAAAAAGTAAAAAATAATTTCAATATTCAATGACTATGCCAAAAAGTGTGGTGTGCTTTGTTGAAATCGATTAAAATATCCTTTGCCCTACGTCATTTTTAGCAAAGCTGAAATTTTGAGTATGAGTAGTGTGATATGTAGTTAAGAACGTTTGCATACTTGCTAGCTCGAAAGAAGGGATCTTTTACGGGTAGCAGTTATAAAAGTACATAAAAAACTTTCTTACTTACGTTGAAGTATGGTAATGCGTTTGACAATTCATATCATCCAGTTGGCCAAGCGGTCTAAGATGCAAGATCTAAGCTCTGATATCAAAAACTGGCAAGGGTTCGAATTCCCGCGCCTGACGATTTTTTTTTATTTTTCACATAGAAATTGAGAAATGTTTTTTTTTTTTTTTATTTGAATATTCATCCCAAAACTAAATCACTTCTCAATTTCAAAGTGAAAAATAAAAAAAAATCATCAGGCGTGGGGATTCGAACCTTCGCAAACTTTTGAGATCTCGCGCCTTAGACCTTGGCTAACTGGACGATATTAATTGCCAAACGCATTACCATACTTTAATGTAAGTAAGAAAGTTTTTTATGTACTTTTGTACCTGATACCTGTAAAAAAGCCCCGCTTTCAAGCTAGCAAATACCCATACGTTCTCAACTACATTTCACACTATTCATACTTAAAATTTCAGCTTTGCTAAAATGAGGTAGGTTTGCTGGCTCTGGGATCTTACTCTGAAAATATTGTTTCTCAAAGAAACGTAACCAAAAAGCACTCCATGCTTTTCGGCATAGTCGTTGAATATTAAAATTATTTTTTAATTTTTAGTGCGTTAAAAGCGTGCTGTTTAGTTTTTTTGAATATATATTTTTAATAATTTTAACTTGAATTAAAAAGGATCACGTATCAAAATTAGAAAAAATATTGTGTGAAACATGTTGGAAAACCCTATTTTTCGTAACTCGCTCATTACGAAGAATAGTGCTTTTCCCAACTAGTTGCACAAATAACTATTATTTTGTGCTTTTTAGTTAGTACGCCTTATTCTATGCATTTTTGTTGAAGCATCTTTATAATAAGGCCTTTTTCCTGTAAGTATTGAGCCATCTAGTTCTTCAATGAGGAGACCATCTAAAGATTAACTCGTCCGCCATCCTGAGCTGCCACCTTCAATTTGACAAAAAATCAATAATCTTCGACTAAATTCATAATTTCCGATACCAAAAACCCCGTCATACCAATTTTGAATAGAAACGATCCATAATTACAAAATTCGTCCACCATCTTGAAGCCGCCATCTTCAATTTATGAATTTTGACAATAAATTCATAATGTCCGACCCCGAAAACCCTCACATACCAATTTTGAATAGAATCGGACCATAATTACAAAACTCGTCCGCCATCTTAAATTTATTAATTTTGACAAAAAATTCATAATCTCCGACTCTGAAAACCCTTACACACCAATTTTGAATAGAATCGGACCATAATCACAGAGATCGTCCGCCATCTTAAAGCCGCCATTTTGATTATTTGAATTTTGACAAAAAATTCACGATTTTCCGACCCCGAAAACCCCCACATTCCAACTTTGAATCGTATCGGACCATAAACACAAATCTCGTCCGCCAAGTTGAAACCGTCATTTTGTTTTTTCACTAACAAAATTTTGATAATGCATTGTTACCGGAATTATGAACACCTGCCAAATTTCACGTTAATCGGACAGCTAGAAGTGGGCCAAAATTCAGTTGCAAGATTTGTCCCAAACATACTAACAAGTGAAGTTAAATAAAAGCTTGTAATAACCAAAAAGGGCTTTTTTTCTTGGTAGGTGTAAGAGGGGGCACGGGAAGGCTTGTGGTGTTGTTCCGGTGGTACTTACAAGTCCAAAAAGAAAGCTGTTAATATTGTTCAAGAAAACGATGATGTGTCCGAAGTAAGTTAAACATTGTAAAAATTGAACATTATTTCGACAATACACAAACCTATAGTAGTGAGAAAAAAATAATGTTGCTTATATTTTAATTTTGAAAATGCGGAAATTGTAGACAACTGCAGTTTTACGTGCGATAAAAACATGATTTCGTGTCTGTGAGTGTTGTTTTGGTTAAACAAATGCGAATTACTGAGTGTTTTCAGTAGCCGATAGTGCTGAAAAATGATATTCATTCGTCCTCTGAAAGTATTTGAGAGGGCCGCTTTTTGACTTCAGATTCGTGAGGAAATACGCAAATACAAACGGCATATTCTCAATTTAGCCAAAATTGAACACCTTCATATGAATTGAGAAATAAACAATAACCCCGAGCCACGGAGCAGTCCGGTTGAAGGTCAACGAACTTGCAGTAATCCAGCAGTAACCAAGCAAACAGAGAAGTTTTGGTAGGTAATAATACTTTTTTTTTCTGATTTATTGAGGACTTCAAACAAAATTCAAAAGATTTTTTTTTTGTATAGTTTTTATTTTTTGAAGTTAGTTTACACCCTGTTTATCAAATTATGTTGTTGAAACAAATCAAGAATATGAACAAAGGAATTTTTAGTAACATTAAATGTTTCAAATGTCACATGAAAACCGCTATATAATTTGTCAGAATTTGAAAAATCAAAATATCTGATTGTTCATTAATGAAGATGTGTTTTGTGTGTTCTTTCAAACAGACTTTATCCTTTTTTCACTGTGGAATTTATAAACAGAAATGAACTTTCAGCCATTGGAAAATGTAGGAAATTACAATATTTCACATCACATTTATGGTTACTGATTCGTGTCGCTGATGTGATTAAAAAGGGTAATGCTTCACTACAAATGATCAAAATTTTTGTATAATGGAAATTTGAAAGAACATGTGAAAATGAAAGTATCCATCTTTTTCAATGTTACATTTTAATTAGTTATCAGAGACATAGCGGGTATGTTGGTGTATGACTTGTCCATATTTCAGATGATTCCATATCTTGTTTATATTAAAAAAAAATACTGTTATATATGTATTAACAAGGTTTATTTATATTTTTTATTTCTATGAATGTAGAACAAAATATGGATTAACCAGATGGATTTATCAGAAAACATCTATTGCAGTGCAGTGCTCATTCTTACTAGTGGCCTTACTTTATGCAAAAAATTCTAGGTGATAAGAAAGCACAACTTAAACTTCAATAAATTGAATAATTCCTCAATTGAAATATAATAATTTTTCTGAAATAATGGGTGAATGGAAAAACAGTATAGTTCAGGTTCAAAATATATAAAAAAAACTCAACATATACAAAGTGTAGCAGTCCTCATAAGAACATGTTTTTTTTTTATTTCATCAGTGATCACACTAGAGAAATGAGATCAAATCACTGTCAAATCAAAATTGTATTCGAATATTGAAAGGATCAAGGTAACCATAAATTCCATAGAGCGATTCTTTTGGATAATATCTTTATGAATTTTCAAGACCCAGTCGGTATTAGGTCGACATTAATTGTGACACAAAAAAGTTCATTGTCTCTGGCTAGAAGGTAAACATCTGTTCAGGAACGGATTGTGCAAAGTACAATTAATCTTTTGATGTCATTTTAGATAAATTCAGGAATACGCTGTCAGTGACGTATTTATTTAAAAATTGTAATAGGCTTTCTGAAGCAGGAGTTTTTTCACCTCCCTAAGGAACTTTTCCATTTATGTTTCTGATGGAAAGAGAAAGGCGATTGAATACATTTTTCCCATTATAAAGAAGTTATTAATTTGTGTAGTTGTGGGAATAGGAAGACTGATATATGTAAGTCACTCACTCTGACATACTAATCTTCTTGTATTTTTTATGTAGTAACCAAACTGTTTCCAGAATAAAAAGGCAAGCTTTTGGTGAAATTCCTTGTGATATAAAGTGATGAACTCTTGCCTCGGCACACATATCTCAGAGTTCTGAGTGGAGATCAAGAGTGTTGGATTTTCAAATTTCAATCGGTTTTCAATATACAGACCCAAAAATGTTTTCTCTTGTTTTATAGACCTAAAAATGTATTCTCTTGTTTTGAATCAACAATTCGTTCATTTGAAAAGCCTGGTCTATATTACATTTGATTAGATGAATTGTTAATGAGACATTGAAAGATGCTTGTCTTCTTCTAGATCTTTTTCTAAATTGTTTTGTAATGAAAGCAAACTATTGTTATGTCAAAGTAGTGAACTTTTCAAGAATGGATATATTGTACCAATCACTTAAATATAATCAAAAGAATAATGTGCCCAGATCAAACCCCTGTGGCACCCCATATTTTATTTCCATTTTAACAAATATCATAGTGAAATACACAAATTATAAATAAGATATCTATAATTTGCGAAGGGAAGCTCAACCTAGTGCCGTGGAATTCAAAGGCAGAGAAAGTTTTCTGCACATTGATAGGTATCCAACGATTTGTTGGTATAGTCCAAGACACCAAAAGTCAAGCTTCTAGCGTATTCCGAGTAACGCCACAAAAAGTAAAGGGGAGAGCTTTAATTCAATTCTGATGGTGGCTTTTACGGAATTGAAATAACTTTCATAGTGTTAAAAAAATAATCCATGCTTAAATAAAGACAAAACAGTGTCATCTCAGTTTTATAGCCTCTCGGAACTTTAACTTTAGACAAAATCAGTTCCCATTTATTTCTTGTCAGTTTATCTTTTGGGAACAATATCTCCGAAAACTGTTAAGAATTTGAATAAAATGTGCTTCACCATAGGTAAAACTGAATGATTCTGTGGACATTGAGATATTGAGAACCCATTACTCTGCTCTATGCACTGGCAGTTTTAACCTAAGGGTTGATATTTGGGGCAAGATTTGATCTCATTGATAGAGTTATTTTAGCACAGAAGCGTGTTGATGCATAAAACACATTATTCCAAACTTTACAGACCAGCTCCCGAAAAATTTTTGGAATATAACTAACCCTACCTATACATTTACAGGTTACTTATTTTTGTTAAAATTAATCTGAATCTCTTTACAAGGATATAGAACCAGTGAAAGGATGCTGCGTTCTTCCAATAATTTGAGAATACTGATAAGCAGATCAACTTTATTTGAAAGCAGTGCAGAATACAAATTTTCAAGTCCCGTACTGGTCTCTTGGAATTATTCAGAAGTATACATTCAATTGAATATAAAAAAATTATTATTTAATGGAACACTGTATTCTATTGAAGAATAGAAAACAAGTCAAGGGGTATATTTTTTTTAAATGTATGACCCTGCAAAATTTTTTACAGAGTAGTTCGATTTTGATGATTCTCTTTTCATTGGATATACCTCGAAGTTGGTCCCATTTAAATTCTAAAAATAATTCCACCCCTAAGGGCAGGAAAATAGGAGATGATTGATTTTTCACCTGTGAACCGATTCTCTTGAAACTTGGAACACATATGTAGTTCAATGGTTTACAGCAGCTATCTCGTGTTTGGGTTATTATATTATATAACAGTTAATAGTATGGTAGGTAAGTATTTCAAAAGTAATAAAAAATTAAGTAGGTAATAGATTTCGGCCACAAAAAAATATTAACTTTTTAACAAAAAACTAAACCAACAAAAAAAGAAATTGAAAAGCGAAAAATAAAATGAACCTTTTTAGTCTTAATAACTAATGTTAGTAACTAATTTTAAGTCGGCGCCAAACAAACAATCAACGAAGATCATGAAATTACTTTGAAGAAATAATCAAAATAAAATAACAAAAAAATGCAACCTGAAATCTCCAGCCATAAACAATAACACTCCAAAAATGCGCTCTCCGCACGATCACTCGCAACGACGTGTGTACCTGTTCGGTACTGATTTTAACTTTGTAATAGGGGAGCCCAAGCGGGGATTTCGGGATTTACTAAAGCGCGGCAGATTAATATACAGGGGGATACCTTGTACCCGGTTAAGTACCTCCACCAAATTTGAGCCCCATATATAAGGCCGCCCGTCAAGGATAAAGGATCAGATTAGTAAAAAAAAAATGATCATCAGAAATTCTCGAGCGCGTCAGATTAAAGTAGGGTGAGTTAATTACATGCTAAAAAGTGTATATTCCACTAATCTGACAATTTGAGAGTGACAAAAAGAAAGGGGAGGGCTACAAAGTTGTAAAAAAAAAACGTCATCTCGACATTCTCGAGCGTGGCTAATTTTATTTTTATTTTGAAGGAAATAATTCAAGGATAACGAAAAATATATAATCTGACGATTTCCACAAGCCGAAGTAATAAAAATTCGTCGATGAAGTTTAATGCGTGCAGCTGCGTGATGCCTATATTCCCCTCTCCGCCTTTCTATTCCTCTCTCATTCTTTCTCTATCTACAACCCAGCATTGTACCGACGAGGGAAAAAGAAACCTTTGCAATTTCTGATGAATTCAGAAATTTTCCAAGAGGCATTACTGGATTTGGGATCAAAGGAGCATAATGTGCAGGATTCTTTCAACATCATACAGTCTTTTACTTGCCACTTGTATGAGTTGAAAAAGTTAGACGATGTCAATCAAGCCAGGATTGTCATCTTCAATAAGACGTACAAGGTAAGAGACAAATCACAACCCTTTTCCTTGAGTGTCCGGAATTACGATGCGTGCAACTTGCCACCCTGTCAATCGGAGTTACTTCAGCAAGTGTTACGCACAAGATTCATTGCATGCTTGTGGAGTAATGCCCATAATGCAAAAATTATTGATCTTTTACCAACGGACTATGGATGGAAAGTTGTCGACGGAAAGTTCAAAATGATCTGGTTTGCAGGTGATCAATTGCCGAAAGTGTATGAAGATGTAGTCATAACACTTGATATTCTTGAGGATACTCCAGAATCAGGTATATCTTTTCTCCAATAATAAAAAAAACACGTTATTCACAAAAAAAATATTGTTAAATATTTTAATGATGTTTTTGTTACAGATACGCAATCTGAGGATGAAATCAAGCCAGAAGAGGAAGATGATTCTACTGATGGGGAGGAATCAATTAATTATAAAAAATTAAATTTTTTTGAGCATTTTTTTTATTATTTTCTTATAAGTACAGGTATTCTACTTGAAAAACATACACTTTTTTATTTGCATGCTATTTCCTGAGCTTTTCAATTAATTAAGTTCAATGATTTAAAAAAATAAAAAAAAAATTGTCAGATTAGGCGAATCCCTCTAGATAATCGTCAGATTATGAGACAGCACGCCTAGGACATAAAGATGAACCATATATATGTTAATCTGACGCGCTTGAGTATTTCAAAATGGCGATTTTTTTTGCACATTATAATAATGGCCGCGAGTTTGCGTCACATCGAAATCGTCAGATTATTGAATGAGAGCTTTTTTTTAGGTTCACATCCCTTTAGAAAATCTGAGGCGCTCGATTATTTTTATTTTTTTTTCATTTTCAACCCTTACGTACGACCACCCGCATTATGCAAACGATCAGATTAACATACGAACATTATTAAAAATACGTAGGACATTGATGCTATCAATATCTGACGCGCTCGAGTATGTCCATGCAACAGTATTTTTTACATATTTTAAAATCTATAGCCGCTCCCCCCACCGATGAAAAGGTATACATTATATAACATTTTTTTCTTTGATTTGTTGAAAATATAAACAGGATGTTCATAAAATCAGATGTGGAATCATCTGCGACTGAAAGATAAACTTTAGTCATTAAAAATCTTCCATCGCCAAGATAACCTCTTGTGGGTATTCATGTTGAAAAGGGAAACATTCTCAATTGAATATTGATAGAAAGATTTTTCTGTGAATTGAAAAATCCACGATTAAAATGGAGTTATTTTTTGTGAATGTCTAACAAAAAACAACTACGCCACGCTGGACATTGAACTACATCTGATCTGATTCTTTTGAGTTAGGGCCTTCTCAGAATATCTATCAGATGTAGTTCAATGTCCAGCGTGGCTTTAGCCGGGGAAGTAGTTGTTTTCTGTTAGACATTCACAAAAAATAACTCCATTTTAATCGTGGATTTTTCAATTCACAGAAAAATATTTCTATCAATATTCAATTGAGAATGTTTCCCTTTTCAACATTTTTTTCTTCTTATCGTCTAAGCTTTGCAACCCAATAGGTCTCTATGACGCTCGAGTAAATCCGCATTTAGCGTCGTGGGCTCCCCTACTATCGGGAACACTCGGCATTTTCTGGCGGAGGGACGCGCCGCTGCCGCGCATCCCGCTGCCACCATTTTAAGGTGCATACGCACTTTGCGAGGCAGCCTTGCAAAAGTAATACCTGCCTCGCAACATTGACTGCCGCGCGTCAAGTCACACTCAGTCGGTTTTTGGTTGTGCTCAAAGAAGCCTCTTGCGCGAAATTTCCCAAGTTAGCACGTGTTTTTCTTGATTTTGTGCCAGTCTATTAATTATTGTTGACAAAATGGATACCCAAAAATGTAAACTTCTGATAGAAATTTGCAAAGATCAATTAAAAATCAGCCAACGGCATGATAGTAAAGTTTTTGACTGTATCTTCAACAGACTCAAACATCATATCTTGCAATAGTCTATTGCCATAATGTATATCATTTTTATACAAGTATTTAACCCATCAAGGAGGTCTTCGACTTTTCACTATTTTTTTAAATTCTGTGTATCGCAGCAGTGGACAATACCGACATGTAAGGCTCGCGATGCTTCGTTGATAATTTAGCAAGTTATCAGATACATCACAGAACACGTAGGAAAAATAATCTAAATCTACCTGTGCCTATACCCTCCCCGTCTTTGACCAGGAAATCAATTATTTATGAAGGCATAAAGATATATAATCCCTACCCTTACATATAAAGTGTATTAACACTTTAAAAAAAAATCGGAAGTCTGTTAAAGATATATTACTTGAGGGAGCTTACTATGTTTTGGAAGAGTACTATTCAGAGAATTGGTAGAGTATGCAGTTTCGTATAATTATACCGCTATATATGTGTGTTTTTATATGTTAATTTGTTTGTATCTTATGTACCTTACTTTAACTATTAGTAGACAAGTTGAAAATGGTCTAAAATAGAGATACTGCTCTTAAAATTATGTGTGATAGCTCATTGGATCCGGAATAACGCCTAGAAAAATGTGCCAAAAACGTGTATTAGCACATAAAAAATTGCAAAAGTTATAAACAATTAAAGATGAAAATGATTTTCGTTTTGCCAATATTTCATAAACTATTAATATTTAAGAAATTTCAAACAAAGATTCAGAAGAGGAGGAAATTTCAATAAACTCCTGAACTCTATCTCCATTATTTATAATTTTATTAACGCTGAAAATGGTCTCAAGCGCATTTTTTAGGTTGCGCGTGCGTCAAAGCAGTACGACACATTAATTAATTTATTTAAGGTATTAAATTATTTTTTTTAATTTGAAAAAATTATGGTGTATTCGGAACACTATAAATAATTTATTTCCGTTGGAAATTTTACTTAAAGTTAATTTTTCAACAAGTTAAACGATTGTTGACTAACAACATTTTCTCGAACTTCCGTCTTAATTGTAAATGAAAAAAAATGTTTAAATAATTGTCGTAAAAAATTTTCGTTTCGTAGAGCCTTTCTTATAAATATACTTAACAAGATCACGCCATAAAAGTTAAAAAAAAAATTCATACTTTGTTTATAATAATTTTTGTACTTGAACAAAAACTAAAAAATCCAAGTAAAGTAAAAAAAAATTTTTTTTCTTAATCATCATATTATCGTTTTTTATTAATACAAGATATAAATTTATTTGAAAAAACAATTTTTCCCGCCATTTGTTGATGAATTTGTTATAAACAAATTTTTTACTTTGTTAGATTTTTTCTGAAACTTCTAAAATTTAAAAAGCAACCATATATAACAAAGTATATTTTTTTTATTTGGAAATTGGAATTGGGAAAAATTGGGAAGTTTAGAAAAAAAATCTAACAAAGTTAAAAATTTGTTTATAACAAATTGGTAAGTTAATAAACAATGGAATTGTTGATAAACATTTTGTTTTGTTACTTTGTCAATTATGATTTTTAGAAAAAAAATAATTTCTTAACTAATTATTGAAACAATAGAAATATAAAAAAAACGATTATAAACAATTAAAAATTGTTAAGAAAATTTTTTAAATCATATTTGTATATAAGTTGTGAAAAAAAAAATTTCAAAAATATTTTTTTTAAAAATTTAAAAAGGGGGAAATTTTTTTTTAAAAATTTAAAAAAAAGATATTAAGAAAAAAAAATTTTTTTTTACAACATTACTTGGATTTTTTAGTTATTATAAACAAAGTATGAATATTTTTTTAACTTTTATGGCGTGATCTTGTTAAGTATGTATATAAGAAAGGCCCTACGGAGCGAAAAATTTTTACGACAATTATTTAAACATTTTTTTTCATTTACAATTAAGACAGAAGTTCGAGAAAATTATGTTAGTTAACAATCGTTTAACTTGTTGAAAAATTAACTTTAAGTAAAATTTCGAACGGGAATAAATTATTTATATTGTTCAGAATACACCATAATTTTTTCAAATTAAAAAAATAAATATTTAATACCTTATATAAATTAATTAATGTGTCGTACTCGCTTTTGACGCCGCGCGCGCAACCTAAAAATGTCGCGCGGAGACCCATTTTCAGAGTTAAATTAAAATTATAAATAATGGAGATAGAGTTCCGGGAGTTTTTTATTGGAAATTTCCTCCTCTTTCTTTGTTTGAAATTTCTTAAATATTAATAGTTTATGAAATATTGGCAAAAAACGAAATGCCTTCTTTTTTCATCTTTAATTGTTTATAACTTTTGCAATTTTTTATGTGCTAATACACGCTTTTGGCACATTTTTCTAGGCGTTATTCCGGATTCAATGAGCGATCACACATAATTTTAAGAGCAGTATCTCTATTTTCAACTTGTCGATTAGACTATATATACCATAATTACCGCAAACACGAGGTAGCTACTGTAAACCGTTGAGGAGTTCCCTCGACTGTCTTCCGTCTCCATCATCAGATTAACTCCAGGTCTCCAATCTCCGTTATATTGTAGTGCCATCAGAACTACATGTGTGTTATTATGTGGTGTATTTTTTTCATACTACTAAATTTTTTATTCATTGATGTAAAATTGTGACCATGTTTAGATTTAATGACGTCAATGAATACCATCATTATTATCACAGTGCGCTTTGACCCTGTCGGAATTCAGTAAAGTGTTTATTCTCACACTGTGTCTGATGCTGATGTAGATCGTTCTGAAAATGCCATTTGATGGTTTTACTGACTGAGGCTTCGTTTAGTTTTTCAGGTCTCGGAATATTTATTATAAAAAAATAATGATTCAAAGGATTTCTCTAATGAGCCTTAAAAATTCATAAAGACTTTGGCAAATAGTTATAGTCTGATGAACATTCATTGTTCTTTGAATTTATATAAAATCCACTTTTGAAAATGCAATAAAGCTTCGTTTAACTGCAAAAATAATACCCTCAACATTTATTTACCTATATGGTACAACCATGCAATGAAAATTTAACGTCATGCAAAAATTCATATTTCATACATACGCTGTTTTCTTAGTTTTCTTTTTTTGAAATAGGCATGCTAAAAACGGGATTAAATCGTATTAGTGACAGATATTTAGTGATTATAAGAGCCTACACAATCCCCACGAATAATACGTTAACACATCGGCCAGATTAAAGAACAGCACAATGTCAGAATCAAAACTGCTTTTTCTGTGAATTTTCAAAAAGATCTTAATCCTTAAATAATACAAATGCATACGAGGGTAGTCTGAAAAGTTTCCGACCTAAACATAAAGATGGCAGCACTCGTCAACAATAGCTAGGGAATATGTTTGCGCATCTTTTAAGGGCACTCACCTAAATTGCAGCCATTTTCGACGCGAAGTTGTTGTTTGACAATCGTTTGAGTGAGTCGCTGCGAGTGTGTTTGTGAAAATGGAATAAGTCGAGTATCGAGCTGTCATTAAATATTTGTTTTTGAAAGACGAGTTGGACGCTGTGTACGGGAACTCTGCACCATCATTTACCACCGTGAGATTTTGAGCAGCTGAATTTAAACGTGGCCATACCAACTTGAGAAACGATGAACGTTCGGGATGTCCAAAAACTGCAACCACTGACGATAACATCACTCAAGTTCAGCAAATGGTGCTAGAAGACCGTCAAATTACAGTGGTAGAGATAGCAGAGGCTATCGATATGTCCAAAGAACGTGTTTGTCATATCTTGCACGAAGAATTAGGCATGAGAAGCTGTCCGCTTGTTGGGTGCAGCGTTTGCTCAAGTTAGACCAAAAACATGTTCGAATGAACAGTTCCATTGCTCTGTTGACGCAATAAATCAGAGTTTTGGCGCCAATTAATTACTGTAGAGAAAACTTGGATAAACCAATTTACCCTAGAAACAAAAATACATTCAAAATAGTGGACTGGGAAAGGGGAATCGGCTCCAAAAAAAGGAAAACTGTTTTTTTGACTGGGAAAGTGACGGCAACTGTTTTTTGGGAGAGTCATTGAGTTATCTCTATCGATTATCTTCAAAAAGGTAAAACCATTACAGAAGCATACTCGACAAGCTAAAGGCAAAAATTGCGGAAAAACGGCCACATTTTGCAGAAAAAAAAATTGTTTCACACCTCAGCGGTAGCTTGACCACCCTTCTTGCTCACCAGATCTAGCCCCAAGTGACTTTTTTCTGTTCCCTAAAGAGCTAGAAGTTGCGCTCGGAGGACAGATTTTCGTCAAATGAGGTAGCCATCACCTTCGTAAACAATTATTTTGCAGAGAATGTCGCTGAGTACTACTTGAAATTTCCAGAGGTACCCCACAGGGGGGCATACTCTCCCCCCTTCTGTGGGACATGGTTGTAGATGAACTGCTAATTTCTCTGAATAACCAAGGGTATTACTCTCAAGGGTATGCAGATGACTTAATCATCCTCATCAAAGGAAAGAATAGTCGAACAACCTCAGAGCTAATGCAAAATGCACTGAGGACAGTAGAGGAATGGTGTAACAGTGAGAGCCTAAGGGCAAATCCGAACAAAACAACACTAATTCCCTTCACCCGGAGAAGAAACATGGGAGATCTCATACCTCCCAGACTATTCGGTGAAACATTACAAGTAGTAGAGCAGGTGAAATATCTAGGGCTGATTCTTGACAAGAAACTAACCTGGAACCCGCATCTTCAACATTTAACCAATAAAAGCAGGATAACCTTCATGATGTGCAGGAGACCTTTTGGAAAAACCTGGGGAATCAAACCGAAAGCCATGCACTGGCTTTACACAGTGGTAATAAGACCAAGAATAACTTATGGCTCACTCTTATGGTGGCCAAAAACAAATCAAAGACAGGCAAAAACCAACCTTGGGAAAATCCAGAGGCTTGCCTATCTCTGTATCACGGGTGCAATGAATAGCACTCCAACAGCTGCAATGAAAATCATCCTAAACCTCGAACCTCTTGACTTACATGTAATTGGAGAGGCCAGGATAGTGCATACAGACTGAAACAAACAAAAAACTGGAGAATCCGAACAACTGGACATACCAGAATCACTCATGTAATCAATATCGAAGAACTCGAAATGATTTCAGACTACATGCAACCCCTATACTCATTCGAAATACGAATTGACGGATCTGGATGGGCCCCGAGTATAGAATCACAATCAACTGGGACATAGTCTGTATACAGACGGTTCAAAGACAGTTGAAGGAACGGGAGCAGGAATACATGGGGTAAGGCCAAGAAGGGACTACATAATACCACTTGGCAAATGCTCCACGATATTCCAAGCTGAAACACATGCTATTATGGTATGCATTCAGAAGAATCTAGAAAGTGGTTATAGGAAAAAAATCATCTACATTCTATCTGACAGTCAAAGTGCTATCACAGCACTCAACTCTATACAGATAAAGTCTAAACTGGTCTGGGACTGCCTCCAGAACCTCATCGAGCTGGCAAAACACAACAAGGTCACTTTGATGTGGGTGCCAGGTCATAGAGGCATTGAAGGCAACGTAAAAGCGGACCAGCTAGCTAGACAAGCATCTGAAACGCTATTCACAGGGCCAGAACCTGTGCATGGGATTAGCAAAAACCGATGCAGGACCCTGATCGACGAGTGGATAAAAAGAAGACACCAACAATATTGGGATCCAACTGTCGGGCAAATACATAGCAATGTCATGGTAGGGCACCCAAACCGGACCCTGACGGCTGACCTTCTGAACCTGAACAGAACGAAGGCACGTATAATAGTCTGTTGACTGGGCACGGCGGCCTAAGAAAACACCTAAACACCATGGGAGTACGCAGGGAAACTGTGGAGTGTAGGCTATGTGATGAAGAGGAGGAAACAGCCTCTCACATTATCTTCTACTGTGACGCCCTAAGTAGAAGGCGACACAGAACCTTTGGAGAGATCAGCCTGGAAACAGGCATGAATCCGAAGAACTTTATTAACAGGCTACTAAACCTAATTAAAGGCACAAACCTGTTTGAATGAGGAACCACTGATGACAGTGATACAATAGACCCCATCTGGTCGCAGTGTCAAGGGAAGCTAAGTGCCAACCCTATCTCCGGCTCGTCAGCTTTCAACCAACCAACCAACTACTTGACGGGTTAAAGAGATGGGAGCATCGCTGGGAGAAGTGTGTAGACTTACAAGGAGACTATGTAGAAAAATAAAAAAAAAATTGAAGAAAAAATATCTTTTATCTTTGTTGGCTCGGATTTTTTTCAGCCCACCCTTGTATTAATATTGTTATTTTTGTTGCTGAAACAAGTATTAAAAAACAATTTCTTGAAATTCTGATATTCGAACTGTATGAAATCCTCACATTGTATCCAATTCATAGATTACAAAGGGCCATCTGACAATATCAACAGAAGGAAATTGTTATTTGCATTAAAACAATGGATGCAGGTATTTATTCCTTATTCAAAATAAATCTGCACTTTTGTTCATCTGATAAAAAAAATAAGACTTTCAATTTGATATTTAATGATCAATAAAATTACTCAACCAAGTTTTTCAATAAAGAAATATTTGTTGCATTTATATGAATTTATAATTCTGATTCAATAATTTTTCATTTCAATGACTCCCATACTCTTCTCAGTACATTTTATCCCACACCCCACCTTCAAGTATTAAGGTAGTTCCGCCACGAGACAGTTGAATTAGGAAATTATTAAAATTTGGCATACGTATTTTTTAACATGTGAACAACACCTCTATAAAATTTTAACAAGTTTCACCATCCCGAACCCGAGATATATATAATTGAAGTTGACTCAATTAACACGTAACATATGGACCATGCATAGGCAAACATTATTAATACTACCATTAGTACTGAAATTAAGAAGTTTATAAAAACGAAGAGCTAAAGCAGGATATCACAGATATTGTGAAAAAAAAATCAAAGTGATTGACCATCTAGTTTGACAGATATAATCAAAACTACTCTCGTTATTCAAAATAGTCCATGGGGAAGCGCACATTATTAATTCTACCGTTAGTACTAAAATTAAGAAGTTTATGAAAAACGAGGAGGAGGCTAGAGCAGGATATTACAGATATTGTGACAGATATAATAAAAACTACTCTCGTTATTCAAAATAGTCCACGGGGAAAAGCACATTATTAATTCTACCGTTGGTACTAAAATTAAGAAGTTTATGTAAAACGAGGTGGAGCTAGAGCAGGATATCATAGATATTGTGAAAAAAAAAACAAAGTGATTGACCATCTAGTTTGACAGATATAATCAAAACTACTCTCGTTATTCAAAATAGTCCACGGGGAAAAGCACATTATTAATTCTACCGTTGGTACTAAAATTAAGAAGTTTATGTAAAACGAGGTAGAGCAGGATATCATAGATATTGTGAAAAAAAAAATCAAAGTGATTGACCATCTAGTTTGACAGATATAATCAAAACTACTCTCGTTATTCAAAATAGTCCACGGGGAAGCACACCTAAAGGGGGGGTAGAAATGATTTTGGGGTTTTTAAAGAAGGACGGGGGACCATTTGAGGGTCTGAACGCGAAAAAAAAACTCCTTCTCCTAGTTGACCCCATCGATTTTAACGATACCCCCCTTCCCCAAAAAAAAAAAAAGTTCAAAAAGAGTACTACAAAAAAGTCCATTGAAGTTTTATCGAAAAACGATAATTTTTTCCCATGACGTATGATTTCTAGTGAGGGGGGGGGGTCTGAAAATTTATTTTTGCTGCGCTTTTCGGGGACCTCAATTTTTTGAGTCGCCGACTTTCTAAAACGAAGAAATTTTCTAGAGTCGATTGGGGGGGGGCAAGTGCCCTCCTTCGGATTTTTTTTTTTGCGTTTCAAATCAAAATGTCCTTTGAAATTTTTCGATTCCGTCGAAAATAATTTCTTAATTCAACTGTCTTGTGGCGGAACTACCTTAATAGAAGCCTTTTTCTGAAGGAACACATTCACATATTACATTCCATAGGGATTAGTGTGGCATGCTGTGGAGTAAATCCAAAAAGATTCCAGTTTTCAACGAAGGTTAAAATATTAGTGTTTTGAATGAAAACATTTGTATGTTCAGCCCTCAAGGCTATAGATAGAAAACGAATACTTACATTTTCCCATATGAAGGTAGCTGTTTCATCAATGTACGAACCTATTTCTCTCATTTCTCCACTATATCTGGAATGGGAAGTGAATTAAAACAAGTCAATTTTTTTTTCATTTTCATATGTTTGTACCTGACATAAGCCCATGTACCCAGTGTGATGAAGGCAACTGCCATACCCATATTGCAGATGTTCGCCAGCGAATACAGACCGATAAAACCAAATATTCCCGATGTTACATAAAATAAAACGGCTAAGGCGAAAAATACAGCGGGTGTCCTAGCAGACTTGAATATATTTTTACTTTCATTGTGTGCTTTGAACTGTACAAAAGTTTCTTCTATATCCTAAAAAGAGAAAAAATGCCTTGAAGTGCTATTAGTGGAAAATTACCAGAATTATAATGTTCATAGAATTTGTTTCTTCTTTGTTTTGATCCTTTGTATGTTTACTGAAATGTATTATATATAAATTAATTATTACTAGTGTAGGAACATGCCAAACACTTGATATTTCACCTAACTAAACTGCTCATTTTATTGAACAATAATGATATTAAACCACACCTTTTCTAATTGTTCTTTGTACGTTTTACTAAATTCGTCTCCACCCATCTTCTTCTTGCTGTTGAACTGCAGTATGGCCTTATCTCTAACTCTACTGTGTTCAGTTTCGATTGATTCTGTATTCAAGTAAGGTTTGGTACCACCACAGACTTCTTCCATCATTGAAACATAGACCTCTTTTGCGTCAGCAACAGCAGAAAGATTATTGGCTTCAGCTGTGGCCTACGAAAAAAAACAATGAATGACAGTTTAATAACGAATCAGCTAAATAATTTATTATATAATTGATGTGTTGTAAGTGCAATATCATAGATTTCGACATATTATTTGGTATGTTTTTAAACCCGACGCAAACAGAGGGGTGTTATAAGTTTAACGTGTGTATCTGTCTGTCATATCGTAGCTCCCAAACGGATGAACCGATTTCGATTAAGTTTTTTTTACACGCTTTATATTAGCTTCACTTGTATGTTTGTTTGTTTGGGCGCGATTTTGACCCACTTCCAGATGTCCGAATGATTTGAAATTTGGCAGGTGTACATAATTCCGGTGACAATGCATTGAGAAATATTTGTGTGAAAAAAAACAAAATGGCGGCTCCAATATGGCGGACGAGTTTTGTGATTATGGTCCGATTCTATTCAAAATTGGTATGTGGGGGTTTTTGGGGTCGAATAATATGATTCTTTTGTAAAAATTGGAAAATTCAAGATGGCGGCCGAGTTTTGTGATTATGGTCTGATTCTATTCAAAATTGGTATGTGGGGGATTTTGGGGTCGAATATTATGATTCTTCTGTTAAAATTGAAAAATTCAAGACGGCGGCTGAGTTTTGTGATTATGGTCTGATTCTATTCAAAATTTGTATGTGGGGGTTTTTGGGGTCGGAGATTATGATTACCTAATTTGATAAGATTATTCCATTTTTTAATTTGCAAAAAAATAATAAAAATTATAGCTTAAAAAAAACTCAAAAAACAAGTTTTTATAAATAAACCACAATAAAAAGTAGGAAATAAATAATAGTTTAAAAAACTAAAAAACACGCTTTTATAGAAAACCAGACTATAAAAATAGGAAAAAAAAAAATTTTATTAAAAAAAAAGCGTGGGGTGCATGGTATCAATAATTATATAGTACATTACACACCTAGGGCAGTAAAGTAAGAAATGTCTCAGATCACAGGTAATTGTTGGCCGAGGCGATACCATGCACCCCACGCTTTTTTTTAAATAAAATCTTGTTTTTTCTAATTTTCTATTTTTTTAGTCTGGTTTTCTATAAAAGCGTGTTTTTTAGTCAAACTATTATTTACAAGACATACAGTTTCAAATACGAAGAGAGTTACAACCGTGAATATTCTTTTTTTCTAGAAATAGGTGCCTGCATGAGTCACGTGGTACTAATTTATAGACATATCTAACTGGAATTGGAATTACTACCCCCCAGATAGGTATAGCATATCTCAGGTGGGATTCTATTAAAGCATGATACGCGGCCCTGGCTGTGGATGAACCGAGTTCCCAAGAAACAATTCTCACTGCATAACACCCTGAGATTTTATTTTTCAATTGTTTAACATGTGTTTCAAACTTCAATTTGTTGTCAATGAAAAGACCCAAAAACTCTGTTTTCAATGATTTCATTATCTAGAGGCATATCTTCAAGATTACATTTGGAAGCTACTGAATTTGTTTTTCTTATATTAAATGAAAGAAGGTTCGAATCGCACCAAGATTTGATAATATTTATATCTCTGAATATCATTTCGTTCAGATCGTTTTCAGATTTACTATGCCATAAAATTGTTGTGACGTCTGCAAATAAAGCAATTTTACCGGATGTGTTTAGATTTAATAAATCGTTTATATACACAAGAAAAAGAATCGGACCTAAAACCGATCCTTGTGGCACTCCTGAATCGATATCAATATATGATTTTAGGTTTTATCGCCTTTCACAACTTGACTGCGGCCAGTTACATAAGATCCAAACCATTTCAGAGTAGCCAATCTACAGCCATGCAGTTTAGGCAAAAGTATTTTGTGGTCTACACAGTCAAAAGCTTTATTGAGATCACAGGAAGGAAAAAATTGCATTGTGAGTGTTCCTATTAGTTTGGAATCTTCAATCTGCTTCCCATACAGTTTAGGAATAAACCGAATATCAATTGAAACGTATATATTTGATTGTTTGTCTTATTGCATCCTACCTACTATTAATTATTTTATGCTATGTTTTTTATTATATCTTTTATTCTTTGATCTTCGACCAACTGACTTTCCTACAAAATATTAATTTTCTAATGGAGAATAAATATATCATTATTACATTATTACTATAAAACATAAGTTGACCAAGATTATCCGCTAAGGATCTAGAACACTAGTATTATGTTGAAAAAGGAAACATTCTCAATTGAATATTGATAGAAAGATTTTTCTGTGAATTGAAAAATCCACGATAATAATTCATATTTATTAAAAAAATTCAAACTATTCTTAATTCAAATTTATTAAAATTTATTTTCTATTTTTTTAGTTTGGTTTTCTATAAAAGCGTGTTTTTTAGTTTTTTTAAGCTATTATTTATTTATTTTTTAGTTCGGTTTTTTATAAAAAGCGTGTTTTTTGGTTTTTTTAAACTATTATTTATTTTCTACTTTTTAGTTTGGTTTATTTATAAAAGCGTGTTTTTTTAATTTTTTTTAACTATTATTTGTTCTAATCTACTATTAATTCCGTGATTACTATTAGTAACTGTAATTATTTTCCAAATCATTAATGTGTACAGCTGTATTAATAGTCAAATTTCGATTTTAGAAGTCATTCAAATATTTTAACGTTGTCAATATATACGGTGAGCCGCCATCTTGAATTTTCCAATTTTCACGAAAGAATCATAATATTCGACTCCAAAAAACCCCCACATACCAATTTTGAATAGAATCGGACATAATCACAAAACTCGTCCACCATTTTGGAGCCGCCATCTTAAATTTTTCAATTTTGACAAAAGAATCATAATCTCCGACCACGAAAACCCTCAGATACCAATTTTGAAGCGAATCGGACCATAATCACAAAACTCGTCCGCCGTATTGGAGCCGCCATTTTGTTTTTTTTTCTCACAAAAATTTCTTAATGCATTGTCACCGGAATTATGTACACCTGCCAAATTTCAAATCATTCGGACGTCTGGAAGTGGGTGAAAATCGAGTCCAAAGGAGTCTGTTACAAACATCAAGTGAAGCTAATATAAAGCTTGTAAAAATGAAGTTATTTTTTGTGAATGTCTAACAGAACACAACTACAGGTTTTAATGTCAGAAAACACTAATTTCAAAGTGTCTCTCCAAAAGAAATGATTCTAACTTTTTCCATCTTTGCAAAGTAAGATTGCTTCTTGAAAATGTGTTTCCCATTTCTTCCGGTCTTCCTGATGATCGTGGAAGCATGAAATAGATTTTCGTCGACAAAAATGTATTGAAGACCTAGTGAATGCGATGTCTCTCTTGCGTCAATGTTACGAATAATTCCTGGTGAGTGTTGTTGGAAAACATTCTTCTTTGCCTCATTCATCTTTATGAGTTCTTAATTAAGACTGGAATAGAAAATCAAATAACTATCTGAATGAAACTGCAAATTTTCAATTTCAGATTTTTTTTTTGAGTTAGGGCCAGAATATCTATCAGATGTAGTTCAATGTCCAGTGTGGCTTTAGCCGGGGAAGTAGTTGTTTTCTGTTAGACATTCACAAAAAATAACTTCATTTTAATCGTGGATTTTTCAATTCACAGAAAAATCTTTCTATCAATTTTCAATTGAGAATGTTTCCCTTTTCAACATGAATACCCCACAAGAGGTTATCTTGATGATGGAAGATAGTGACTAAAGTTTATCTTTCAGTCGAGATGATTCCACATCTGATTTTATGAACATCCTGTTCATATTTTCAACAAATCAAACTAGTATTATATTGTTCTATGTCAAGATTCGTAATTGTTATTAATGCAGGTAGAACTCATCAGACCAATTCTTGTGAAATTAATAATGGGGACATGTAAATCAAAGAAAGTGAGTAAATCAAACAAATTTTAGAAATTTAATAAAGGTTATCCCTTGGTCGACTGTGAAAAAATTAAAATATAAAGTACATCTTTTTATCATCAAACTCTTGCAACTACTTGTAATTTTCAACACCTGTAACGTAGGGAAAAAAGCTGCTATATCAAATTAACTGGCTGAAGTCGATGGCCATTTGATTATATTTATATTTTTTCAATCATATAATCAATAAAGATCTTTTATTATTATTATTATTAATGAAGGTTTCGAGAAGTTTACATTAAAATCGCTGGCAAGTAATAGTTTATTTCTAGTCTTCAATACATTTACAAAAAAAAAGCCAACAGAATCCTAAAAACTATTAAAATTGCCAGCACAAGACCTATATAAAGTAGCAATTTCGATTCCACTAATCTCCATGTCAATTTCGCTTGAAAGTGTTTTGAATCATAAACTTACCTTACTGGTAAGTTACCAGTCTAATAAGATAACTCTCTGAAAATCATACATTCAACTTACCACTAGCATAGATTTTGGTTCTGGAAGTTCATTTCCTTCGTAGATCTGCATGTACGATTTGCAGTATTGAACGAAATCTCTCACTTTCACCTTATCTCCATTGATTTTCTTCAATACTAAATTTTCAGGCGCTAACAGCATTGGCACGAGTATTTTAAGATTGTCTTTAAATTCAGAATCGATTTCTGAAACAAAGAGTAATTCAAATTATTTAAAATGAGTTGTTTTAATTCTGAACAAATGAATCTACATGCAAGACAAGTCCTGGTGTTTGCATCAATGCACTTTTCTTCAGATTTAAGTCACAACTTGTTGCTTCAGAGTTAACTTCAATATCTAATAATAGATAACCCCATGGGTTTCTAACTGTGTATTTTTTACCACCAACTTGAATTATACATAAATCCTTCATTTAGTCAGCAAATAATACATTTGCAGTGACCCCCATGTGAAAAAATTCTCCAATGAAATAATAATTCAAAATTAATGAAGACACTGCTTTCATTGTGTTCCATTTAGAACAAAGACATCTTTGATGATATAATACTTGTGCAGAAAACAAGATTATTTCTAAACCTAATTAGTTATTCAAAAGAGATAATTGCAAGTTATCTAGGAATTAGTTGAAACAAGATTTTTAAAACACTGTATGCCATCCAACAACATGATAAAATTTCTGATTGTATGTGAAATAAACATTTTTTACATATTCTTCGTTCCACATGATAGAATTTCCGAACAAAGTCAATGAAACTAAAATATTTTGTTTGTGTCATCGCGTCGAAGATATGGTGCCCAAAATAGTTGAATTGACATGCCGTTGTCATTCACGTTCCAAGCATCAACCAAAGTAAGGTGATTTTTTAATTATTTCATATAGAAAAAACTCTTGATTTTCTCATGGAAAACTAGGAGTTTTTTTATATTGCATGATAGGAAAAACTATTTTCCTAGCCAATTTTTTTGTATGTCATAAATATGTTGATTTTCCTAAAATACTTGTTTTTTTCGCTAAAACGTTTTTTTTTTCAAGTGTTTAGGGTATTTGTTATTTATTGTTGATTTCAGAAATTCATGCCGTTACAAACCAAAAGAAAAAAATGTGAAGGTGTGAATGATTGAAACCTAAATCAAAAACAATGAATTGACATGCACTTGACATTTGAAACATAGCATCAACCTAAATCAAAGGTACCAATCAAAAACAATTTTCTAATTCTGAATTTAATTATCAAAAGAAATTAAATATTGAACAGGTTTGTCGTCATTATTGTTGTTTTTGATAAACTTTTATTCAGGAAAAACCAAAGAACATGTGACATATTTCATACTTCTGTCAACTACTCTATATATAAGGTGAACTAATAAAACTTGAATCTCCAACACCCCCTCTTAAAGTTTTAGTAACTCTAGTATCTGCCACTCCCATGGATCCCATGAAAAATGTATGCTTCGGACCATGTAGCGACTTCGTTAGAATATCAGCTACCATTTCTGTAGTGGGTAGGTATTCGACATTCACTAATTTGTTTTTGTAAGCATCTCTGATAAAGTGATGACGGATGTCAATGTGTTTAGTTCGTGAATGATAAACTGGG
This sequence comes from Gonioctena quinquepunctata, assembly GCA_018342105.1. Taxonomy (NCBI): domain Eukaryota; kingdom Metazoa; phylum Arthropoda; class Insecta; order Coleoptera; family Chrysomelidae; genus Gonioctena; species Gonioctena quinquepunctata. The sequence continues at coordinate 932,256 of JAFIRS010000208.1, read as the reverse complement.
TTTTCGACCAAACGCTTGGCACCCTGGTTGTCACTGAGAATCGTAATGTTTTCTACAAAAATTTCCAATTCTTCGAGAAATCTTCTTAATTAAATGGCTTCTTTGGCTGCCTCCGTTAGTGCCATATATTCAGCCTCTGTACTAGACAGAGCCACTGTTCGCTGTTTTGGGACTCCCAGCTAACAGCTGCACCTGCCATTCTAAAAATATATCCTGTATATGATCGCCTATCTTGAATGCATGCTCCCCAATCAGCATCTGCGAACCCAGTCAAAGGAATGCCTGTCCTTTGAAAGATAAGAGAGAAATCAGCTGTTCCCTTCAAGTACCGAAGAACTCTCTTTGCTGCTTTCCAGTGCTGTTCGCCATAATTTTTGTTGAATTGACTCAACATACTCACTGTGTAGGCTATGTCAGGTCTAGTTGATATAGCCAAGTACATAAGGGAGCCGATCAATGACTGATACGGATATTGTTTCATCTCTTCCTCATTCAAATCTTCTGGTGAGGTTAATTTTGCATTGGCGTCAAGAGGTGTTGATGAGGGCTTACAGTTTTCCATTCCAAATTTTTCGAGAATGTCCTGTATAAACTTCCTCTGACATAACGTTATCTTCTCTTTTTCGATATCTTGCGTGAATTCAATACCTAGGCAGAAATTGATAGGACCTAAATCTTTCATTTCAAATGATTTCGATAGGTTCGTCTTCAGTTTGGTCATTTCTTCTAGGTTGTTGGTTGCAATTATGATATCATCGACATATATGGCAACAAGAGTGAAGTTTTTTTTGGTATTTATATAATATACACATGGATCTGCTCCTAAGGGTTTCATTCCCATTATTCGTAGTTCGTAATCTAGTCGCTTGTACCACTGCCTCCCGGACTGACGTAGTCCATACAAAGCTTTCGAACCAAACATACTTTATTTCCTTCTTTCATTTGTTTCAACCATTTTTTCGATGTTTTCACTATCTCCAACATTCCTTCGCGATTTTCTATGATTTCTTCCAAAATTTCTTCTAATAGTTCGGGTATTTCCATGAATATTTCTTCTTCTAATTCACCGTTCAAATAGGCGGTTACCACGTCCATCTGGTGCACGGTCAAACCTAGTTCTGTTGACAAAGCCATAATCAATCTTAATGAGCTTGCCCTCACAACTGGGGCAAATGTTTCGTGGAAGTCCTGCCCATACTCTTGTGAATAACCCTTGGCAACCAGTCTTGCTTTTCTCTTTTCTAATTTCCCAACGGCCCTGTACTTTGTTCGAAAAACTAATCTATTTCCAATAATTGTTCTATCTTTCGGTTTTTCAACAATTTCCCATGTTTTATTCTGTATTTGCGCAATATATTCACTTTTAATGGCATCTTGCCATTCTTCGGATTCAGGGCTAAACAAGACTTCATTCAAACTCAACGAATTCAAAGTTTGAGCTGCACCAGCAAATTCTTCACTATTAGATGATTGAAAGTTTTCCGGAAAGAGCGGTTCGCTTTCATTCGACTGTGATTTCATCGAATACTGCTTCCTTGGCCTCCCTCTACTTCCGGTTCGAATCATTCTCGGTCTTCCTTTTCCCCTAGTTGTAGTTTCATTTGTATTGAATTCAATCTGTTCTATTTCATTGTTTCTCTATTTTTTGTCATTGTTTTCTAACTCACTTTCTTCGTTCTCAAATTCTCCATTTACAGACTCTTCATGTCGAAATTCATTATCAGGTTCATTTTTCTCATTTGATATTTCTATGCCAATATTCTGTTCAATCGGAACAATCCTTTTATCAAATGTTACTTCCAAGAAATCTTCATAATTGTTCTTTCCACTGAACTGGTTTATGAATTTCACGTCTCTGCCTATTATAATTTTCTTCGATTTTTGACCGAAAAGCCTAAAAGCTTTTGCTTCATTCGAATATCCAACAAATATACATTCATTCGATCTTTCTTCGAATTTTCCTCTTGTTGGATTTTTATTCAAAACGAATGCCTTACTTCCGAACATTTAGAAATGTTTTGCAGAGGGACGCTTCTTGTTCCAGAGTAAAAAAGGAGTTTCGCCATTGAGAGACTTACAAGGACATCTATTCCTTACATAATTCGCAGTTGATATCGCTTCTGCCCAGAAAGAAGGGGGTAATTTTGACTGTATTAAATTACATCTCGCCATTTCTACAAGAGTTCTGTTTTTTCTCTCAGAAATACCATTTTGTTGTGGAGTATGGAACAGAGAGTCTTCTTTGGATACCACTGAGGTAATTATCAAAACGGTTATTACAAAATTCTGATGCATTGTCAGATTGCAAAAATTTTATTTTTTCCCCTGTATAATTCTCAGCTTGTACTCTGTACTTTTGGAAAGCTTCAAAAACTTCTGCTTTACTTTTCAGAAAATATACCTCGCACCATCTAGATTTATCGTCTATAAAGGTTACGAAATATTTGGCTCCTCCTATGGATTCTGTTCTCATGGGACCACATACATCTGTGTGAACAATTTCCAAAACTTTTTCAGTTCTTCCCGATTTACATGTTCGAAATGGATTTTGTGTTTGTTTTGCCTTGATACATATTTCACAAGATGGTAATTTTTCATTTTTTCCAAAATCTACTCCAAACAATTATTTATTTTTACATATTTCTTTCAAGCTCGACTCGTTCAAATGTCCAAATTTCACATGCCATTCTTCTATATTCGAATTTGAAATTGAAATATTCGCACATTCAGAAATAGAATTCAAATAATATAAATTACCAATTCGATTTGCTACAGCAACAATTTCCTTATTTTCTGACAAAATCAAAGCTTCTTTCTTCTTAAAATGGACTTCATGACCTCTATCAGTTATTTTCGAAACTGACATGAGATTTTGATTCATAATCACAGTGATTTTTCTTCAGAAACAGGTACAGATATTTCGCCAATTCCCTCGATTTCAGTTGAAAAGTTATTGGCCAAATTCAAGGTCCTCTTGAATGTTTTCAAATCTTTGAAATTTTCGAGTTCTGAACTCATATGGGATGTACAACCACTGTCTAAACACCAACCCTTGTCCTTGTCAAAATTTGTCATCAAAACTGTTTCTTGTATTGTAATTGGTTCTACTGTATGTGCTTCTTCAGCCTGGCTTGCAATTTGACTGAAGCTATTTCTATTTCTGTTGCGGCACTCGATAGCTTTGTGTCCTATTTTATGACATTTATGACACCTAAACTTGAAATCAACCTTTGTCCTTGTAGTTTTCTCAGGATCGTTAGTTGAATTTTCCTTTTTATCTGGAGTATTTTTGTTCTCATAGTGCCTATAATGTTTTTTATTCCTTGCATACAAAGCACCTTGTACAAAAGAATAATTTTTATTGCTTCTTGCATCAGACTCCTCTATTATTTTGATTTTTAGAATATCGGGAGTTGGTAATTCGTCGCGTGATTCGATTGCACATCGAAAATTCTCAAAATCATCGGGTAAACTATATAACAGCATTATTGCTAATAACTCCTGATTGATTGTGATATCCAATTCCTCCAATTTGTCTACAATATCAAAAAATGTATCCATATCCTCTCGTACATTCTCTCCAGGTGTCATCTTATTCAGGGTGAGTCGCTTCAAAAGTGTTGCTTTCCTTGCAGGCCCCTTGGACTGGTATACAATTTCCAGTTTCTTCCAAATTTCCATAGAAGTTTTACACGATTTCACCTGCTTGAGCTCTGACGGACTTATGCAAAGAATAAGATCGGATTTTGCTTTTCTATCGCCAATTTCCCAGTTCTCAGCTGCTTTTGATGACTCTAGATTGCCATTCACAACTTCTGGTTTGACTACAGATCCATTCACATAGCCCCAAAGATCATTTTTCACCAAAACTGCTTCTACTTGAAGTTTCCAGGTGTCATAATTATTTTTATTCAAACATTCGATTCGCATAGTATTTCACTCATTATGACCCACAATATATACTTATTCTAGGACAGATAGTTTCAGAATTGTCCTGGGCCCATAACCTGTTGTTTTTGATAAACTTTTATTCAGGAAAAACCAAAGAACATGTGACATATTTCATACTTCTGTCAACTACTCTATATATAAGGTGAACTAATAAAACTTGAATCTCCAACAATTATTACATGAAAAAACGTTTTTCATGCGGGAAGAAACTAATTTGAGATATTTTGAATCAAAAACAATTTTCTAATTCTGAACTTAATTTTCAAAAGAAATGCAATATTCAATTGTTTGTGGTTATTCCATGAACAAAAAAATTGACAATAACTAAACAAAACATGATTTTTCAATTTTCCACAAACCCTCCCACACTGATATTACTATTCATGTCAATTCTAACCATCCAAGCCAACATAAAGTTGCAGCTTATCATAGCATGATTCATAGATTAATAAATTTTCCCCTTTCAGAAGAGAATATCAAAAAATAACTTGACATCATAAAACAAATTGCATTGAACAATGAATATAAATGAAAGAAAAAGCCATATGAAGGGAGAGAAAATAAGAAATGAAATGCATAAAGCACACAAAGTCGTCTTCACAAAAGGTTCAATATAAATTGAAACAACTACTTTCCTAGCAAATACCACGCAGAACGTTGAATGATATTCACCTGACAATTCATGCAAACTTCCATATAAATGGATATTGTTCGCAAATGTTTCTTTCTGATAAGCTCGATTATGTTTAAATTCATGTCGTGTCCACCTGACAATCTACATACCGGTTTCAGGCTTTGGCCCTCATCAGTCGATAGTCACCAGCCAGAGATCGGAGCTCTGCGAGCGAGACAACATAAATAAAATTATCATCGAGCTTAAACATCTTTAGGTGCGTCGGAAAAGATAACTTTTAACCGGACCTAGTGACAGAAAAACACTCCATACATTTCTCCTACAGATAGGATTCTAAATAAGATTCTTCTCAGTAGGGTGCTCATTCGCCTGGCATATTTAAGAAAGAAAAAGCCATATGAAGGGAGATAAAATAAGAAATGAAATGCATAAAGCACACAAAGTCATCTTCACAAAAGGTTCAATATAAATTGAAACACAATTGGTAGACCGATAGGCGAAAAACAACTACTTTCCTAGCAAATACCACGTGAATATCACACCACGCAGGTGAATATCATTCAACGTTCTCCGTGTTATTTGCTAGGAAAGTAGTTGTTTTTCGCCTGTCGGTCTACCAATTGTGTTTCAATTTATATTGAACCTTTTGTGAAGACGACTTTGTGTGCTTTATGCATTTCATTTCTATTTATCTCCTCCATAGGCTTTTCTTTCATTAAATATGCCAGTCGGCAATTGACCACTCTACGAAGGAATCTTTATTTAGAATACTATCGGTAGGAGAAATATGAGTGTTTCTTTCTGTCACTAGGTGCCACTAGTTTCCGACACACCTAAAGATGTTTTAAGCTCGATGATGATTTATTTATGATGTGTCACTTCGCCAGAGCCTCGGATCTCTGGCTGGTGACTACTCAACTGATGAGGCCAAAGCTAAACCGTATGGATTGTTGCGCACGACATGAATTTAAACATAATCAAAGCTTATCAGAAAGAAACATTTGCGAACAATATCCATTTATATGGAAGTTTGCATGGATTGTCAGGTGAATATCATTCAACGTTCTGCGTGGTATTTGCTAGGAAAGTAGTTGTTTTTCGCCTGTCGGTCTATCAATTGTATTTCAATTTATATTGATCCTTTTGTGAAGACGACCTTGTGTGCTTTATGCATTTCATTTCTTAATAAATATAAAGTTGACCTGATAGGTAGTATTCTCTCCAAAAAACTTCATTCAAAAACTACTCATGAAGTTTTTTCTACCACCAAAAACTCCAATCAAAATTATAGAATACTTACATATTGTGAACAAAGTATGGAAAAAATAGCTTCATTTCTTAATAAACAAGATATGAAGATTGCATATAGAACAAATAATATGTTGGGTAGATTCATTAAAAATAATAAAGACATAATTTCGAAATATAGATTGAATTGTGGAACTTGTCCAAAAGTATATATTGGCCAAACTGGTAGAACACATAAAGATAGGATCCATGAACATCATATAAGTTATGTAAAAAAGAAAACAAATTCAACATATTCCAATCACCTTTTATCAGAAAACTTGTGTTTCAATGATAATTTTGAAATTTTACATGTAGAAAATGAAGGTATCAAACTGAATCAGTTGGAAACATTAGAAATTAATAGGTTGAAATATTTAAACATATTACTTAACGACCAACTTGATTTGAATAATTCACCACTTTTGATTTTGTTTTCCTAGAAATAGATTCATCTAGAACTTGGAATAGCCCTTTGTAATCATTATAATTGAGGATATATTTTATGTTTTGGGAGATTAGTGTCAATATCTCCATACAGGTAATTACCGATAATAATCTCAGGTAGTATATAACTGTTTGTCATGCTATTATTTGGTTTATTGTATATTCACCTGAAGCTGTGTTAGCAAAACATGTGAATTTAAATAAAAATTCTGTGAAAATCTAAACCAATTGTGTGTATTGTGATTTAAAAATTATTATGTAACGGCCCCAAGTCAATCGAAAAAAAACTAAAACTAAAATGAAAATAACTAGATTAAATAACTAATATTTGAATAACCAACATTTTCTGTGAGTCTACTGTCAAGTCTCATGCTATTGAATATTCTAACACCCTTTATATACAGTTCTGTAGTGGGAATTTTAGCTTACCCCCAAGTCTTCCGTCGAAAGTAGGGCTAGTGGCCACCTTGATTCCAGGATGTGGCATCAAAAAGCAAGCTATTTCCGTAAAACAAGAACTAATGTGCCTCCTCAATGATTGCAATTCGGAGTGCTGGTGTTCGTTTACTTCCAGCCGCTTCTGAAGGATTTGTTGTCCGCCAACAGCTCCATAAGGAGCCTCATAAGGAAACCGCCAGTCTCTCACGAGAAACTGCAGCCTTTGGAAAGGAGTCGTACCAGAATCGGCCAAGGCCAACCTTCCATATTCGGTAAATAGCTGTATGATGGAGAATTTGAGTAATGAATAATAATAAGGAATTCTTCATTTATATCATAAGAAACGTACAAGTTTATGAAAGGTAACAATATGAAAATCGAATAACTAGAAAGTAAAACAAGATGTACCAGGAGAGAATAACAGAAATAATAAAAATCAGAAAAATGTATTCAAGTTAATGTATTTTTTCAAATGAATTTTAAATCATAATTTGTTTTTAAATGGTCTGGTAGACAGGGTTGCCTTTTATTTTGCGAATTACCTGACTTTTCCAGGTTTTTCCTGACTAAATTCATAATATTCCATGTCATATTACAATTGATTTGAGACACATAGAATATAGAAAAAAATATTTTTTCTACAATAAATACTCTACGAAGGTGTAGAAGGGCCAACAACAAAATATTTTTCAAAAACACTTGGAATTGCTACTTTGAATTGACAATTGTCACTTTGAAGTGACAATTGTCACTTTGAACTGACAATTGTCACTTTGAACTGACAATTGTCACTTCGAAGTGACAATTGGCATTTACAAAAACATCGGGAATGGCCATTTTGAAGTGACAATTGTCACTTCAAAGTGACAATTCCAGATGTTTTTTAAGTGACAATTGTCACTTCGAAGTAACAATTGTCAGTTCAAAGTGGTAATTCCAAATGTTTTTGAAAAATATTTTGTTGTTGGCCCTTCTACGCCTTCGTACTACTCTTCATACAGTTCTACAAAAATTTGGGGTACAAAAAACAATACATAAGTCTATACAGTAATAATTTTCCTCAGCCTCAAAAGTTCTTAATCAATTTCAGACTTTTCGTTGAATCATATTTTCGGTTATGTTCATGTTCTTTTTTTTTCAGCAACTTTATTTCTGTACCAGCATTCACTTTTATTTTCTTTAGCATTTGTTCATCTGAAGTTTCCTTTTTTGTATTCAGGGCATCTTTATATTTGTTACTACCATCAATTGTGGCTTTAATGAGGACAATTCTTTGACAATTTTATATTTCAAGCAACCCCTCCCTAAAATATTTGGCAATCTTGGTAAAAAAGATAATTGGAAAACATAATCAAGTCATTGTCACTCGCAATTGATATTTTGAGCTGCATATATCTTTTCCATAAATAGTAATTTGTATTGTGGATTCCATATGTAAACTTTTTTATGTTAATATTGACACTGACCTGCAAGTGCTGTAGATCATCTTCCTGTATATTACTTGACAAATTGTAAATCTGTACTGAACTCAACATTGTGCTGAGGGCGAAAATAGTGGCACATTCTTTCACTGTACTCTTGCTGTCCCAAGTTCCTTGTGTGTCGAATAATATTACGGCAACCTATAAGATACAAATATCTATGGATATCTTAAAATATTATATTATTTCATAGGCTTAAGTTTGAATTCAGATGTAATCTATAAATACAAATAAGGATCCCATTTCTCCGAAAAAATAAAAACATTATTTGTCAAAGAAAATAATAGACATTTTCACAGGTTCTCGATATTATTGTGAATAAAAAATTTGTTTTATATGATTCACACAGCTTTCCAAGAAAAAAATCTCAATATAACACAAGAAATATTTTATAATTGATAAATGTTAAAATCAATTTTAAATTACCTCAGATTTGTATATTCAACTGAAAAAATGTAATTGTAAGTAAAGAATACTCCCCAATAAATTATAAAAATGATACACAAATATAAATTGACTTTTCCTGAATATTCTGCATGTAAATTATTTTCCTTTGGAGAATAATAATATATTCAAAATTATGGATTTAATCATGTCTTTGAACTCTTAATTGCCTCAAATTAAATCAATTAAATGATATTAGTATTCCTCAAGAGGCACATGTTTAATATTCATTCCACATAACTATTCTGGATCTACAACAATGTTTATCAGCATAAAAGAACTTCTTTTTTAACCATATAAATCCAACCAAATGGGCATCGACCTAGTCCTTATCATCAGATTTTTTTCATTAAACAATACACACTAGCCTATAAATGTGTAGTGTATTATTAATTGTTTGTTTATGACACTGAAACAAATCCATTTATATTTTCAAAATAATTAATTTATAATCGGAGAAAATTCAGTATGTGAACTAATATGAATTACAATCACATTAAGAATTACATCATGATATAAATAATAATGCATATTCAAATTGATATTTTTAGAACCGTCATGCATTTATTCATTAAATCAGTTAACAACAGTTAATTATTCAAAAATTAAATTAAATGTATTACAATTACTGAATCATTTCTTAAGGATTGGAGCTTTTTATGAATGTTATGTAGAATGAATATCATGTTATTGTTTCAAATTACCACAAATTTCTGCAGCAAAAAGAACTTTTGTGGGAAATGGGATTTGTTGAATTGTGAGTAGTACCCACAAATTGCTTGAAGCACCTTTCTGATACCTTGATGAATATAAACTTTGATCAGAAGTCAATCTTGAGTGAGATTGATGAATATTTTCACATTTTCTAGTGTTATTGTCACATGCACTTTCTTACCAGGGAATTATATGTTACAATCATACTTTAAAAATATTTGGGGAAATCGAAAATTTTAAACTATTCAAAACAAAATTATTTGATTTTTTGAGTAATCACGCATTTTATTCATTAGGAGTTTCTAAAATCTCAATAGTACGTAGTTGCACTTTTGATCTTGTAATGCATAGGTATAGTTTTTAGGACTCAACAATAGTCTTAGTTATACTTTTATATTTTTATCTATATTTTTATTTATTTGTATTATGTGTATGTTTTATATTGTATGACGCATGTATTTTCTCTATATAAATTTGCATTTCTACCTGACTAGTGTGATAAGTTTTATACTTATGCCAATCATAAGAGATTTTTTCGTGACAAAAATAGTACCAGGAAACCGACTGTGCCATCATGGTTTTTTAATTTATTAAAATTTAAGAGCACAAAATCTGTTTTTTTTTCTCTTGTAACATGAAAATTAATGAAGCAATCTCGATGCTCTCAATGGACGAATTGTAGAGAATAAAAATGAGAAAAAAATGAGCCCTAGCACAACTCGATCGTATTATTAGTAACAGAAAAACTGTTTTTTTTTTTTTAATTCACATCACCATTTTGCGACATTGATATGTATATATATGTACTTTATGTGTAAAAAAATCTGGCACTATCGAATCATTAGTTTTTGCATAATTGCAATTTGAATTTTTCAATGGACTTGATAGGAGCAAGTGTAGATACGTTATAGGAGGTCCGATTTCAATTTTTCAAAAACTTTGCAAGTAGAAGTCTAGTACTACAAAATCACTACTATGTCGCGGAGAGCCTGCACTATAACTTAAAAAAATTGTGATTTGTCAGGTTTTCCCTTTTTTTTCAATACTAATAATACTGTTGAGTCATTCCAGGGCTAATTTTTTTGCATTTTGATTCCCTACAATTCGTCCATTGAGAGCATCGAAAAAAAAAACACAAATATTTGCTTTTAAATGCTTATAACGATAAGATGATAGTTGCGAGTAGAAATGATGATAGTTGGAGTAGGAAATATAACATATATAACTTTCGTTTCCTGGTACTATTTTGGCCACAGAATCAGCCATTTTCTGCTCTATTGATTGCTCTGATTGTATTGTAGACTGTAGAACTTTATAAATTAATAAATATTTCTATCTATAGAACTATTGGTAATGCTCAATTTTCCACAAAGTATATCAATGAGCTCTTCCCATGTAGACCAATCATTAGAGATTTTTTCGTGGCAAAAATACTAACAGGAAACTGACTATGCCATCATACAAAAGACGGTCCGTAGTTATATCCTGTTATGTTTCCTACTCCCAACTGCCATTGCTAAATTCATTATAAACATTTAAAGGCATTTTTTATATTTTTTTATCGTTTTTAACTTGTAACTTGAAAACTAATAAAGCAATCTCGATACTCTCAAAAGAATTGTAGAGAATCAAAATGCAATGAAAATGAGCCCTAGCACAACTCGATTGGATTATCAGTAACGGAGAAAAACCGTAAAAACCTTAAAAAATCTGCGTTTTTTTTTAAATTCATACACATTACCATTTTTGAAGCAGGCTCTCCACGACATAGTGGTGATTGATATGTACTTTATGTGTGAATAACTCAGGCACTGTTGGATTATTAGTTTTGGCATAATTGCAATTTGATTTTTTAATACATTTTATTGCAGAAGAAATGGATCCGTCATAGGTGGTCTGATTTTAATTTTTCTGAAATATTTCGAGAGTTGAAGTATAGTACTACAAAATGACTATTCTAAATTTTGCGTTAAACTGCAGTGAAATAGGTGAAAAATACTTGCAAACATGACCGAAAACCGGCTCAGGAGTGGGGGTAGAGCAGCAGATTCATAACGGGCGCAGCGCGCTTGTATTGCTATGCGTATGTATAGCAATACGGCTGCCGCTCTACCCCCACTACTCAGCCGCTTTCACGCACTCGCCCATGTTTGCAAGTATTTTTCACCTGTTTTGCAGCATATTAACGCAAAATGAGAATATACGTTTTGTAGTACTATACTTCTACTCTCGAAATCTTTTTGAAAAATTGGAATCGGACCACTTATGACGCATCTAGGTTTGCTGCAATAAAGTGCAATAAAAAATTCAGATTGCAATTATGCCAAACTAATAATCTGACAGCGTCTGAGTTTTTCACATATAAAGTTCATATTAATCACTACTATGTCGTGGAAACTTTGCACTACAACTTAAAAAGTGGCAGAGTTATGATTTTTTTAAAAAGTTTTTTTTCTATTATACTCTGTTACTAATATCGAGTTGTGCTGGAACTCATTTTCTTTGCATTTAGATTCTCTACAATTCGTCCATTGAGAGTATCGAGATCGCTTTATAAGTTTTCAAGTTACAAGTCAAAAACAATAAACAAAAATGCTTTTAAATGTTTATAACAAATTTACTAATGACAGTTGGGAGTAGGAAACATAACAGGATATAACTACAGACCGTCTTTCGTATGATGGCACAGTCAGTTTCCTGGTAGTATTTTTGTCACAGAATCGATAGAGCAGAAATTCTTTATTGATTGGCCTAATGCCGTTTTGTGGTCTGTAGTTGAATCTATTTTGAAAAACGAAATGCGGTACATTATTAAAAAAAAGGAATGCAGAAAGGCTAGGTATGACACACTACCATACTATTTAGTAAAATTTATCAATAGAACTATTGAATTATAGTTTGTAGTTACACTCACAAATAAAAACTGAACTTGATAAATTACGAACAACTAGTACAATTCAGATAGATAAAATATACTGATGACAGGTAACACTGAATCCTTTTGTTTGCAACAAAGTGAGACACTAAATTACATTAAAAATTAATATGTTTCAACACTATGCAGCAGATATTTACACTTTTATTCAAACTTCACCACAATTTTTTGCAATAAGGTCTGGTTCCATATTTGAAATAATTGTTAAGGCACTTGAACAAAACGAACTACCTAAAAAGTTGTAGATAATGGTACAGATATAAATATGTATGAGTATGATCGTTCATCCATATTGAATAAGTATCAAATAAATAAATACATTCTTTATTTAGCAAAAAACTTTGGTAACAAAACAAAAAAATAATTAAACAATAACAGAACTACGAAGTAATATAATTTAATTTGAAAATAAGTATTTTTTTAATCTTTTCATGAAAATCTGAACATTTGGTGCTGTTTTCCCAATAAGGGGTAAATTGTATTTTTGAAGGAGTCAACCAATCATGTTTTCGAAATTTAATTTGTTTTGTGAAAATCAAAACAATGCTCGAATCCTATTACCACTAGTTTAAAGAAAATTTATCTTGGTTCATGGTAGTAATGTTGGTGGAAATATTTATAAGCAGAACAATTTCTAGTTATCTAGTCATTTTGGCAGAATACTTTAAATTTCGATGAATAACTATAATATTGAGATCTCATTGTTATTTCAACACATGCAACAGTTTTTGTTTTTTATTATCAGAGAAATATAAAAAATATTTTTCAGGATTTTCTTCAACAATTGAAATTGAACATGGAAAAATTTGTAATTAAATTAAATTCAAACTCAAAAAGAGGCCTTAGTAATTCACAAAATCATAATTTTTCTGAAAATATACTCGACTATACATTTTAGTCTTACTAAAGGTCACTTGAGGTTTTTTCAAATTCCTTCCACTTTGCAATGACAATCATATAAAACAAAATCGCAATTCACCTTCTCAAATATTTCTCAATATAAAAATGTTTATTTGTTATTGTTGAAATAACTGTGAAAGTAATTAAGGTTAGATTAAGAAGGATAACTATGAATGTCGAACCCACCTTCTCACCAGTAATTAATTCAGTTGCGAAGACCTCCGACCACATAAGAATACCAGTAGTATCTCTCTCAGATCCTCCCTTCCAAGAAAACCCTTCCAGTGGTGCATCTTCACATCCAATCCATTCCGATGTATTTTGTTTCAAAACATACTTGAAAAAAAACAAAAAATGTGAGGCCTTCTGTCATAATCATACAGCAAAAAAGATTCACTTTCTATCATGAAATAAATTAAATATACCAAAGAATAACTCAACTCTATTAGAATGTATTGGCGCGAGTTACCCACCAATATAGTGACTCAATAGATTTTCGAAAAATACGATTAAAAGGCTTTGAGGAAAACCACGAATATACGCATGAATCTTCGTAATGAAAATTACTAAATTCTCAATATATCAGTACTGTTTTTACTTAACACTTAATATTGACTAATATATGATACATAAAATTTGGTTCCTTAGCTTTGCCATGATTCTCCTGTCTTTTCAGGTTGAACTTTGAAATGCATAGTAACTCATTGTTTTTGTATTGTGGTTTTCATTGTATTTTTCAGACAGATATTTGGAATTTCAAACTACATTCAGAGTGATGTGATGAGACCTGAGTACATGCAGATGAAGATTTATGCAGCAGTTTTAGACAAACTTCTAAGTTGAAAAGGGAACCATCCTCAATTGAATATTGAATAGAAATATTTTTCTGTGAATTCAAAAATCTGCGATAAAAATGCAGTAATTTTTTGTGAATAACTAACCAAAAACCACTACTTTCCCGGCTAAAACTATTCATATTTTCAAACAAATCAAAGTTTCAAGTGATTAGTCACATGAGTACATTCTTACAGTAGTAAGAATTTTCAAGTACTGTGCATACGTTTGTAAAAAAATCACTTATTCGTTATTTCAAAACACTTGAAAGTTTATTTTGTTATTAAACATAATTTACAATATTTACAATACTTATTATTGTTATTTATTTCTTATTATCGCACCTAGGTGCAAGCACCTGTATGTGCAGCAAAAAAAATTTCATAGTTTCTACAGTGTAGACATTTTATGTAATATTTTTGATTCAGAAATACATTTTCATAGTAATGCCAGTAGAAATTTCTAGTTTTTGTAGCCAATTTGGATTCAGTAACAAATTCAATTCAGGGTAGAATATCAGTATATCAGTTTAGAATGAGAAAAAAAATTTATATATATATATATATATTAGTATGCACCTGATTGAAATTATAATTATAAATTTTTACACAGAGTAATATTTTTGAGTATTCTATAGTACTACTATGCTACTAGAGTATTGTTTTTTAATAACACTTTTGTTGCCTTAGAAAAGGTTTTAATTTGTTTAATACCTGTGGGTAAAATATTGTAAATTTTTCGGTCTATCACAGAAATAAATCTTTAGTTTCTGTCATACTTACAAAAAGATGTTTTTTTTTTGTTTTGTTGTCGTGTTGAATACAAGTGGTTAATATAGTTTTTATTTTTCAGTTAGGCATAAAATTTGCACGAAACTTTAGAAATGTGACATTGATTATTGTTTTATTGTGTAAGAGTGTTGTAGAGTAGAGTTTATTCTTGTGATATTATTTTTAAAATATAATTTTGAATTATATTTATTTGTTGAAGTGCCTAATCATAAAGCCCTCCCCATACAATGGGCGAGGACACGAAATTTTCAAAATATTTTTAATTTTACAGTTTGTGAAAACTCTGTTGGTAATTTTTTTTTTCCTTTTTTCTAAAACTTAAAAAAATATCTAAAGTCGGCAAAATTCAAATGGCTTCTTTTTAGCGCCATTGCAAAATGTGACATAATCACCAGATCAACCAATTCCACAGTTGACAGTTTCAATCAATTTTGCAATGTTGCCATATTTTCAAAACTTGACAAGGCGAATAGTGTTCTAGTTCGGACTATAGTTTAAGAAACTTTGCAACATTGCCGTTTAACGTCACAATCAACCTATTGGCCAATATTAGTAGATTCAAAATTTGCTGATTTTCAAAAACGAATGGAAACTGCTGTAATTGAAATTTGACTCAAAAAATGTTTTCAGGGTACATTTATATAAGTGTTATGTATTTTAAAGCATATTTAAAGAGATAATAATTTCTCCTGTCCTCACCTATTATGCCAACAAGGACTCAACAAGGGAATGGTAGATTATTGCTAGTAGTTTTTGGTTCAAGATGTTTCCAATTAAGTAGAATTTATATATTAATTTTCTCAATTTAATAGTCAAATACTGAATTTGGGGTGTCCACTTTAAATTTTTATCATTAAGTATTCCCAGGTGTTTTCAACCTATTTAATAATGAAATCAATTAGAGTGAAAGCTATGTAATGAATTTTTGATATGTACAAAGATAACTTGTTGAAATCTAACCAGTTTTTTCATCATTTTTTTCGTTTTATAATCGATTGTTTGACATATGCCATTTCCTTCGAAGATTATCACCCTATCGCCTTCATAAGATATTGAGATGCATTTTTATTCATGAATAATAGTGAAATTATACAGATGATAAACAGTACAGGGCCAAGAACTGACCCTTGTGGGACACCTATTTTTATTGTGTCACTATATTCATTTCTGATTTTTTTAATTTGTTTCCTTTCATAGAGGTAGTTTTCACAGACTTTCAACACTGTTCCCCTTACTCCATAATATACCATAATATTGAGTAGCTATTTATGAGGAACAGTGTCAAAAGCCTTTGTTAGGTCAATAAAAACACCTATACTTTTGTTGTTGACATCCAAACCCTTTTTAATGTTTGATATTAGTTCGTACATGGCATCACAAGTGCTTATTGCTTTCTCATTTGAATTTTTCTTTTCAACCCAATGATCAGAAAATCTAATGTGAATATTTAACCACTTATGGTCAAGTCTTCCCCAAGTTATGACATTTCTTGGGATTCCATCTCGAACGATATTTTCATTCTTAAACTTACAACTCATAACTTAACACGTTAACGGACAGAAACGTGTATAGACATTGTTGTTCGTGAGCATGATGTGACACTCTTATTTTACGTGTGTAGACGTCATCGGCTTTAATCTGTTTTCTCAGACACGACTTGTGTAGATGTGGAATAGTATATGGTTTAGGTGTCATGTCAAATGGATCTATGTTGTTTTCCATGGCAAATACCTTCTGTTTTGGGGCGTAAAAGATTATCAGATAAGATTGAAAGTCTTTTTATGTCTAGGTTTTCTTATAGATAGGTATAAAGGTGTACATATACTTATTATTACAGATCACATATGTAATGGATAAATGGGAAGAGGAAAAGTTGTTATGCTGGTATGATGATAATATTGAATCTGAACATGATCCCTTCAGTGACGATGGGGAATTTAGTGGTGACTCTGATTATGCGCCTCTGAGTGAAGAAGATAATGATGAAGTTATATTTCCCATAACCGAAACAGGTGGCGAAACGCAGGACAATTCGAATGAAGACAACGTGGATAATAACTTTCAAGAAAATCAGAGTTCAACAGAAAATGACGATTGGGTGTCACGTGAAGCACTTCTGCTTATCAACATGTGTCCCTCAACGTGTTAAAAATTCACATCAGTCTACCATATTTTTTTTATATATATTTCCATACCTTTGCATTCATGTATCTTAAGAAGAAATCAAGTAAAAATGATTTTCCATGTCGAAAAGCACCAGCAACTGATATTACTACCACATATCTATCCTTCAATTCATCTCTCATCAAAACTTTTTTTAGGGCTTCCTCATCCAGTTTGAAGGAATGATCTACATCTGCAACAACAATGGGTACAGCATGTGGTTTATTCATGGTATCCTCATACTCGAATTCATCTGAAAGAAAAATCGAAAATCTCGTTTTATGTGACACTTTTGAAGTCAACATTAATATGTTTTTGGACAAATGAAGCAAAATAAAGCAATCCCAAAAGTGATAATGGAATTCAAACTCTTAAAAATGATGATGTGAAAAATTAATTCAAGAATATCATCATGAATATTTTAGACACGACGTAATATTTGCAACTTCAATCTTTGACCATTAACAATTTTTAATTGAGGCAGATGCAATACAGTTTTTTCCAATTCAAAGAGATTCATGAACAAAACTGTATTTATCGAAGTTTCCAAATACCTTCGGTGGAAGATTCTTTTTTCACAGATTGTCTGCTTTGCTTTGATCCCGACATCTTAAACGGTCTTTTTCTTTATTTTTTCTTCACTCACTAATATTTCCTGACTTGGTTTTTGACTTGACATAACACATAACATGACAGATGACAGTGTCGAAACACTGACCTTGACATTTAGGCTCTGCTCTCGTTCAACGAAAATCCGTAAGCTGAAGTAGAAGTGTGGAATTTTCTATCTCTATCTACGTTAGAAAACTGGGTGGATCATAACTATATCAACAATACACAAAAAATAGAAGGCACAGATCACAATAAGAATAATTCAATATTCTTACTGGAAGATGCATCTCGATTGCAATGGAATGTGTTTTTTGGGGTTAACTAATGCGCTGCAAGCATAAGCGTTGGGGGCACCGGCGGCTGGTCAGGTTGACGAGAGTCTTATCGATATCTGTGCCAAGCAACGTCGGGCGCGCTTAGTACTTGGATAGGTGACCACGGCCTGCCGAGGAAGGTGCACGTTAAAAATGCCCCAAACAACTGCAGCGTAGTACCAACTCGTAGCTGCAGACGTCATATCAATGAGCACGAGATATGACGATAGATATGCTGTCCTTCGGAGGAAACGTTAAGATGGTGCTCCCGAGTTCGTGGATGTTGAGCTCGTTAAAGATCCCTACCTCTGAAACAATATAGCTTTCCGTAATAATTCCGGCTGGTCGCAGAAATAGGCCGACGTTAAATAAAGCAATAAAAAAATATATGAGCTGTTGATCAGTGACTTATTTCGAAGAACTCATCTTATTATATATTTCACTTTTTTTAAACTTCGAAAATTATTGAAAATCATTCCTCGAATCAATTTTAATATTAGCTTGACTTTTAAATATATTTCTACAAACACTAGCGCAACATGTGGTTGTTTCAGGAATCTTTGAGATGAAAATATTTCTCATAACTCTTAACCTTACTTTAAATGTGATGTTTGAGTCATGATCAACATTATTATAATCACTTATCAAAATATTACTATAACCAATGTTTTCAACATATGAATAAATGAAAGGATAGTATGCATCGTTACTTTACACTTTTCATGTCATGTTATTTTAGAGCGGTAAATTCAAACTACCTATTTTTAATACATCAGTTATCAAAAACTGACATGAAATATAACAATAAAAATTTAAAAATCAATAGTAGTCGATAAGAGAACGCACTTTGTTTACGAACACCAAAATTTTGTTCGAGAGGGAACCTGAGATATATCTTCTGTGTAGTTAGGGTATTCTGTGCTAACAGTGATAGGTTTTGGTCATATATAATTAACTACGAATATTGATAACTGGCCATAAGAGCAATGCAATGAAAGTGAAGACGGGTTATATATGTCTTTCATTGTCATATTGGCAGCGCGTGGTTAGAGGAACTGAACATCAACCAATATATATCACGCCTTCATTTTCTCGCCTGCGCTTCAATCGGACGTTGCCAATGACAGAGAGAGACTGAGCGATCGTCATGCTTCATTTCTTTTGGCTTCACATTTGCTGTCTTTATTATCAATATTGGTACTTAATACATCGTTTCAACCCAAAGAGAGTAAACTGAATAGGAGGCACTAATAAGCTCTAACCAATCAGAATCTTGTAGCATTAACGCATCATAATGACGTAGTTGGACATGAGTACAGGTGGCCCACCTAACATACAGAGTGGTCCAATACAAATTCAAGATCAGATATGATAAGTCAACGTGAATATGTTATACCTAATCGAATTGAACATTATGACTTGAAATTTCCAAATTCGTGTTAAAATGTTAAGAATTCTCATTGAGTGCTATCTACATACGCATTTTTTTCTTTAACTCGAATCCAAAGTCAAAGCGTAGCGCTCTAGAAACTTTCCGTAATACATGCAATACGGCTCTGCAAAGATCAAAACATGTATGTTTCACCCTTTCTTTGATAAAAGGATTTCGAAAGATTTTTTAACATTATTTGTAACCCGTTCGGCTAAATCAATTCTATTCTCGACATATACATTTTGAAAGAAGATGAACTAAACATTAGATACCGAATTTAACCTCACAAATCAAGGTACTTATTTACATAATTAGATGTTGAAATGTATATAAGTGCACTGAGGCCTACACTCAATATTAATAGTAACAGGAATTACCCGGTGAAACCAATAAACCAAAGGACTAGGCACAGATATAAGGGGGTTTCTAGTCATTGATAGAATTTGCTGAAATTTTAGAATGTTACACCTAAGGTAGGTATATTAGATTAATTTTACGCGATCACGATAGCATTTGCATTAGTTGATACAGAGTGTATTCGAAACTTTCTATTTCTTGTCATGTGATAAGCGATTTTAATATAACTTGTAATGCGATTATCAAGATCATAATGCAAAACTGACATATATGAAGGAATGCCTTCATGCCACCATATTAAAAAATTCCATTCACCATCATATAGTGGTAGTTTGTACTTGTAATTTTTCTAATAACTGCTATCCGGGGATTTCCAGCTAAGATATTCCATTGAAACGCTGTAGATTGAACAAAATTATATTTTTTGTGTCACCATGAAAAAATTCAAATCAGCCCCTTCAAAAATTTTTGAAACGGTAGAAAATTATTGCATAAAATATATTATTTGTACCACCATAAAAATATTCCAATCACTCCCCTCATGGGGGTATTTTATTGGTAGATTTGTGGAAGAATTTTGCTGACCGAAGTTATCCAATGAATATATTTTATTGAAACGCTGGAATATTATGGCACAAAACATATTATTCGTCTCACTATAAGAAAAATTCACATCCGCTACCTTGTATGGATAGTTTACACTATAATAAAAATAGAATTCCAATATATCCAATTAAATGATTTTGGCAGAATCCGCATAGAAAATAAAATATATATCATAATTGACCGTTACAATTTCAATCTCATCAATATTCAAAAAATATATAAATGAAATGCAACTCAAACAAAGATGTATCTCGACGACGATAGTCACATTTATCAGGTGACTAATGCGATTTTTTTATATTATGGCACAAATAATATATTTTGGGCAATCATATTCCAGCGTTTCATTGAAATATCTTTACTGGATACTTTCGGTCAGTGCAAAGTCCTTAAAAATTTTTTTTAAAAAAATTCAATAGGTTTCTACCGTTTCAATAAAATAGCTTTACCAAAAACTCCCGGTCAAATCTCAAGTATAAATTACTCCATGAGGGGACTGATTGGAATCTTTTTATGGTGGCACAAATAATATGTTTTATGCTATCATTTTCTACCGTTTTAATGAAATATATTCACCGGAAATCCTCGGTTAACAAAGTTTCTCGAAAAAGGTATAAACAATCCTTATGAAGGGACAGATTTTAATTTGTCTATGTTGACACAAAAATATATGTTATGTGCAATCTACATTTCAGCTTTTCAATGGAATATCTTAGCTGGAAATCCCTGGTCAGCAGAGTTATTAGAAAAATCACAAGTACAAACTACCCCTAAATGGGGGTGGATTGAAATTTGTAATATGGTGGCACAAAGGCATTCCTTCATAGATATCAATTTTGCACTATGATCTTGATAATCGCACTACAAGTTATTATATTAAAATCGCTTATTACATGACAAGAAATAGAAAGTTTCGATTACACCCTGTATCAACTAATGCATTTGAATTCTATCGATGCCTAGAAACCCCTTCATATCTGTGCCTAGTCCTTTTAACAGCTCTTCTCTTTTATGACAGAGGTTCACATTTGTCTACAACACACAGGAAGAAATTATAGAAATACTGAGAGGTTTTTATCATAGTGCCTCCTTTCCACGGCTTTCAGGTTGTATAGACAGCACGCATATAGGTATTCAATCTCCAGGATGGCACAACAAATTATGTAAATAACATTTTCTTCTAAATTAATTAGAAAATGAGAAAAAAACAAGAACATTTCAACAAAAGTGGCTCAATTTCTTTGCACTTGAGTGTATATTGATATAGAAATGGATTTATAAAGAGAAAATTATAACACCAACTAAAACATGCTTTCAATTCTTTTCAGCAGATTGTCTAGTCTGAAAAATTTTACAGTCAACAAAAATATAACTACTCTTATTCAATAATGAATTTTTTGAGAAGTTGTCAAATTACAAAAAATGTAAAGATAACCCACGCATTGATTACCTTCATTTATTGGGAACATATTGAATGAAGATTCTACCCAAATGTGAAATTAGAAATTTTCGCCAAATGAAACAATTTATATTTCAGATCTTTGTGTTGATTGTTACAATTTTTAATATGGGAAAAACATTTTTTTTAGTGGAATTTTCTGAACAAACTTTATTGATTGAAAAGGGCTAATAGTATATAGTATTTCTGATTTTGTTTCTAAATCAGGATATCTACAGTGATATTTTTACGTTTTCTTCTAATGAACACCACTTGTAATGGAATATTTCTATATTACTAACAAAATCTGTTTATAATTTTTTTATTTTTTTTTAATCTTGACCTCTTTTCATCATCAGTTCCATCGCTCTTTCTTCTTCTTGACTGCGACTTAAAATTAATGTATTCTATTCTGATGATAGTTCTCAACATTACGAAAGTCTGAATGACTTCTTTTGGTATGTCATTGTGTTTCCGACAGAGTCTCCTTATAAATTTTTTTGTTACCCGTTTTTCCTTTCTCAGTCCATGTCCTAAATCTTGTTGATGAAATTTTTCGAATTCCACATTGAATTTTTCAATGGTTGACTTCCAACTTTCATTTGTTTTAATTAAACCTCCATAAGAAAGATGTTGTACCCAAGTGGGCAAGGAATAATCATGTTCAGTACTATATTTGTATATGTGGTCACCCAAATTTGGAATTTTTTTTCTATATTTCTTCGCTTTATATCCCCCAATACATTCCAAA
Organism: Gonioctena quinquepunctata; assembly: GCA_018342105.1. Lineage (NCBI taxonomy): Eukaryota > Metazoa > Arthropoda > Insecta > Coleoptera > Chrysomelidae > Gonioctena > Gonioctena quinquepunctata. The sequence continues at coordinate 909,727 of JAFIRS010000208.1, read as the reverse complement.
GCATCTCCAGTAGTCTCAGGTCCATTATCAATGACAGTTGCAGGATTCATTTGTTCCTGAGACATAGAAGAGCTACTGAAAGACCCGTTTTCAGAATTATCATTTATTGTAGATGATGAATTGATTGACACATTTGCCCTATGGAACATCTGAGCCACCATATATTCATCCTGTTGTTGATCTTCTGTACAAGTGTGACTTTCAAGAATTCCTGGATTTTTACCCAAAATTATCATCCTCACTCTAGATAGAGCATCCAATGGAGAAGGATGATCATAAACTCCACCACCACTTCTCACTTGGAAAAAAAAGTTTTCTAGAGAATCCTGGTTTAGCCTATGGGTCAGGATATAACTGGCAGAAAATTTCTGGTTCATATCATCAAATAACATTTTCAAAGAATTAATGGACATGAAAGGTTTGAAGACAGTTTTTACCCATTTCTAATTATAAAATCTTAGTTTAATTCATTCAATATTTGTTTTTTTTTTTTACCAAAATTTTTTGGAATTTTATTAATAGGAATGTAGCTGTTGAATATGTCAAACCACGTATTAACTGCCTCGATGAATTCAGATAATGCCCTTGCTTCAATTTTATTCCCAACTTAAAAAACTATAACCATCACATGAGCTCCCAGTTAGATAATCTCGAGCAGTTCTCAAGGGCTAAAAATCTACGTTTCTTTGGAGTTGCAGAGACTGAAAACGAATCGGTAATTGATACAATCACTAAAATTATCTGTGAAAATATGAAGGTAAAAACCTTAATGAGTCAATGATAAAAAGTGTCACCGGGTTCCCAATAAAAACGCGGACACAAGCAGAGAAAACCTTCCTGCGTTCTCGTGAGGTTTAGCGATGTTGCCGCCCGTAACAAAGTCCTGGGGAATCGAAGATTTTTGAAGTCAAGCGGTATCTCTGTCCAGGAAGATCTAACCAAGAGGAGGGTGTTATGGATGAAAACATTTCTGGAAAAATTCTCAAGAAAAGACGTTTGGAGCTTCAATGGAAACATATTTGTAAAACTGATAATGTAGTGCATCGAATAAAAGCAAAACCACTTGAAGGTTCTTTGTAGAAACTAACATTGAACCGTATTGTATCATGAACTATTAATTTACTTTTTGATGATTCTATGCTTTAGTTAAATCCATTCAAAAAGGGGATTTTTCATAAGATTTTCTTTTTCTCTCTTTTTTTTATTTTTGGTTCTTGCACTTCAATTATGTAATGTGCGACACTGCACGATTTGTTTGAAAGCAATGTTTTTTTTCTTTGAGTTATATTACCTATCAATGTAACTGAACTAAAAATGAGAGTTTTTTTCTCATTTATATAATTTTGCAGAATAATACTGTAAGAGCAGGACGCTACGTTACGTAACTGTTGACTAGTTTTGTAGGGCAGCGTTAATTTTCTCTTTCTCTGAATTTATTCTATTCTATTTATTTCTCATTCTTTTCCTCCACATCTCTCCTTCTTCTTCTTACTCTTATCATTTCACCCATACTAAAATTTAATACACTTTCAGATTATGCTGAACGTATGTCATTTAAACATTAGATCGCTACTAGCACATTTTACTGACTTTCAAAATAAGATTCTCGATGCGGATTTCGATGTTATTGGAATTTCAGAGACATGGATGCATTCAGGTATAGACAGCAACAATGTAAGTCTTAATCAATATACTTTTACGAAAGACAGGCCCGCCAGAAGTGAGGTGTTAGTCTTTATTTGAGAAACAAATATAAATATGAAATAATTTTCAGTCAATGTGGTGAGCATGTAGAGTGTATTTGGATAAAAATTTCTATGGGTAAAAACTACTCTGTTGCTATAGGCGTAGTCTACCGACCACCAAATTCAAATATTTCATTGTTTTTTGAGGAAATCGAAGAAATCTTCACGAATATTTTCTCCAATCACAATGATATCATCATCATGGGTGACTTCAACATAAATATGCTTGACTTTGATACAAACAACACGGATAGGTTTTAGTCTATTTTGGAAATTTTCAATTTTAGGCAAATTGTCACAGAACCTACACGAATAACTAGTACATGCTCCTCATTATTAGACTTAATTATTACGAATTGTGAAGATATCGCAGAGTGAAAGTTTATGAATGTGATATATCAGATCATGCACTGATACAGGCCAAATTTCACATTGGTGAAGGTAGACAACCACAAAATCAAATAGTTAAATATAGAAATATTAAGAATATAAATATTGATAGATTCAGAAGCGATTTGGCAAATCTACCTTGGTACTTAATTTATAACACGGACAATATTGATCACAAAATATATCAGTTAAATGGATTCATTCTTCAAATTCTTGATCATCATGCTCCAGAAATAAAATACTTAACGAAAAATTGTAAATATACTCCTTGGATTACTGACAACATCAAATTGATGCAGAAACTGAGAAAAAAGCTCTAGCTAGATTCAAAATTCAAAACTTCCACAGCATTGGTCATACTATAAGGAATTGAGAAATCTGACCAACGAAGCTATAAAAGCTGAGAAAAGGGCATACTTAAATTTCAAACTAAGTAACACAGATATCAAGGGTAAATGGAACGAACTTAAGAAACTGAATGTCACTAAGAGTGGAAACAAAGAACTACCAAAGCAACTGAAAACGCCGAAGCTATTAATAATTTTTCCTAAGTTCTTGTACTAATGGGGTCAACCGAATGAACACTTAATTAACTTTTATAACTCCAACCAAAAGAAGGATTGAACGAACAGTTTACTTTTCATTGACTAGCGAAATTGAAACTTCTAAAATAATTGATAATATAAAATCGCGAGGCTTATGGTGATGATGGAATAAATATTACCATTATAAACCTTTGTGGACCCTCATTATATCTATAATTACACACATTATAAATGAATGTATAAGTCAAAATTACTTTCCCAACTTATGGAAAAGTGCAAAAGTAATACCCATAGCAAAAACTAGTAATCCCCAGAGTTATAATGACCTGAGATCAATCAGCGTCCTTCCCTCATTTTCAAAAATTCTAGAAAAATAATGGAAAATCAAATCAGATCTTACGTTGATCAACATAATATATTACCATTGAAACAGTCTGGTTTTAGAAGCAGCCACAGTTGAGCTACAGCAACATTAAAAATAATATGATGATATACATTAGAGCTCTCGATGGAAACAAAGTAACAATTTTAAATATTATTAGACTACTCGAAGCATTCGACACCATAAATCACCGAATACTACTCTCTATGTTGCACTATTTTGGATTCAGTGATACAGCTATAGTATTAATTTCATCCTATTTACATGACAGAAGACAGAAGGTTACTCTAAGTGATACATCCTCGAATTGGCAGGAAATAAATTCAGGGTACCGCTAAGGCAGCATTTTAGGACCTTTGTTTTACACCCTTTACACATCCACTTTCACTGAAAAACTGAAATCCTGCAACTACCATTTATACGCAGATGATTCTCAGATATATTTCTCCTTTGATCCACCAAATCTCGCAGAGGCCGTAAACTGTATCAATAGTGACTTGAATGCAATTTTGGAAGTATCTGCAGATCATATGTTGAAAATCAATCCCAACAAGTCAGTTGCTATGATATTCGGGACCGAAAATATTTGCGAGCAGGCAAAAAGTTACGATCTGAAAATTGGAGATTTCAAAATTAATTTCAAGTCTCACTCTAAAATTTAGGGCTTATTATAGACTCTAAGCTTAGATTCACTGAACATGTCACTTATAAACTCAAAACTGCTTATGCATCTTTGAAATTGATATATCCATAAAGGAAATTCTTAAGTACAGATGTCAAAAAATATTATGCGATTCACTAGTTTTGTCCCACTTTAATCACTGTGATGTGGTCTATCACAATTGTTTAGATAGCAATGACATAAGGCGTATACAAAAACTACAAAATTCATGTATGAGACTAATTTTTGGTATAAGAAGTAGATCCAGAATTTCTCACAAACTAAAAGATTTAAAATGGCTCAACATGAGCAACCCAGACCCTACACACAGCCTGCACTTTCTTTAAAATCATCAAGTATAAAAATCCTCCCTACTTACATGATCATTTAACTTATAGAACTGGCGTAACAACTTGGATTTAAGAAGGAAATTGGTTTTGAGTATTCCTGCTCACAAAAAGAATTGTTTAAGCTCATTCTCATATAATATATCTGATACAATCAATTACATAAACACCTGGAACCCCAACTGTTTCGACCTACCGATCAATACCTTCAAAAAACATTTAAAAATCATTTATTTGTTGCTCAGCACAACTAAAGTGATACAAACGAATCATTCAGATCGAGAATCTGAGGAAATGTTAAAATGTGCACTTTCCCTGACCTTATTTCTCTCTCTTTCTCTCTCTTTCTCTATCTCTCCATCTTTCTATCTCTTTCTCTTTTCCGCCATTACTTCGCTGATCTCATCCTTCTTCTCGGCCCTATCAACATGACTTTTTCAATTGAAGGCCTTGGTGGAAGATCAGATGCGAGGTAACTTAGCAATCTGAACCAAAGGCCATTTGCTCATCACATAGGTACCTACCTACAGATTTATAAATATATTTTTTTTTTTCTAAATGTTATGAAATGTGGTGTGCAATAAACGAATTATTATTATTATTATTATTATTATAATGAATCAATGCAGTAGCAGTAGTGTGAGAAAGCAGTTCAGCTGCTCGCCTAACATTTTGCCTTGCTGTTTTTTCACATGTCAAATGATATTCATTTATTTTAAAACAAATATTGACTTCAGAGTCAGTTAATTTCACAAGATTTTCCAATGGTGTTTTCGTTATTTTGCTTCCATCTTCCAGAACGAACCCTGTATCGATCAGCCAATTTCTCACTGATTTTAGAAGATGCGGAGCATCAGCAAACATATATATATATATATATTTGATTGTTGATTAGGGTGTCTGAAATATGATTTATCAATGCCGACATTAAGTTCTTTCCATAAACCAACATTTCCACCCCCACAGTCACTAACAGATGCAACTACGGTGTAACTAATATATAATTTATTTATTACTTCCATCAGTAGGTATATCTTTTGTAATTTTTCTATCAAAATCTATGAATCCATTTGGAAAAGAGGCCACGCACCATAATAACCTGCATATAGTTATAAGGACCAACAATCTCATCTTCGGCATTATCAAATTCAAGAACGCTCTTCAGTTTCATCTCGTCATACTGTAATACTACACACTTTTGCATTTCAGTGAGTTCTTCGCCAGCCAGTCTCATAAAACTCAATATATCTGGTAATATCCCTTGCTTCATTCGAATCCCAAAGCCCATCTTCTTAGAGAGGACAAACTAGGCAGAGGATAAATAAGGTGACTTCTGAGGAACAAGTAGCTTTTTTTACTATAATATCGTAATGTAAAAGCAGTGGCTACTTCTGCTGGCTTCCAATTCACACGCTTCTTTTTTTTCAACAACAGATCGATTTGATTTTCACTCAACGCTTTCTTTAATACACCTTTGATTTGTTTTCCCACAATTTGTGTTTTCAATAGTTTACTTCTACAAGAACATAAAGATTTTTCCAAAGCCTTCAATTTCTGTTGAGCTTGTCGATTTTTATCTGTTAATTTGGAAGTTTCCAATTGTAAATGCTGATTTTCATTGAGTAAGATGGAATATAGGTTTTTGTAATCTACTTTCACTTCTTCGGAAGGCTGCGATACAGTGGCAGTATCTACAATTTCATAAGAAGTACTAGGATTTTTGTGACCAGAGCTTTCCTTTCCTTCTCTTCTTTGTTAATATCTTCAAGAATGCCTTTGATAATATTTTGATTCTCTTTGTCTTCATTACATTCTAAATATGTTGGTTCTTCTCCATGATCATTCGTAATACTTGGTAAAACGCCTCTTTTTAGATTTTTTTTAGGAAAACCACCTGGAAATAAAATTCATTTAATATTTGAAGACTCATGCATTAATTTTCTTTATTTTCACTGTGAATTCCAAAAACACTTTGGGTTCTCAGGTTATTTTTCTATGACTGCAACTGTGTAATGAAATTAGACATAAAAAGTTACTAGTTTTCTGTAATGCTACTCATTTTGTTGATTATTTTTACAATACGTGTTAGGTATCCCTCAACGAGTTTCTGTTAAATATCAACTTTCTTATTTCAAATAGAACACAACCACTATCTTATGACTTCAATACATAGGGATGCATAAACATTTGGGAAAAAATCATACCAATTAGTTCACTTCGCAGATTTCTTTCAAAATCAACTTTCTTGAAATGGGATGAGCAAATCCTTGATGTTGATGAAGGAACCCATTGAGGGCCTATTCCACAAAAAATAATCCACGGTTTTTATCTTTTTCACATATGGGGTAGGACACATCGGAAGTTTTGTCACTTCTGTTTCCACAGGATGAAACTGAACACCAAGTGGGCATTTTGGTCTATGGAAAATATAAGTAATTTCAAATCTCTGTTGCGAATTTTGAGATTTTGTTGTTTCAGTTTCTTAATGAAAACATAAATTCGTATCAAAAACTTTTTACTTACTAGGATTTTGATCACTCTTGTAGGTACGTTAGCAAAGTATTTTCAAATATATTGTTCTCTTCTACTTCGACAGAATAATCCGAAAAAAAACTATGCTCAGAAATGCAGAAGGCTCTTACAGTCACCAGACATCAGTCAGAAATTCAATAGGGCATAAAGCATTAAATGAAAATATAGCCAAAACTCAAACCAACAAAACTGTAACCTGTAACTCTCAAATACCAAAGTGCGGAGTGAGCTAGTCCGCCACTGTCCAGAGAGAATGGTGGCCATGACATTACCAAGTACGTCACTATGACTCACGAATGATCTTTCATCTCTTTCTATTAGTGTCACCATTGTCTTATGGGGAATAGACTCTCCTACTCAGATAACGTTTACTCTCTTTGGTTTCAACCAGGGTTATTATATATATATATATATATATATATATATATATATATATATATATATATATATATATATATATATATATATATATATATATATATATATATATATATATATATATATATATATATATATATATATACATACTGACAGGGTTACGGCATAAAACAGCTTTACGAGAGTTCGGGTGACCAGACGTAAGGTGAGGAAAGTGTGCCACTGCTGCCAACATATACTAATTATTTAGGTTTGTATTGTATTCATCCTTTTCATCTTGAATGTTCATCCTTGTTACTCTTCGAAATTTGAAAATAAGTTCTATAAAGTTGGCTGTTCTGGCACACATCAGACGTCATCAACATGGAGGTTTCGGCGTAACCCTGTCAGTATTATATATATAATAACCCTGGTTTCAACCATCTTTTTTTTCCCGAATTTCTTAATAAGTTTTTTCACAATATGCATTTGAAATGTCAAGTATAAGTGCGGATCTGATTAGTACCCTTACCTCGATAACTTTTGAACGTTTGATGCGAAACAATGGGACAGAAAATTACTTGAATGGTATTACCATTGTCTAAAGATATGTATCTTTAGACAATGGTATTACCGATCCTACTTTCTGAGAGAAGATACATTACAATTACTCGACAGAGGGCGCTGGGTGCACATCAACTTGAAAATTTCGAAAGGCATAGAAATCGAGATGCACACTATGGATGCACATCCTTGAAAAGGTAATTCCATTTTACTTTCAACCATGGTTGTTTTACGGAATCACAATTGCGACAAGTACGAAATACGGTCAATAGAGGAAGATTCATGACTTGAAAATAATTTTTCATTTCGAATTCGTTTCAAAGCTTAATTAGGTACAGATTTGGAATCCATACAAAAATCCAATTTCCGACCCAAATAATACCCCATTCGTTTATTTTTAATGATCACAATCATAACGGGTACCATTAATTGGATTTGGTAAACTGATAATCAAAAGCAGTTACCTATAAGAAATGACTATTATTAGGAAGTTGGATCATTTTGTCGATGTTTAAGACCTTCTAATGTATAAATGATTAAAACACTACTTACCTGCTCTTCGTATTAAAAAAGAATTATCGCATTTGTGTTTAGTGATCGAAAGAGTTTCACCTAGAGTGAATTTAGTATTGAGACAACACAATGGTAGGTAGGGAGGGGGAAAACACGGGTGGACACGATTGACAACCATTTTGCTTCATATTCGTACTAAACAAAAATCCTACATAATAGTTTTGTAATACTTGACATTTCAAATGCGTATTGTAAAAAAACGTATTAACGAAATTCAAAAAAAATTGATGATTGAAAATAAAATTGAATCATCTTTTCAACGATATGCTACTTGATCCCCACACTATTTGAAATTTTCAAGTTCATGTGCTGCCCTGCGCCCTCTATCGAGCAGTCACAATGTCGGTCATTTCAAAAAGTAGCATCGGTGATAGAAGCTATATTGAAACGACCACTTCCCCTACCTAACAACCAATTCTTCTCGAAGATGCCCGAACTGTGGCTATTAATAGAAATTCCATAGGCGTACCAAATTATTTGGTATGGGCAATACACGAGACGTAGTTTTTGGCGGACGAGTTTTGTGATTATGGTCCGATTCGATTCAAAATTAGTATGTGGGAGTTTTTGAGGTCGGAGATTATGAATTTTTTCATTCATTAATTCAAGATGGCGGACGAGTTTTGTTATTATGATGTTCGATTCGACCCAAAATTGGTATGTGGGTGGTTTCGGAGTCGAAAATTATGAATTTTTTGTCAAAATTCATAAATTCAAGATGGCGGCTTCAAAATGGAGGATGAACTTTGTGATTATGGTCCAATTCGATTCGAAATTGGCAAGGGTTTTTGGGGTCGGAGATTATGAATTTTTTGTCAAAATTTATAAATTCGAGATGGCGGCCCCAAGATGAGGGATGAGTTTTCTGATTATGGTCAACCCACGTCTTAGAATGTGTATGAGAACTGTGCAAATACGTCTCATCAGTGTAAATAATGTTTTTTCCTTGTTCACGAACACATTTTCAATTTTCTTAAAAATTCCACCGTTAGTAATCTAACTTCATAACTTTCCATCAATATCGTTCGATTATCAGGCGTTTTTTCCCAATCAAAACCTAACTCTTATGATGATGATTATGTTGTGCAATGTTGAACGACAGCCTCCAAACCCTACCTGAGCATTTTTTATTTTTTAAGAAAGGCTTTAAAGTAGGTCGTTATTTTTCACCCTGCCCCTTCCGTTATATTACTTTTCGACTTTATTCTTCCTACTCTTTTTTGCGGAGACGGCAAGGAAGGAATACTTCCTGAATTCACAGCTGATTGTTCCGTTTTTATTTTATTAAAACAATATTCTGTTATACCCATTGCCGCCTTGGCACGTTCTAGGTAATTTTGTAAAGGTATTTGTATCCCATTTTTGGCCTCATTTTTCATGAATTTGATAACATTTGCCATAATTTTGTTTTCCGCTACTGAATAGTACTTATTACCACTAGGCATTTTGGCAAGGTAACAAGTAAACTATTGCAAAGTTAGATAAATAACTGCACTACCTATTTATTAATCAAAGAAACCTAACCTTTCAAACGCTGCATGCCAAGACACTGGTGAAGATTCGCCGTAGCATAAAGCTGCCACAGCAAATCGTGTCCACTCGTGTTTTCCCCCTCTCTACCTACCAAACGGTCGTTTCAATATTGGACGAGCTCTATCACTCAAAACTGTTTTTTGTCTACGTCGAACCGTTCAAATCATTCCATCCAATGGAGGGCTTCAAAATCTACCAAAGAGATCAACATTTCACAGATCTCAAAAAAGAAGGAACTTACTTAAAAAATCACAAATATTATAATGTACCTTCTCATAGAAGACTTGGAAGTATTTTATCGAAATATAATAGGCGAGATCACTAGTTTCTGGAAAAAATACCACAATGTCCAGAACGATTAGAAAAGTGGTTAGTTTCTTTTTAATTTTTTTTTCGAAGTAGTTTTTGCAAAAAAAATCCCAAATAAATGCTCCTGTTTGATCACTGTCAAAATCGCGCCAGGATGTGACGTAACAAGTTCAGATCTATCGCCGAGAGCGCAAGATAATTACAATGTGAGCAAGCCAAAAAAATAATGACATAGCACACTCGGTATACATACATATCATTCAAGAATAACTAAATCAAGAGCAGCTATCAAATGAGGAGTCTTCATTTCAATATAACACATGCTGTCATCAGTTCGGTTTCATTCATAGGATGAAACTGAATAACATTTCCTCAGAAGTTTTGCAAAATAGTGACACTGGCAACTCGCCGATCGCGAAGAGTGCCAGGAATTACATCGTTGCCAATCGTTATTCATATATCTTTACAATAAGAGCAGGCCGAAAAAATAATGACATAGCACTCGGTATACATACATATTATTCAAGAATAACTAAATCAAGGACAGCAGCTATCAATATCAATATAAAACATGCTGATATATATATATATATATATATATATATATATATATATAAGTTCTGATTTATTCATAGGATGAAATAAGAGAATAACGTTTCCTCAGAAGTTCCGTAAAATAGTGACACAGGCAACTCATAAAAATGCCAAATCAATGAACTTATGACGTCAAAAGAAGCGGCGGTAACGCTGTGTTTGAATGTCTCACTGTGAATTTGAGGGTTTTAGAGCAGCGTTTATTCGAATATTACACAATACCTTCTAGGAAAAACTATGCATATATCACTATATTTCAACTTCAAGCACATATGAAACAAATTTATGAGTTGGTGATCTCGCCTAGTCCGAAATGAGTCCCCGTAACCTTTACATGCCGTTGAAGAATAACTTCTTTGACGCTGTGGCAGATATTACGATTAAACTAAACATAAATGGGTCATGTTAGAATTTTTAGTATATATTGATAATGTATAACAGACATTTTTATACATATTAACATAGAGCATTACAAATAAATTAATCCAATTATTATTAAAAATTGAAAATGAAATTGTAGGTTATGATAACTAAAATGAGAAACATAAACTCTGCTTTTGTAAATTTCCTGAGGAAATTGTATCAATTAAATTGTCGTACTATATATACCTCGTTGTTGATTAAAGCGGAAAATTATTTATTGTTAAATAACAAATTTATCTCAATCAATTAATGGTCGAGATTCTTCAGAACGGAAATTAACATTGAAATCTCCACCAAGAATTATCGATGAGATTTCAAGATGTTATATACTGACCTTATAAAAAAAAATTAATGTTCATCAAATAAATAAGAACTTACGTTACTTGGGCAGCAAGACATCATTAGATGTTAGATTTTTTCGTTTATAATTTTTTATAGATGAAAGTGTAAAATGCTCTTGTGATTCAGCCATTTCAGTTCAATCCAGCACTATTCTTTATGTTTTTATGATATAGTTTTTTTAAATCCGTTTTTATCACTTTTACTTTTGAAAAATATTCACTCACAAATTAAATATCGAAAATAACATTTTATAAGCACGAGGATATGGTCGCCATATAATGTAATGTCATATTTTGGGCCAACTGCACAGTATTCATGTAAATAATACAAACCGACTCATTTTATGCTTCTTCACTTCCGTTACTTCTGGGATGAGTATTTCTTGATAGGTAACTCCTGTTAATATATAATCATAAAATTAGGGCCAACAATTTTATTTCTAAAAATTCCGCGCCAAACGCTAACAGTTTTTCTACCTGTTTTCTTCAATTGTTTAACCAATTTTTTTTCCCATGACCTTCGTTTTTTTCCTATTGAAAACTCCTGCTGTCCATCAGTCCATAATATTTTAGTTAAATAATCGGGATCTTCATTCAAATTTTGAATCATTCCAGCCATTTCAATTCATAAGATAGGTTCAAGTTATTCGACGTTTAATAACTCAAAAACGGTATGAGATAGGGGTAACATATGGTATATTTTTGAAATCCGGAAAAAAGATCATTTCAAAAATACAATAATATACAGGATATCCCATTTGAAAAAAAAAATATCCCCTGCACGCTACTGTATTTTTGATATATATTTTATCAAAATTCAGTCATAACCACATAACTTTTACTTTTAACGTTTTTTCTATAGGCAATAAGAACGATGTTAAGGAGTGGATAATTTATAGTGAATAACCTGGTACATTTTGCTTTGACACTTTATAAATGTGAAGGTTGCAAGTAATTTTTTGTGTCGAGTATTTTTTTATGAAACACAAAGCCATAAAAATCTGATGGTAATTACCATCACATTGCTGATTATGTTTATATAATGTATATAATATTATTCAGTCTGAATGCTACAAAATTCCGTGTGTTTTCATCATTTTGAAATTATAATAAAGTTTCCATCATCTAAAAGTGCGTGCTGATTTTAATGGCTCTCCAGAATCAGTTTAAAAAAAATATATATATAACGGGGACGCGAGGCACGACGGGGCCACCCACACATACAAGTAACTACGCACACTAGCCATGTTTTGTTTTCGCCAATAAGAGGGCATTTCGCATCGGCCTTCAGTGCGTCAGTGACCGGCGATCAGAGTGAACGCGTTTATTTTTGACGACCAATTCTTTTTTCCGGCGACATTTCATCTAATTTTGAGTGGTTACCAAAACGCGTCTAAAAAGGTAAGTGTTTAGATTACTACTATAGTTTTTTTTAATGTGTATTACTACTAACATCAACTATTGATACGTTTTGAGCAAAATCAGTCTGACCTTGAATTCACTTTTTTGTTTGTTATTTAAAATTCTGTTAGACATGGGGGCATAATGGGGACATGGCTATGGGGCACAATGGGATACCCCGTTGTGTGGAAAAACGCGAACAACTTAAACGGACGAAGAAGTGTTCAAATCCGAATGATCCCAGGTGGAAAAAAAACTCAAAAAAACAGAAGACTCAAAAAGCTCGCTTTGATGGAGAAAATGTTAAGGAGGATGTCTTATGCATCTATTGTGTTGATTCGAACCACACTTATTTGAAGTCTTCGGAGCTTTGGGTGGCCTGCCAGCTATGTGGACAGTGGGCCCATACAGCGTGTGCAGGAGTTGATGACGCAGATTTAGAAGAAATCCACATCTGCTTATTCTGTGACAAATGAAATAGTGTACCCCGTACTGCCCCGCACTGGGTACCCCATACTGCCCCTACCCCGGGGCACGATGGAGTTTTCATGAAGGTTTTGTGAAATTAAAATTAAAAATATTATTTGATTTCTTACCTACTTCACCAAATTCGGTGCCAAATGATAAATTAATAAGTAACCAAAGAGTTGTCATTAGTGTTCATTAAACAATATTTTATGTTTATTTTTTCATTGTTTATTTCCCTTAACGTCCCCGTTATGACCCCCCCCCCTCCCCTACGTAGTTAACCACTACAAAATTTGAAACTAATTATTAATCATAGAAGCAATCACTGTTTTTGACTAATCAGCGAAATAAATTTGATCTAATATTTTCGAATGCAACAATCGAAAGAGTACAAAATTTTGCTTAATTCTGCTAAAAGATCATTCTTCATTTAAAATTTTCACTTGTCACAACATGACTTTTTAGCAATCGATGCTCTATGGAAGTGAGGATATCAAAACGTTAACGCAAGTACATAATTCTCGCAAGTACATAATTTTCATCATCAAACAGAACCGTTGCTGAAAAAAAAATGGGATAATCGATATTACATCTCAAATTTAATTTTTACAGGTATGTATTTCTTGAATTAAATAAAATTATAATTTACCTTTCCACTCGACTTTCTTACTCCAATTGTGGTTTCGCATGAAAAATTCCATTGAATCCGAATAGAGGACTGAAATGTTATCGACGTGTAAGAATCATTTTCAACATTTATAAAAATAAAAAATAAAGAGAGGAAAAACACTGTGACGTAACACAGTTGTAGGTTAATCGTACTAATGTACAATTGTTGGAGTGTGTTTTAAATTTCAATATCTCCTCCAATTTTTAATGAATCAAGAAAATTATGAAAACGTGTCGAGAGATTCTCGATCCTCCATCAAACGTACTCAGAGTATTTTTCTATGCAAATTCCTAATTGTAATATGAAAACGTTAGCTTTCACCAATGAATAATTTCACCTACCGTTGTCGAGCTTCTTCTTGGTCGATAGTTAACTTGGTAACACAATCAATGTCATTTATTAGGAATATAAAATCTTTATTATTCAGATAACACAGGTGTTACAGATTTTTTTTTTCAATTCCTAATGTTCTGCATTGTAACATAGTTTGCAAATTATTATACTGCCACCAATTGGTAAAATTAGTTGTCTGCCCGATTCGCAGAACTTTTGCTTTTTTTGGTAGAGTACAAATACGAAAATATTTTTATTTCGATTTTACCCTCATTTCCGTGTTGATTAATAAAAATTGTATGTCAGGACATCTCCACTTGCAACCATTATTTGAAATTTTTGTAATAATTCCAATACATATTTTAATTAAAAAAAAAACAATTTCATGAAAAAATATATTTTCTGTTTGACGCAAGAGGTTGCAAATTAAAACTCTTCTCAAGAACATCATTTTAGTCATTTTTTCGAGTTTGCAGAACTTTTGGAATTTTCATCAAAAAATTAGGATTAACAACAATTTTTTTTCGATAAAACAAACATTTCCGTTTTGTTTGAATGGTTGCAAAATGATGTAAATCGCTATTTTTCAAAACTTCGAAAGTTTGCAAACTTTTGCAAATTTTTTCGCGCTAATAATGTGAAAATTCATTGATTTTCAACATTTTCCGTTCAGAATAAAAGGTTCCAAAATCAGACTAAAACATTTGAGAGTCCTCTTCACTCTACTGAAGTTTTGAAACTTTTGTAATTATTATTAAATTTTGGGAAAGTCCTGTCTATCTCTACTATAGCCTAATAGTATACCTTAGTCAATAAAAACTCATTTATTCTTCTTCTGAATACTAACAGGGCGGCACTGCCTTTTATTTTCGCGTTGAATATCTTTTACTTCCAATAACCATCGGCAGCCTTTTAGACACCTCAAGCCTGTGTTGTCTCTCAGCCAGGTCATCTCTTTGTCTGGTGTCATATGAGTACACATCCGAGTTCTTTACAACATTTTTTGCCGGAAGATTAAAATTGAAACCTATATAAAAATAGAGATTATTGTAAAAATATTGAGTTTTTCGAATATGGGTCTGCAAGAGTCAGTCCGCAGCGCGCCCCCATACGTACAACTCTCTTTTGCGCCAGCAATATTATCGTTGCTTGTGATAACAAGCCCCAAAACTCAATCCCGTACGACATACGAGACTGAATATGAGCGAAATAAAAAGCTAACATACTCTTTCTTTCTAAAACAGATGCCAAGTTTCTAATAAAAAAACAATAACCACTGATGCAACCTCACCACAATAAACCCGCCAGTCTAAGGCACCGTCCACCCCCACACCAAGTGACCTGCCTGTGCTACCATCCTGTTGTCAATGGATACATCTATACTATCCACCTTTTTTTGAGGAGCATGAAACATAAAGTAGTTTATTTTTGAATTCAAATAAAGATTGTTGTTATGGAACCACTGGTTTATATTCATATTCATAAGTTTCAACTGGTTATCATTCATATTTTTACTTGAAACAACAATAGAGGTGTCGTCAGCATACATAGTGATATGCGTATCACGTGCACATCTTGGCAGTTCATTGATAGAGAAGGAAGAGCACAGGGCCCAAAACTGAGCCCTGCGGTACTCCCATCTCCATCTCAACATTGGACCTCACCTCACCAATGCTTCCCACGCCCTCATAATTTTGAACAAATTGCTTTCGCTGCTTTACAGCTTTTAATCCAGTCATATATGACACCTCTAATACCATACCCGTTCAGCTTTCGCATCAATATAGTGTGGTCAACGCAATCGAAAGCCCTGCTGAGATCACAAAAAATTCCATTCTTTCTGCAACATATGATATGAAGTTGTTAATCGCTGACATCACATATTTTTTGTGAATAAACCCGTGTTGACTCTCACATATCACCCCATTCTTAAAAAAAATTGTAGCATTTGTTCCAATACACAGTATTCCATAACAAGAGTTTAATACGCCTGGTCTGTAATTATCAGCCATCAAAGGGTCCTCCTTATAAATAAGGATTACCTTACTAATTTTGAGAATACTTGGGAACACCCCCAAGCAGCATTATAGTGACGGAAACTGATACTGCAACTTCGACTCGGTGGTTATCACGTAATCACCACTAAATCTACCACTTTACAGTAAGAATAACAATTTTTTTATATTTGTATGGTTGTAGTCACGTAATTCTCATCTATGGTAGCCACTCCACAGTTCTATAACTTATTAGTGTCGTTTGAGGTGTCTGAAACATTATGGCCACTGAGCAAATCACTTTGAAGGTTTTTAAACTTAAAAGTGGTGAATAACCGTTGCGGGAACCATCCTGTACCACTTAAAAGTCACAGTCACTTTCAAGAGAGTATGATAGTTTCGGTGAAGTTTTGGTAACTTCCATAAAACCTTCAATGTGGCAGGCAGTTGATTGTGATATGTGGTGATGGTTGCCATGTTCTTGCTATCTCCATAATTGATAGCCACAGCACAGCTTAATAAACATTTTCATTAGTGGTAATAAAGATTTTCGGAAGTTTTTCCTTTTTTTGTTATATATTCCCTGGCTGGTCTACTAAATGTATAACCAATGCCAATCTATTTCAACATGCAAAAATAGTGAATTCATCAAATATCTTAGATATATTTTAAAATTCAGACTGTTGAGTTGAACAGAGATTATATGACGGGAAAATGTTCTCAAAAGTATTTTGTTTACATTGGATTTGTGGCAGACATTTAGTTATTTATCAGTAAATTAACATTTATTGGTATACTTGCTGACAAAAGTGGTATTATACATACATTGATTCCACTGACGTTTCCGTAATTTATATTTGTCCAAATTCGCAAGTGTCATTTCATTCGATTGTTCATTCACCTAAGGAAACATTTCTACATTTCAGCAACAAGAGTGTCGTGATCAGAAATCTTCAACTCGCTGAGCTTCAATGAAAACTATTTTTTTTTTCAATTTGCTGACGTGACTTATGTTGATAATTTTAGATTTTTAAGTGATTTTCGTTCAACTGAATTATTCGACGAGTTATCAGAATTCTGTAAGTACGGTTCTGTCTGTTTCCCTGCAAATATTTCTAATCCTGCCCTGACCTTTAAACCCGAATGGCGTCTTCAAGGTGAGACCCGGGGGTCAATTCTCGAGATCGTCCGTTCGTTGAACGTTTACGTTCGTGACGTCATGAGCATAGATTTGTGGAAACTGCAATTCTCAGGGAACGAATCATGAGCTAATCGTTCCCAAATGGTCGCTCAAATGTTCGGTCGACAACGAGTGCTCTTTATCAGACGTTCGTTGGGTACGTTGAGTTGAGCGCGTGTTTTGTTGACTGTTTCCTGCGTATTATTTATATGTGTTTTGTATTTGATCCTTTCTCCTCCATTGTGCTTAGTTAAAGTAAATATGAATATAGAAGATCTTTTGTTGGGCAATATTAATAATATTGTGAGGGAATGTGGAATGTTGGTGCCAGAAGGATTGGCGATGAACTTTTAGATTATATGACATGTATCCTAACAATGACAATCAAAATATTGGGGGAGAAGCCATGGCTAGAGTTAACCCTGAATTGGTAGAGGGAAGAAGAATTCGAAATATTGTGATGAATTATTTTCAGAATTAAATTATGGAAGAGAAAAATATTCACTTTTTTTTTTTTTTTTATTTTTGTAAGGTTTCAAAGCAATAGAAATATATATATATATATATATATATATATATATATATATATATATATATATATATATATATATATATATAGTATAGTATATATATATATATATAGACAGTATATAGGTGAAAACCAAACTAAATACTTAAATATCATATAATTACCGATAATACATATATCTATCAATCCCAAACAATGCTCACCTGGCAGTCAGCATTATAATTTGTTTTTGTAATTCAAATTTCCCTTTAGTTAGTAAAATTACTGATGTATAGCTACTCACCAAGTTTTATGTTATATATATATATTTTTTATTTTCATTTGTACCTGTCTGAGACAAAATTGGATTTGCTTAATGTTATTATAATTGCTTTGTCACAAATAGTATATTGATGCAATAATAAAACTTGAACTGTACACATACAGGTCCTTGGACCTAGGTGTACACATTAGTATGTACGTTTAGACAAATATTAATGTGTATGAAGTGTAAATGTACTTTATTATTATTAAAGAATATATATATATATATATATATATATATATATATATATTGAACAAAACAAAAATAAATAGTCCAAAAAATCACAGAAAAGCCATCTACAAAAAACAGTCCTGAAGATTTCTGAGGTACTTATGTAACTTTCAAAAAAAAAAAATTGAATAATATCACAGTCGTTTCTAAACAAATGAATTCTTATAAACAAAAATTATCATATAAAACAGAAACAACTAAATAGTACTTTCAGCAAACATAAAACAATGATTCATACTTTTTCGAAAATCAGCAGAATTTGTGGGATTTTCATCATCCACCTCAATCTCTTGAACCTGCGATTCAACTATTCCCAAACCTCTTATGGCAGTATCGCCAATGATTTCAGCGATTTTGTCCTCTGACTGAGAGAGATCCGGTATTGCAGAGCAGAGTTCTTGACTGAATGTCATGCCTCTCAAAAAAATTACCTTGTGTCTACATGAAATACACCGCAAAGATCGTTTTAAGCATATACCTTCCTCCACTCTTTTTTTGCACCCGGGGTTGCATTCAACATATTCGAAATGTCCTTAATTCTACATTGTTATGGAGTCCTGTCTGGTATAATTAGATGAATTTTTTTTTAATTGAGGATGGGAGCGCATAAACTCGATTAAAATGTCCTTCTATTCGACCGACATCGGCTTATTTCTTTTATTTCCATGTTTGACCACTGAAATAAAATCTGATATCCACAACGAGAACAAAATCTGAGGGATTCATGATTTTACAACAAGTTCAAGTCACACACATAGACAATAGTTCTATGTCACAAACATAGACAAAAGTTCTATACTGGTCACAAATATGTATGTGTTTTGTGGTTCACGCAGCACACCGAACTAACAGAACACCTATTTTTCGATGAATTTTGCCACGATGCCAAGTTTATTCTTCTTTCGAAATGAGCGATTACTTTCATTGGAACGAGTAGCTGAAGATATGCCCAATCAATAATTGACTTCATTTGAACTATACGTTCGGCTTCACTCGTTCCTGAACGTACACCTTCCGCGAACGAACGATCTCGAGAATTGACCCCCCTAACTTTTTCCTAATAACGGCCGAGTTTCATAGCTGTGTGTTTATTAAGCTGTGGCCACAGTACGCATTTAATAAAAGTCACTACAAATTACAATAACCTTCAAAATTCACCATTAGGCCCCTACCACGTGACCCAATATGGCGGTTGTTGGCACACAAACTGATAATCGCCATAAGACATGAACATCATTGTCCACTTTTGGCTTGTAAAACTGTATTTTTGGTTATTTCCCGAGCTTTTGTGTTGTTAATTAATAATATTCGGATAGAGAGTGATTACCTGAAGACACTATTGTTGAAAAGCAGAGGCTTTGGTGAACGGTATGCTTGAAAATACATCCCCATCTTCTGTTTACATTTTTATCAATGTATTTGTAACAGGTATAAAATGAAGTTGAGGATTGATCAGTGATTTAGATCCTTTTTACACTGAATATTTCTACTGAATTGTTCAATTGTTGGTGCTCCTCCTGTTACGAATATGGATATTATTTCGTATTTACTTTTTACTCAGCTTTCCCAAATGCAGATGAATAAGCCCTATATACAAGTTTAGAACCCATACATATTTTGAATCTGGCTTCGTTGTGAAGGTGAGAACAAAAATTCAGAATCATTCATATATTTTAGTTAGCCTAGTATGTTTTTTTCTAGACAACAGGTTTTTTCTAATGGGTACATGTACAGTTGCAAATCTTAAGTCATCGAAGTGAATTATTATAAATTAGGAATAATAATACATAAGAAGCAATTTATAACTTCTGATCTGATTTATTATGTTTATTGCCACATTTGTTTATTATAAGAAACATTGATTTGATATTTAAGAATATTACTTCACAACTTTCATAATAGTTCTTTCTAATCAACATAACTTTTTTTCAGTTCAAGTATTCGCAAAAGGCAAATTAAAAAAGGGTGAAAGCATTTGTACTGCTCACTGTACTTGTGTGGCCGGAAACAGTGAAGTAGGTGGTCATATTGGTGCTATATTAGAGGCAATATCACGCACAGATATGGAAGCTGTGGCCAATGCCATCCAGTCAAAAAATTTATTGAACGACTTGCCTCTTGCTCAGTTGTTTTAAAAAATTAAATGTTTCAAGTGAATATATATAAATAAATGTTTGTTTATTTGTTGTTTTACTGATTCAGTTGATTACTCTTAATTTAAAACCAATTATAAAAAAATGACAATATTGATATTTGTATATAGTACAATTTTGATAAATATCACGATATATCCAATTTTGACTGTTAATAAATTACAATACCCTTTGAAGGTTGTAGACGATGTGGTAACTTGATTACTCTCGTTTCGGACGTCCATCGTCTTAATGTTCTTGAAAAGGTTTTCACGATGTTTCGAATGTTTGTATCTGCAATCGCTCGAATACAGTATTCACATTCAAACATCGGAAACCTTTCAAATACATTAAGACGATGGACGTCCGAAACGAGAGTAATCAAATACAACACCCTTCACAAGACTTGATCGAGGCTTTTGATAATTGCCTGAAATATCTAAAATGGGAAGGTTGAGATTAAAAGACATATTTCTAAATATTTTTATTTATTGAGTCACCAGAATCCTAAAGAAAATTTGTATTCCAGTAACTCAATAACAATACCCATAAGAATGTTTTTTGAGGAGGTAGGTACATATATATGAACATTCATTTGGAGTTTTCTCTACTTTTGAAGTGGAAAATATATCAATCAATCAATCAAAATATGCTTTATTATCAAAGAATAATATCTTATTGACAAAGCGTGTATATATAAATGTAAATTAAGGTAATACCATTTGATAAATGTATAAAAATAGTCACTACCATATAAAATTGAATTGAATCAAAACAATCAGTCACATATGAAAATTTGCATGCATCTATGTATATATATATATATATATATATATATATATATATATAAATATATATATATACATATTTTTTTTTAAAAAAAATTTAAAAAATTTAAAACCAAAAAAAAATTTTTAAAATATAAAAAGTTTTAAAACCAAAATTCAAAAATTTAAAAATCCTCAAAATTCGAAAAATTCAAAATATTTAAAGTTTAAAAATATAACAAATATAATAATTATCTATATATATATATATATATATATATATATTATATATATACATATATATATATATATATATATATATATATATATATGAACTTTATTTGAAATGGGACCTCCTAATGTAGAATAGTTCAGAGATATACAAAAAGGCAAAATTATACAAGTAATCGTAGGAACAAATCAAATCACAAAAGTCTGAAGTTATAGGTATCCATGACGGAATGAAGGATATTATCACGAATGTGCACACAGGGTATGTCTGCTGCAGCTTCTCTGATACTTGATTTTCGAATCCGTAAGATCTTCTAGGTTGATTGCAGATAACCATAGAGCTCTTCTCCTCCTCGATAAGTCATTTTAACTGGTCAAAAACTTATGATTTGAAACTGTAGACACCGAGTGAAACCCGACTCTATCCCTGTCGTGACGGGACCCACAGTTAACTACAATGCAAATAAGGGGCATTTTTCTTCAGTTGAAGCACGAATTATAATCCAAAATTGAAAAACCTACTCAAATTCGCACAGAAAATCACAACAGTTGAAGCACGAATTATAATCCAAAATTGAAAAAACTATTCAAATTTGCACAGAAAATCAGAAAATAAACACTTTTACCACTATGGTCGCTTATGACGAATTACAATGTGTGCCAACAGGTCGATGGATTGCCTAATATGAAATGGGTTATGCGTTTTCAATAAACAATTAATTTTCCTTGATTTTGAAGTGACCGTGGATTGGTCCGTGGGATGACGAAAACTAACCTAACTTTTCTCAAATTATTTTATTGTGGCTTACAAAAAGTTTGTTTTACCTGTTACGTGAACGATATTCATTCAAAATAAAATGGGTTATGCGATTTCAATAGATAATTTTTCTTGATTTTGTATAAAAAGGTTAATTTAAATAGATCGGATTTCTGACTTGTGCTCCTGCTTAATATTTATACCTTAATTGTTAATTCTATTTGCAGAAATGCCATCATTTTCATTACTTGTTAATTGTTACTTGATAATTGTTGATTGGAGCTGCATGAATCCACTATACTCGCTACATGTCCTTTTTCAACAATTAATGAATATGTACCCACAATTTCGAGGTTATAACTTTGAAGTGGCAGGTTATAATAGCCCGACGTGTTCGCCCCTTTCAAGGGTAAGAGACCTATTGTAATTTTAAGGTTATAACTTTGAAGTGGTGAGTCATGGGCCTGCGACGTGGGTGCCACTTCCAGTGTTGGAAAAGTTAATAATTTAGTTCCACTGGGCACTTTATGGTGGCAGGAGCTTTAGAGTGGTATATTTACACTTTAAAGTTATATTCTCCAAAAGCCGCCATATTTACAGGAATATGCTGGGTCGCCATTATTAGAGAAATGATCGAAATATTCAATAAAGATTTATCATCAGCACTGCATCAAAGGTAGTAATTTATTATGTAAGTATTTGTTTCAACTAACCAAGATTGATGAAACAATGTTTGAGGGATTTAAGTACATAATTTCAGAGGCGAGTTATTTCTAAAATTATGTTTTCCTTAAATAAAGAGTATTCAGATGGCGTGTGCTCACAATCGAGCTACAACACCCATATTTCACATAAAACTTTGAATCGTTTTAATTTTATCCCGATCAGAAGTATCCAAATTCAATATATTTACTTACGTGTTTGTATGTTTATATGTTATATATTTTTATAGTTGATCGAGTATTAGAAATGGAAGAATGAGGAACATTTATCATAAAAATATGTTGCTGAACAGAGCTCGAGCTACATATTATTTACACAAACGCAGTCAGTTGTTTAACGTGTCTAGTGTCGGCCACTACATATCCACATTTTTGCCAGGTGACCACAGCGTGGTTGGAATGTGGTTATCTGAGATCCAGGTACGTAGATCGGAACGTAGCAGCCACCAAAAAAGTGTTCCCTATTTTGGTAGGCGGCGCTTAATAGAACCATGTATATTATGTGGCAGTGGTTGTGGTCAAACACCTCAAAGTTTTCCAGAATTATGGCCGCTACGTTCCGTCCACTAAAAATGCTACTTTGGCCCTCTCTCTTGAGTCATTTATTAACAGGTCATTGATTTAGCGCAATATTTTCAGCGGAATCCTTAAAAAAAATTGTTGCTGGCACGTCATGTGGTCCCGCAGATATTTTGTTTTTTATTTTGATTCTGGTAATACTTATTACCCGCCATTCATCTAGGTAAATAAACCCCATACTTTGGTTGACACTAATGTCATCATTCAAACCTTGTGCAACCTTGAGAGGAGCATCTCTCATAAATTTGTTCATATGATCCGCCACACTTTGCGGTTCATCCAATATAGTGTTGTTTCCATCTCTAATTTTAAGGTTTAACTCACGTAACCCTTGGACCAAATGCAGCGTGAGTTAGATATAACTCACATGGCGTTCAACGTGTTAAATAAACATCTCCATCATTCCGCCAAAAAATTGTCTTGGATTTTATCAAACCGTCGAATTTGTAGATTTTTTCCTAGCAATATCCCCGTGTTGGAATCAAATGATCTTGAAAGAAAACAATTGAATATTAAAATAAATATTTCTTTTTCAGAACTATAAAAACAATTACATAGAAGATCAAAACACATCACATACTTTCTTTGAAGTCTCCTATTGTTATATAAAAATTCTTAATGATAAAATTTCAGTAATTACTCAAAAAATAAAAGAGATTGAACTAATTATAAAAATTCATGAGTCAAGTAATAAAACACAGGGCATCAGGTAGAAATAGAATCACATTTCAAAAAGCAGTTTAAGATCCTGTAAGGATAATTTGCTCGTCAGAGCCTGTTTGGTGCCAGTAAGCATCGACTGAGCAATCCCCAATTTTTTTTCCTGCAAATCCAAAATTCGTTTTTCGATTGTATCAGCAGCCATTAATTTATACACATAAACATCTTTCTTCTGACCCAAACGGTATATCCTGTCCTGAGCCTGGTTTTCCAACTGTGGATTCCAATGTAAATCGAGTAGGAATAGGTGATTAGCTCCCACGAGGTTAAGTCCCACTCCTCCTGCGGTAAGCGATAGTAAAAGCACTTTCATTCTATCCTTGGGGTTGTTAAACCTATCAACCATGTTCATTCTTTTATTGACAGGCACAGTTCCATCTAACTGTTCAAATATTATTCTTTCCTTTTCCAAATGGTGAGAAATCAGTTGTAGGAATGAGGACCACTGAGACACAATGATTGCTTTATCGTCAGTGGTCAGTACTTTTTCCTTCAATACTCCAATAAGAGTCTTGATCTTACTGCTAATGGTAGATTTGGAAAAGATGGGGTCGGATGGATCGAGTACTCCTCTTGCTGCTTCTTTCAGTCCAAGAGCTTCTTCTCCAACGCCTGTGTGGGATACTGAAAATGATAACAGAACGATGAAGATAATGAATAAGTCATAGGAAACTAAATTATTACTTTGTGCGAAGCATTGACTGAATTTTCTTCAAATTGTAAAGTACAAACAAGAAGAGCTGCACAAAAATATATATTTATAAAAATGACTTGAAATATGAATATCCATACTAAAATATTTGTGTTTTTAAATACCAAACATTTGAATCTTATTTCTGGATGTACTTGAAAAACTATTAACTTCCATTTTTTAAATGGAACACTGTTATTTTCCAGAAATGACCAATTCTTTCCTTTGATCAGAAACAAATGAACCTAATGTTACTGAATTTTAACAAGTATTTCCTACCACTTGGCAAAATAGTTATCTAACGCCAATCTTCAAAAATGGTTCCAAGGAAGAAACCAAAACTATAGACCAATAAGTAAACTTTCCACTATACCAAAATTATTCGAACAACTCTTAGTAAATCATATTTCTTATTATTGTAAAAATATAATTATTGAAAAACAACACGGTTTCGTAAGAGGTCAACTGTAACTAACTTATTAAGGTAGTTCGGCTGCTACAAACAGTGTCAAAAATTAGGCTCGAAAGTAGCGCGACGCGATACATGTGCATGTACGCCCAGAATCGCAACTAGCGAGCGTGATACAGCAAATAAGCCATGACTGGACTGTTGGCAACGTCGCAATCCAATGATCGCTCGCATTTAATAGTTCAAGATACTCTTATGAACAAGCAGTCAGCTATGGATTGATTTCGCGCAAAAAATGGTAGGTTTGCTATAAAGCAAAAGTTGAAAAAAGGAAAAATAAATTGTCTGAACTGTGTAAGGCTCGAAATACGAACAAAAAACAGTCTAATGAAAATGATGTGAAGGAAATCGCATTGTTAATGTCAAAGAACTTGGGAAAATTTTGAAGTGTGGGAACTGCCACCAAGTTTTGAGTTTGGAGAATGTACTGAAAAAAAAAACATTTAGGAGTTGCATCAATTTCAAGTACGTATCCGTCGTATCAATTTTAAGTACGTATAAGTGCGAAATCCACGAAGCGATTGTGTGATTTCATTAATTCATTGGTAAAGAGTCAGAATTATTAACATGCATGAAATCATATAAATAATGTATTTCAGAGCAACTTGAGAACGAAAGAATATCTTGTAATTTACCTAATTTAAGTCCTTTAAAAAAATGTATATCACGGGATTTATTGGAAAAAATTGCACAACATAATATAACATACGATTTTCCGAAACAAATGTATCACGATGAAGGAGAAGAATCACCTAACTGAAAAATTGGGGAATGGAAAACCTAGAGTTACTTAAAAATAGGAAAGCATTAACTAAAATCACTGCCGTCGATTCCCATTCACGAAGTGCTACGCAAAATTCAAAGAATGGTTATTTTTTTTAAACCGTGCATTCTTGTGGCGCACAATGCCAAATTTGACACGGTTACTGCAAGCTCTCAAAAGAAATTCGATGATAGAAGACCTAAAAAATGTCATTGTTGCATTCGCCGACACTCTCTTCATTCTAAGAACGCTTCATCTTCAAAGGAAAGGTCCCGGCATGTCCAAACTTTCCAGGCTCGCTGAAGATCTACTTCACATTGAACCGACGACAAAATTTCACAAAGCATCATACGTCGATATTCTTGAAAAAATCGCTTCCACTATTCCGAAAGAAAAATTAATTGCGAATAGCAAATCTTTCACAGAATGTTTCGTTCACGAAGCTCGTTTGCAAAAAGCAGCGGTACTCGAACGATCTTTGAATGCTTTCAAGGGTGTTATTTCTGCAGGGATTATTAAGAAAATAGCAAGTGCGGGGATAGACAATACAAAAATACAAAAAGTATATGCAGAAAGTGGAAAAGAGACGGTATAGTACAATTATTGTCAACCAACCAATCAGGCAAAAACCTCGTGTCACGAAAGACAAGAAAATCTTGGAAAAGATTCTTGTATTCTTAGAAACCAACCAAAGCTTAGCAATCGTCTAGTGACAAAAGAAAAATGTTGTTAAAAAAACATGTTATTTTAATATATATATATTTATATATATATATATATATATATATATATATATATATATATATATTATTAAATTTTATAAAAGAAATATTTTTGTTTTAAATATAGTTTGTTATTTTTAAGCTAACCTCAAAAAAAAAATTAAAAAAAAACGTGTTATTATTAATATATTACATTATTACGTTGTTATATGAAAAATAAAAAGATCATTTAAAAAAATATACGTTTGTTATTTCGAAGCTACCCTTGAATTGATGTATGCTCGAATCACAAACATTGTTAATATTAAAAGATATATTAACAATAAGTATGCTTCGAAGTGTTTCGCCAATTTTTGCAAGTACCATTTTTTTCCTATGAGACCGATATGTGAGCCGTTCAAACTGAGCGCCTGGCCGTGCGTACACTGTTACGTCTCTCCGTTCCATTCCCCACCATTCGCTTGCAAAATATATCGTATGCAGCCTAAACCTCAGTATTTCTCGAGATTATATCTGTCAAACTAGATGGTCAATCACTTTGATTTTTTTTCACAATATCTGTGATATCCTGCTCTAGCTCCTCCTCGTTTTTCATGAACTTCTTAATTTTAGTACTAACGGTAGAATCAATAATGTGCTGTTTGCCTATGCATGGTACATATGTTACGTGTTAATTAAGTCAACTTCAATTATATATATCTCTCGGGTTCGGGATGGTGAAACTTGTTAAAATTTTATAGAGGTGTTGTTTACATGTTAAACAATACGTATGCCAAATTTTAATAATTTCCTAATTCAACTGTCTCGTGGCGGAACTACCTTAATATACCAGAACCAACTCTTCAATGCACTTGAACAACATAGTCAAACTGACTCAGTTTACAGTAAAGCTTTTGATAAAGTGAACCACAACTTATTGATCAGTAAGCTGACTGCTACTGGCTTCCCATCATGGTTGACGAACTGGTTGCATAGCTATCTTAAAAATAGACATCAACTAGTTAAGATCAAGAATTTCTGTTTTCTATTGTTTAACAATTTTATTAATGACCATTTGTAAAAATTGTAATTTTCTCCTTTTTGCTGATGAATTAAAATTATATACAGTCATCTCAAATTCAAACGATTGCACTAAACTTCAAACTATCTTAATTCCTAACTAAAAAACTTTTTAACAAAAAATGAAACAAACAATTATCGAAGATCATTATAATAATAATACACATTTATTAGAAATGAAACGTACATAAACATAATCAGCAGTAAATAAAATGTGAAAACCACTATAGGCGGGGCCTGTGCGTGGATGAAATGAGGTTATATATATATATATATATATATATATATTATATATACTTGTATAAGAGTATAAAAACAAAAATGAATATGAAATATAAATGTAAAGGTAGATAAGTATAAAAGATGTGTATATATTTGATGAGGTATGTTAAAATATGAGGTAAGTATCAGGTTTTTCTGTATGGCATGATTAGTCAATAAGACTATGAATTGTTGTTCTGGGCAATGAGAAAATATACAATTTCAGATTATACTTGAATGTAGTTGGCCTTGAAATATTTTGAATTCCAGCTGGGAGACATTGGTATAGTTTGGGACTCAAATATGTCAGACTTTTTTGTCCTTATGACTTTCTCATAAAAAGAGTCAAGTATGTGAGTTGTCTGTTCCTTGTATTATATTGATGTTCCGGGTTCTTCAAGTCGTGCTTAGAATTATGTTATTTGATGTTGCTACGTAAAAAGAATAGTTGCCTTGGATCCATAATAATAATTTCATTGAATAATCTATCTGATGGATATTTTATATCTTTGTTGAATATAATTTTAAGTAGGCGCTTTTGAACAATGATTAATTTTTCCAGGTGAGACTTACTTAGACCTCCCCATGCTAATATTCCATTCACAATATGTGGTCCACCAATGCCTGATATATCGTTCTCATTGCTTTGAAATCTAGAATATATTTAACATTTTTAAGTTTATAAATTTTCTTAGTGACATATTCGATTTGTTTATTCCATTTCCGGTTATTGTCTATCATAACACCAAGGTTTTTGATCTTATTACAGCTGCATATTGAGATGTCTTCAATGATTCGCAGGCTATCATAATCTTATCAATATTTATGGGTAGAAAAAATGTTTTTTTAAAGTTAATTGTTAAAAGTCTATAGTTGAAAAAGGCTAGAATATTACGGATATCATTTTCTGCTTGAATTTCAAGTGATAGCCAGTCTTCATGACTGTAGAAAATTGCAGTATCATCCGCATAAGTGATAATTTGACCACTAGTGTTTATTCTGAATAGATCATTCAAATATATATTGAACAAAAGTGGTTCCAAAACAGTTCGACGAGGTACACCATATTCCATTCTTTGAAAATTGCTCCTTACCATCTTCAGTTCAACACATTGAAATTTATTGGAAAGATAACTTTCGAATAATCTTAAGGCCACTCCTCTTATGCCAATGTTTTCCAAACATTCCATAAGCAAGTCATGACTGCCTTTGAAAGGTCTATAAATACACATAGAGAGGGTTTTCCTGTATCTAAGGCATTGTACATCTTTGAAAGAAGTAATCAAAACGTAGCAGTGCATCTCGCTGCCATCATTTTACGCTTTACCTAATTCAATTGCTAGTTTGTTTGGCGCCGACTCAAAATCAGTTACTCACATTAGTTTAGGAGCTCAATTATCATTTAGACTAAGAAGGTTTATTTTATTTTTTGCTTTTCTGTGATTTTTTCGTCGGTTTAATTTTTGTTAAAAGTTTTTATTTTTCAATTTTTTGTTGCTGAAATTTGCTAATTACTACCTACTTGATTTTTGATTACTTCCAAAATACTTACCTTACTTCAACTATTAACTATTAAATAATATGATTTACTATTTTAACTATTTATTGTTATATAATATAAATTAATTTTGAAAGTTCTGGTTAGTTGATTTCATCACTTTGATATAATTCCATCCTTTCATAGAATGTAATCATTTTGACGGATGTAGGAGGGTCTGTCAATGTCAACTACATATGTGTGCCAAAGTTCACAAGTGAAAAATCAATCATCCCCTATTTTTCTACCCATAGGGGTGGATCATTTCATTCCAAATTGGAATATGATCAACTATGAGTATACCCTTTCTAATAAAAAAGAATCATCCAAATCGGAAAACCCACTACAAAGTTATGCCTGATAGAATCGGTTAACGGACCAAAATTCAGAGGGTGAACGATCAATATTCTTCATTTTGCTACCCTTAGGGATGGATTTTGTTGTTCAAATTGAAATGGGACAACTTCGAAGTACACCCTATCCAATGAAAAAAGAATCATGTGAACAAATGCTGAATCAAACAGAATATGGAATCCTGATAAATGCCAATGTATTACTTTTAGTAGAGCAAAAACTATAGTTCAAAATGACCATCATATAGATAATAAGATCATTAAAACCCTTATTACACTATGCCTATTTTTGTGCTTATTTTCATGGCTATTTGTTGGCTAAATTTAACCAATTAACTGGCACTATTACACCGTGCCTTTTTGATGATTGTTTCAGGCACTTATTTCAGAGCTGCAAACTTAAGGAAAATTGACATTTACCTTAAATGATTAAGTAATTTAGTATACCTGGACTATTTGTTTCAACTTTTTCCTTGCCTGGTACAAGATTTTTTCTTCTTTTCTGTTATACTGAACAAAACGAAAACTATGTGATTAATTTAATTTATTTGAAATAAATATATGTCCGGAAACGCTTCGTTTCCAAGATACAGGGTGTTGAAGTTTTATTTTTATTTTCGTTTTTTTTTATAACTTTCGAAATACTGACCTTAATTAAACGAAAATTGGTATTGAGAGGTTTTTGAGGTGTCAAATTCTAACCTGATGTTATTATTGCTCTTACTCGTAGGTGGCGCCACCTACATGTCTTTTTCTTTTTTGAAGATTCATAACTATTTTGAGCGTACTTCTAGCAAATTTTTCAGTAAAAAAATCAATTCCTCTATCATATCTACGTAAAAAAGCTATCCTTGTTACAAGTCGCTATAAGCGACCGTTTTCTAGATATTTGGATTTGAAAATTTCAAGTAGATTATTTGATAATCGATGCGTGTTGAAGTTATTACCATTATTTTGCATTTTCCACAAGAATGCTTAGGAAATGAATTTGACGTTTAAGTAGTTTTGGTTTTTTGTAGGGGGCACCACCTATTCTATTCATTTTTACTGGTTTGAAATAGTTATTTTTGTATCGAGGGTGCAAAATCTGTACTTGTTTTAATAAAATTTGCAAGAAATATCAACATTTTATTTTAAGAAATTCAATTCAAGCCAGGGAATTCCTTAACACTGTCTATCCAAATCGATGGATCGGTAGGGGTGTAGAAGAACCTAACCAGGCGTGAGCACCAAGGTCCCCAGATCTAAACCCGCTAGATTTTTATTTTTGGGGACTTTTGAAGTCACTAGTTTATAAAACTCCAGTAGCGAACGAGGAAGATCTAAGAAACCGAATAATAGACGCCTGTGAAACAATAAGAAACACACCAATAATTTTTGGAGCGGGTACAAGATTCAATGACTAGAAAGACTGAATGCCTGTATCTTCGCTGAAGGTGGACACTTTGAACAATTTATTTGAATACATTTTAGTTTCCTTTATTTTATTCTACATATTAAAAATTTCTTGAAATAAAATGTTGATATTTCTTGCAAATTTTATTAAAACAAATACAGATTTTGCACCCTTGTTACAAAAAAAAACTATTTCAAACCAAGTAAAAATTAATAGTATAGGTGGCGCCCCCTACAAAAAACCAAACATCAAATTCATTTCCTAAGCATTCTTGTGAAAAATGCAAAATAATGGTAATAACTTCAACACGCATCGATTATCAAATAATCGACTTGAAATATTCAAGTCCAAATATCTAAAAAACGGTTGCTTATAGCGACTTGTCACAAGGGTAACTTTTTTAGTAGAGGTGATAGAGGAATTGATTTTTTTACTGAAAAATGTGCTAGAAGTATTCTCAAAAAAGTTATGAATCTTCAAAAAAGAGAAAGACGTGTAGGTGGCGCCCCCTACGAGTAAGAGCAATAATAACATCAGGTTCGAATTTGAAAAAAACGAAAATAAAACTTCAACACCCTGTATCTTGGAAACGAAGCGTTTCCGGACATATATTTATTTCGACAATTCATATTAGAATATTGTGAGGAACCACCTGAAGTTTGTCAAAGTACTTTTGAAACACTCTGTATAGATTTTTTTTCTCATTTCAGAGGCAGTTTTTCACAATTTTTAAGTTTTTTGGGATCATGTATCAACATCATTCATTGCTGTATGGAAATAACCTTTCCAAGATTTTATTTTTAATCTGATTGCTACACAATATATTTTTATATGAAGGCAATGAATACTTGGTAATCTGAAAAGTTTTTCCTAGCTTAGTATTTAATTTGTTCAGAATAAGTCGAAGTTCTAGGAATATTTAATGAATGCTATGTGAAAGTCTCTTCTCTACAAATATTTGTGTTGAAGGAATAAACCTTTTCAAATTATTCATTTCAATATTTTGGGAAACATTGACTGATGATTGAATTAAAGACATATGCCAATTTTTTGGTAGAAATAACAATTTTCAAAATGTTTCTTTGAAAATGAATTAAGGACATTATTACCTTCTGTTCCAGCAAGGCCCCTTTGATGTTCAATTAACCTTTTCACTGCAGAAACTGGATATCTACGTAAAATAATTTATATATATTTATATAATAAAAATCAGTGCCTAGTTGAACTAGTGAAGAATCCAATGCAGGTTAGATAATTTTCACAAACATCAAAAAACATGGCTCGCGAAAATACATTTTTAAACTAACAGAAACTTTAATGAAAAGTGACAAGTGAGGAAGAATTTGAGATAAGTGAATCTAATAAATTTTTATATAATCTTGAGTGTATATATTTCCTTCGGAAATAGTGAATTCCAAGTAGTTTATTGTAGTGAATTTGGCTTATTCTTATCATACTTAGTATAGTTAATTTTCAACTTATTCGTGGCGAAAATAGCAGCCAGTCAAGATAGTCGCCCCTAGATAATTATAAGTACGGCTCTGAATAAATATATCAATTCACTGCGGGAACCTTATAAGTACGC
Organism: Gonioctena quinquepunctata; assembly: GCA_018342105.1. NCBI lineage: Eukaryota > Metazoa > Arthropoda > Insecta > Coleoptera > Chrysomelidae > Gonioctena > Gonioctena quinquepunctata. The sequence continues at coordinate 876,577 of JAFIRS010000208.1, read as the reverse complement.
GAGATTATTCCTTCACCTGACTGCGGGAATCGTGTTGATCAGCCCCAGCTCCCAACAGCCGTATAGGAGACGAAGTTGCATGAAAAGCTATCGGCAGTGAAAAGGTTAAAGACATAAGCCGATTTTTTGGTAGAAATAACATTTTTCAAAAAGTTTCTTTGAAAATGAATTAATGACAAAATATATTACCTTCTGTTCCAGCGCCACTTTGATGTTCATCGTCATGAAGTGTAAGCTTGTTGAGTTGATCCATAAGGTTCATAGCTTCTCCCTTATCAGCTCCATCATCATCTCCCAATATATCCAAATCCTCATGTAACATACCAGTAATGAGCGATGGATGGCAACAAATCTGCCTCAACCTTAGCAACAGTACCAATATCTCATGCTGTTTGATATCCTTGAGCTTATTAAGATGCAGCAACTTCTGTCTCATCGCTACATACTCTTGATTCTGCCCGTTGGGTTGTTGAGAATCATTATCATACTGAGCCATGAAGGCATCTTGGTTTTTTTCCGCTCTCTGATGTAAAAACTGGGCAAAAAGGGTTCGTGAGAATATCAAGATTTTGCTGTACACATCTCTTTCACTCTTGTTCAGTTCAACTGGGATCAATTCCCATTTTCTTTCAGGCATTTTATTAAGAGAACCTTTCTCTATTAGCTCTACTTTGGTTCTTCTCAGCATCAGCGAAGATATCACAGTATGGAGTCTTTCTGTACCGCCAGTGCTTTTGTCTCCCACCCACCTTTTCCACACCATTAAGTCATCAAAAGGGGAACAGCGTAAAAACTTCAACAAAGCATACATATCTAGTTCTTTGTTGTGGACGGGTGTTCCGGTTAGGGCCCAGCGAGACTTTGCAGGTAGCTTGCACACAGCCTGTGACATTTGAGATTTGTGGTTCCTGATTTGATGTGCTTCATCGATTACAATCCTTCTCCATTTAACTTGAAAAATAATTCCATTTTTATCACATTCATTGTTGACTATTCCATATGTTGTTATGACCATATCATGCTGGGCTAACCTTTTAGCTCTCGTTTCTCTCTGTGTTCCATGGTACATTTCGTAAGAAGCTAGGCCTTTTTTTGATCGTTTCTCCAGCTCTCCAGACCACTGGTTTATCAAACTCGCCGGGCACACCACGAGAGTTCCACCTTGATACTTGGTCTTTTTTTCAGGTGTGTTCTCCTCTTCAGAATCATCATCATCTCTGGCTTTCTCTGTTTCATTTGTTTTGAGCATCAGAGATATCATTGTGAGTGTCTTTCCCAAACCCATATCATCGGCTAGTATCCCGCCAGATGGCTTCTGCTCCTCCCTCCACATCATCCAAGCCAGAGCTCTTTTTTGATGTAGCATCAATTCCACCTTCAAGCCTTTCGGGTCTTCAGCGAGGTCATTCTCTGTTGGACAAGTCTTTAACGATCCATGCAACTGCTGCAATCTGTCCATGGTAACAGCTTTCTGTGCATTATAGGTCGACAAGGCTTGTTTACCAAAAGTCTTTGGCTGGACTTTGCCAGCTTTAGCTTCAATTTCTTCCCAGGAGAGAATTTGTACCTTAGACTGGGGGTTAGCTTTAATATTGTTACTAGATAATATATTTTCTTTTGTAACCTTCATCTTTGATAACATCTTCACTTCCTCCAGCAACTTTGCTTGCAAAGTATTATGTCGGAGATGGATTGATTTTCCTTTATCTGGGAGATACTCCAGGTTGACAGTCCTCAGAAGATTCCTAGCCTTGAGTAATTCCGATTCTACGCCTTGTACTTTGTATCTTTGTTGGTCGTATTGTGCGGGTGAAACCTATAAAAATATTAATGTGTCATCAATTTTAAATGAAATTCCAAAATGCTTACAAAAAAAAATATTTAGAGAATCCTGTCCAGAAATCCTGAATTTCAGCATAAATATTTATTCTGGACAACTTTTTCCCATAAATTTCTTTACATGTTTAAATAAAATGGTAATTCATTCTTGAGAAATTATAAAAACATACTTTAAGAATACTTAAAATGAGTTAGTTTTGGCATTTCAGTTTCAGAAGAATCTTGATGATAAATTTCCAAATTCAAAATTTGTTGAAATCTACACTTATCACATGTTTTTCGGAGGACACTGTATATTCGAGTAGTAAAGCAAAGTGTTTGAGTACTAAAACAATTACAATGTTTCAAAAATATGCAGCAGGGTTGTTTCAATTCAATCCCCGATTAGCTTGCTGTTTTATGCCCACTGTAATAGTACTAATCATTTACAATGCATATCTTTGGAGGTTGATTCAAAACTGAACTCCCCAATAACCTGATTATTAACCCTAAGAGAACAGAAAATAATTTTCAATATGACAAATTTGCAAGCATACTTCTCAGAATTGAGTTCGAAAGCACTTATAGAGAAGCATAACTACTGGATTGGAAAAAATTATCACATTTCTCTTGGTTAAATAAGTTTGAAAACGGATTTGGAAACGAAGAAAACTGGAAAACTCAAAATATTTCATTGAGACTCTTCAGGTTGAGAAAGCAATACATTTATAGTTCAAACATTTCCAGATGGCGAACTAGGCAATAAATCATTGGTGTGACATGATATAGACGTCTAAGCCCTTTCCACTTGTTTGAGATACACTTAAAACGCGCCCAGATACGCCCCTGAATAAGCTACGACTAACGTTTCGGAGAAATTTCTTACACTAGAGATGGATGGCCAATAAGATGTACTTCATATCGAAAACAGATGGTTTAACAGAGGGGGACTCGAAATTAGCCTGGAAATTGCCTCATTTTGAATTTGATGATCCTTCTGGTGTGTTGTGTTGCCTCTCCGCTGTAATAAGTGTGTGATACAGTTTTAACGAAATTTGAAAATGGCTCAATCTGAAGATAAACTTTAGTCACTATCTTCCATCGTCAAGATAACCTCTTGTGGGGTATTCATGTTGAAAAGGGAAACATTCTCAATTGAATATTGATAGAAAGATTTTTCTGTGAATTGAAAAATCCACGATAAAAATGAAGTAATTTTTTGTGAATGTCTAACAGAAAACAACTACTTCCCCGGCTAAAGCCACGCTGGACATTGAACTACATCTGATAGTTATTCTGAAAAGACATTCACAAAAAATAACTTCATTTTTATCGTGGATTTTTCAATTCACAGAAAAATTTTTCTATCTTATTGAATCCCATCTGATATACGGTATAGCATTCTGGGGAGTGTGTAGCAATCAATTATTACAGATGGTGCAAGTTATTCAAAAAAGAGCCATTAGGGCTCTCTGTAAAGTTAAACCGCGTGACTCTTGCAGGGAACTCTTCAAAATCCACAGAATCCTCACAGTCACCTCGATTTTTATTTTAGAAACTACATGTCTAATTCATAGAAACCGTGACAAATATATATCAGCGCCTCTAAATCATAACACTCGTTCTTCGCCAAAATTTAGACTACCATTACCTATACCTAAAAGTAATCTTGCTAAAGAATCCATCATCTACAACGGGCTAAAAATTTATAATTACTTACCATTAAACCTAAGAGAAATTGAAGCATTTGCATTATTCAAAAAACAACTAAAAGAACTACTATACATTCATCCTTTCTACAATATAGAGGAATTTTTTAGTTGTGAACTCTTTCGTTTATAGTGAACTACACTAGCCCCTTCATTAAGGAATTATTTTAATATGTTTGCATCGTGGGGATGTACCCTCTTATTATTTTACATTCCTTAATTTTTAACTTTTTAAACTATACAAATTTTAATTAGTCTGTCCCTGTACCATTTGTCGTTTTTATTATTATTGTTTAGTTTTTAATGTTTATTTTTCTGTTTTAATATGTATTTCTTTAACGTCTTTGTCGATAAGACCAGTTTCTTCTGACAATAAAGCATAGTTTGATTGATTGATTGATTGATCAATATTCAATTGAGAATGTTTCCCTTTTCAACATTATTGACACGTGAAAAATATTTATTTTGAAAAAAATACAGAAATAAAGTGATATGTGCCATGACGTCGAAAGACGTCGTCAGCCTCCTGCAATGAAACTCTCTGCGAGAGGCTGATGCCGTCATGCAGATCAACACGGTAAATTAACAAAGATTCGTGAAATTTCGAAAAACATGGTTCGACACATAGGGAAAGCCTCCAAGGACAGTAAGGGCAGTGGTACACAGTCTCTTTCCTCACTTTGTTCTTGGCACAATAGGTACATCTACGATGTGCATGCTGTTGGAGGGTATTTTTTTTGGAATATGACTGGAATCAGCGGGTTGCTGTTGATTTTTTTCAGTTTGTTTTTTTAAAAGTAGATTTTCCAAGATTTCAATTCTGAAATCATACAACGAAATTTGTTTTTTCGAACTCTCTGTACAAAAACGTTTATTTCACACTTATATAACACGCTGACGTCCGCGCCTCAGCTCTGCTCGCAGGCTAACTACGTACTGAAGTATAGAACGTGACTATACAGACGGCGTCGAAAGACGTCATGCGCACCCCACTTAAGTAGAATAGAATAGAAATTTATTCACCTTAAATAACATACAAAGTACAAAAGGTAAGTCAGACATAGAATTGATACATTAAATTATTGATACAATTAGGTGTAAATAGTGTGTGTGTACAGTAAATGGAAAAAAAATATGAAAGGAATATAAAAATATATGAATAATATAATATGATAAAAGATTTATAGTATATATAATTTATGTGCACTTAATACTCAGCAAACATGCTTATATATCATCAGGAGACAAAAATTCCTTGATGGAGTGAAAAGGATTTTGTTGGAAGAATGATTTCACACCATTCTTGAATGAATTGTAGGTGGGTTTTGATTTGATGTCATCTGGTAGAGCGTAATAAAAAACAATGCATTTATAGACGGGAGATTTGCGAAACATAGATGTTTTGTGAGTAGGTAAACGGAGATTTTTGGTCCTTGTGTTATAGTCATGAATATCAGATTGTTGTTGAAAAGTATTGGAATATTTCCTGGTAAAGTTAACACACTTCATGATGTAAATAGAAGGGACAGTTAGAATTGAGTATTTCGTGAATGTTTCTCTACAACTTGCACGATAGTCTAGGTCGAAAATTAATCTCAATAATCTCTTTTGTGCTATAAGAACTCTATTAAGATCCTTGGCACAACCCCAAGACATTATATTATATGAAAGATGACAGTAAGCGAGTGCATAATATAGGTTTATCAGAGTTCTCTCAATAATGTATGATTTCATTTGAAGAATTCCATAAAAAGCTTTATTTAATTTGTTGCATACGTGTTTTATGTGATTATTAAAGCTCAAATCGGAGTCGAGCCAGGTACCTAGAAGTTTAGCACTGGTTGTAGAAGGAAATAGAAATTGTTCTTGTATTAACTTTGGGATCATTTTGTGAAGATGAAAATTTACACATACAGTTTTTTCATTGTTCAATATCAAAGAGTTTTTGTTGCACCAGATCTCCATTTCCTTGGATGTTTTATGAATTTTGGTTTGAACTTCTTCAAGAGACTTGCCAGAAACCGTAATTGTTGTGTCATCGGCAAACATTGTAACTATACCTTCGCTAATAAAGTTTGGTAAGTCGTTCACAAACAGTAGGAACAATAGCGGTCCCAAGACCGAACCCTAAGGAACTCCTAGTGAAGCCGGGAATTCTTCTGAGAGTTCGTTGTTAATTTTTACAACAAAGAGTCGATTTTGTGGGTAAAATTCAATCCAATTTAGTAAGATACCCCTTATACCAAGGGTGTATAATTTTTTCAATATAAATTCAGAATTTAAGCTATTGAAAGCCTTAGACAGGTCGAAGAGAAGGGAGACGACATAATTGCCTCTGTCAAGTTCCATGTAAACATAATCCATGAGTTGGTTAGTGGCAGTTTCCACTGAATTATTCTTCCTGAACCCATGTTGGCTCGCAGTAAGAATATTGTATTTATCATTGAAATCCGTAATTATGTTGTAGACGCATCTCTCAAGAATTTTGGAAATCTCAGAGAGCAGTGAAATTTGACGGTAATTCTCAATATTAGCTGAGATGATTGCTAATTTAAACATATCTGGAAAGGTACCTGATTCCAAGGATAAATGTATCATGCGAGTCAAAGGAGGAACGATAATATATGGTATTGTTTTTAAGAGTTTAGAAGAAATTTCATCAAATCCCGATGTTTTTTTATTTTTCATCTTCAAAATTATCCTGGCCACATCACTTCCTGCAATATAAGGGATGAATATTGAATTTTGTACATGACGTGCTACTGTACAGGAGCCGGATGATTTATCACCAAAGTGTTCCACTACAGTATCATGGCATATATTTGAGAAATGAGAGGCAAACGCATTACTAATGACCTATATGAAGTTAGCGAGACAACTCCGAAAAAGTTAATAACAGATTATTCCATATATTGCCCCTTTTTAAAAAAATTTTTTTTTTAATTAATTAAAAAATTCCGTAATTTCAATTTTTTCAAGTTCCGAAGTATCCATAATTTGCCGCCTTTTTGTCGCTAATTAGTTGCGGAGAAAAAAAAATTGTCGCTCTATTTATAAAAAAAATATGCGATGTTTCGCTAACTTCATATGAAGTTAGCGAAACAACTTCTGTAATATCTATCTTTTCTCAGTTCTGAAGTATCCAGAATCTGCCGGTTTTTTGTCGCTAATTAGTTGCGGAGAGAAAAAACTATTTTCTTAAAAATTATACGATGTTTCAACAACTCCCGTTATTTTTATCTTTACTCACATTTTAGGCACAAATTTCTGCTTTTTTTCGATAATTAGTTGTGGAAAGAAAATATTCGTCTATCCTTTCTTTCAAAAATTTGCAATGTTTTGATAACCTTATATGAAGTTAGCGGAACAACTTCCGTCTTTTTTATTATTTTAAACGGTCTTATTCAGCTTACCGTCTTGTTTATTTGTGTGGGTTGAATCTAGTAATTGAAATTGTATTCCTTTCCTGTTGAGCTATTAATCTGAAATTTGGTTTGGCTAACTTCATATGAGGTTAGCAAAACAACTTCCGTAATTTCTATCTGTTCTCAGTTCTTCCTCCCAACCAAAAGTGTTTCAATCACTTATTTTTTCTGTTTGTTACCATATTTTCAATCGTTAAAGCTTATAAATATCTTCAAAAATTAGAATATCAAAATTGCCCAATGCATCGTCACTACTACTAATAGTCTCCCCTCTGAAACTTACCAATTGAAACCTTGGAAAAGGATGGAAAAATCAAATGTCGTTTACCAAATTCCCTGTCAGACTTGTGACAAAGCATATATTGGACAAACATCAAGAACTTTGTCTGGACGCCTAACGTCCCATAAAAGTGATAGCAATACAAAGAAATTAACTTTGGCACTGGCTGAGAATGTCATCTCCAGTGAGCACATTTTGGATTACAACCATTTTGAAGTACTTTGCACAGAGAATAACTTACATAAATGGTTATTTTAAGAAATGTTTTCCATCAAGAATGATACCAACAGTATAAACAAAAATACAGACCTGGATAATTTGAGCAATATTTACAATAACATTTTGAAACTAAAACTTTTTCCCCAAAATTCCCACAATATGAACAAAACTCAACATAATCGAAGTTTCAAATTTCCCACTAATTATCAGGTTGGTCATAAATATCCATACAATAGGGTATTCGTGAAAATGACGAATACTTTTCGAACTCAAGGGGAATTTTAACGTGGTTGCGATATTCAGTTTCTGAATCTTTGTAACTTCCATTTCAACAGACAAGAAAAACTTATAACATGGTGAAATGCCCCAATATTCGACACCTGAAAAATATGAATAACCAATCGCCGACATATATGAGGACCAATTGTCGACACTGTGAGAAATCAAAAACGGTCATCAATGCTATGTTTATATTTATATCTATCGTGACTGAAAAGTATGAAAAAGTTATGCTCATATCTATAATGGGTAAAACTCGACAAAACATAAATTATTGAATAAATTAAAAAAAAATTGCTACATAATCAATTTCTAGGAACCACTTTTCCCATTTCGAATACTTCATATACCCCACACAATAATTCTTCTCCCTGTTTCAGTATGGTTTCGTGACATTTTTTTTTTCATTTGATACCCATATTGAGGGGATAGAAAAACAAAGAAATCTGCCATTTTGTGGTGGCGACCATCTTCGATTTGAAATTTTTTCACGGAGTACTATCTTTGTATTGGTTCAGTCCTTTCATTTGATACCCATATTGAGGGAGTTGAACAAAATATGTCATCCGCCATTTTGTAGCGACGGCCATCTTGGATTTACAATGATACTGAATATACATAATTTTATTGTCATCAGAACTAAAGGTGTGTACCAAATTTCAGATTAATAGCTCAACAGGAAAGGAATACAATTTCAATTACTAGATTCAACCCACACAAATAAACAAGACTGTAATCTGAATAAGACCGTTTAAAATAATAAAAAAAGACGGAAGTTGTTCCGCTAACTTCATATAAGGTTATCAAAACATTGCAAATTTTTGAAAGAAAGGATAGACGAATATTTTCTTTCAACAACTAATTATCGAAAAAAAGCAGCAATTTGTGCCTAAAATGTGAGAAAAGATAAAAATAACGGGAGTCGTATAATTTTTAAGAAAATAGTTTTTTCTCTCCGCAACTAATTAGCGACAAAAAACCGGCAGATTCTGGATACTTCAGAACTGAGAAAAGAAGATATACAGAAGCTAACTTCATATGAAGTTAGCGAAACATCGCATATTTTTTTTATAAATAGAGCGACAATTTTTTTTTCTCCGCAACTAATTAGCGACAAAAAGGCGGCAAATTATGGATACTTCGGAACTGCGAAAAAATTGAAATTACGGAAGTTGTTTCGCTAACTTCATATGAAGTTAGCGAAACATCACATATTTTTTTAAAAAAAAGAGCGACAAATTTTTTTTCTTCGCAATTAATTAGCGACAAAAAGGCGGCAAATTATGGAATAATCTGTTATCAACTTTTTCGGAGTTGTCTCGAAATGTGTAAATTATTTATTTTTAGTGAAAATTCTGTTTTGTGTTGTTTCGATCTGCCCAAGTTTTCGTTAATTATTTTCCATGATTCTTTAATCTTGTTATCTGACAATTCCAACCTATTATTGAAATAATCTTTTTTAGAATTTTTAATTTCAGCTTTGAAGCCTTTTTTGCATTGTAAATATTGGGACTTGATTTCACACGAGTTGTAGTATTTCATAATTTGGTGTAGATTATTTAGATGATTGTGAAGTGAAGTGAAGTCAGTTTGATATCCACTAGAGGACAACTAATATCTAAACACCAGCGTATATCATCTATAAAAGCTCTGCAAGCTTTGTTGATGTCAGTAGCTTTGTAAAAATTTTGCCAATCTATTTTGTTTGCATGGAAGTTGAGCGAGTTTAGGTTTTGTTCGTTCAAAACGTGCATTTTGAAGACACGTGGTGGCTTTTGTTCCATGAACCCAATGAACTTTATGGAAAAGCTGTGCCCCCTATGATCACCAAAATCAGGATCCAAAACATCACACCTGTATTTTTCGGGAACTACATATGTTATCATGTAGTCTATTGTACTAGAAGATGTTATGCCATTTATATTAGTGAATATTCGAGTTGGTCGATTACAAGTTATGTTCAATTCGCAAGAATTTATTATATCATTGAATATTTTGGATTATTCAATGATCCAGTTAAATACTTGATTATCCATCGCGCATATCTGTTTTATTTTGTGCTGGTCGACTGGAACTTATATGCCTATAATTTTATTCCAGATCTGTATTATTGTTGTAAATGCCTTTTCGTCGATATGCCTTTTCGTCGATATACTTATTCCAGCACAATCGCTGGAAATAATAAGACTGTTGTTTTTTTATTTTAAATAGTGATTCGAAATTTTCTATTGTCACAAAATGGCAAAATAATGATTTCAAATTGAGATTTCGTCAAAGTACTAATTGATAACTCCAGCACAATCGCCTGAAATGAATACAATTAAGAGTTTTATTATGCACTTTCCAACAATAGTACAGTCGTTAAGGGAAATATCCGAAGAGAAAGACTTTTTTAGCCGGGAAATGACAAAATAATGAATCAAAATGCGTTTTCGTCAACCTACTATTTATTAACCCCAGCACACCCGCTTGAAATGAAAAGAAGTTTGTTTTTCATTATGCATTTTCCAACAATAGTACATACAGTTGTGATAAGAAATGCTCGAAGATAATTTATTGTAGAGCCACGAAATAGCAAAATAATGATTCAAAATGCGTTTTTTTAGAGCCAGGAAATGGCAAAATATTGATAGGATATGCGTTTTCGTCAACCTAGTATTTAATAACTCAGTACAATCGCTTGAAATGAAAGGAATTTAGTTTTTCAATATGCATTTTGCAACAATAGTACAGTTGTGATTGGAAATACCCTCAGAGAAATTATTTTAGTGCCAGAAAATAGCAAAATAGTGATTCTAAATGCGTGTTCGTCAACCAAATATTTAATAACTTCGGCACAATCGCTTGAAATAAATAGAAAATATAGTTTTGTTATGCATTTTTCAACAATAGTACAGTTGTGATATGAAATATCCAAAGAGAAAGTTTTTTAGAGTCAGGAAATGTCAAAATAGTGAATCGAAATGCGTTTTCGTCACTCTAGTATTTAATAACTCCAGCACAATCGCTTGAAATGAAAGGAATTTAGTTTTTCAATATGCATTTTGCAACAATAGTACAGTTGTGATTGGAAATACCCTCAGAGAAATTATTTTAGAGCCAGGAAATTGCAAAATAATGAATCTAAATGCGTTTTTGTCACTCTAGTACCTAATAACTCCAGCACAATCGCTTATAATGAAGAGAATTTGGTGTTTTGTTATGCATTTTTCAACAATAGTACAGTTGTGATATGAAAATATCCAAAGAGAAAGTTTTTTAGGGCCAGAAAATGGCAAAATAGTGACTCGAAATGCGTTGCTGTCAACCTAATTTTAATAACTCCGGCACAATCGCTTGAAATAAAAAAATAGTTTTTATGCATTTTTCAACAATAGTACAGTTGTGATATGAAATATCCAAAGAGAAAGTTTTTTAGAGTCATAAAATGTCAAAATATTGACTCGAAATGCGTTTTCGTCACTCTAGTATTTAATAACTCCAGCACAATCGCTTGAAATGAAAATAATTTAGTTTCTTATTATGCATTTTTCAACAATAGTACAATTGTGATAGGAAATACCCAAAGAGAATTTGTTTTAGAACCTGGAAATGGCAAAAAAGTGATTTGAAATGCGTTTTTGTTAACCTACTATTTAATAACCCCAGCACAATCGCTTGAAATGAAAGGAATTTAGTTTTTCAGTATGCATTTTCCAACAATAGTACAGTTGAGGTAGGAAATACCCTCAGAGAAATTATTTTAGTGCCAGAAAATGGCAAAATAGTGATTCTAAGTGCGTGTTTGTCAACCTAATATTTAATAACTCCAGCACAATCGCTTGAAATAAATAAAATTGATAGTTTTGTTATGCATTTTTCAACAATAGTACAGTTGAGGTAGGAAATACCCTCAGAGAAATTATTTTAGAGCCAGGAAATTGCAAAATAATGAATCGAAATGCGTTTTTGTCACTCTAGTATTTGATAACTCCAGCACAATCGCTTGAAATAAATATAATCAATAGTTTTTTGTTATGCATTTTTCAACAATAGTACAATTGTGATAGTCCAAAGAGAATTTTTTTAGAGCCAGGAAATGGCAAAATAGTGATTTGAAATGCGTTTTCGTCCACCTACTATTTAATAACCCCAGCACAATCGACTGAAATGAAAATATTTTCATTTTTCATTATGCATTTTTCAACAACAGTACAGTACAGTACTCGAAGTGAAATTTTTCTAGAGCCAAGAAATGGCAAAATAGTGATTCGAAATGCGTTTTCGTCAACTTACTCTTTGGTAACCCCAACACAGTCGCATGAAATGAACATGGAATGAAAAAATATAAGCAGAAGTAATTAAATTAATGAGGCTGAACTAACGCATTTGCCATATTTATTAGTCAAATTGATTTGTGTGTGAAATGCATATTTGCCTTATTGCAACTATTTCCAAATAAATTTCAAAGTAAAAAAAATTTAAAGACAAGCTTTCATCCAAATAAGTGTAACAGTAAATTATATCGTCAAAGAAGTAGCTTTCAAAAATCATTTCGGTATCATAAATCAATTTAAAAATGTTTGCCCACCTTGTAGGTAGGAGAAACAGATATTTTATTCACAACCTCAGAAGGAGGCGCCGCCGAGAAAAAAGATCATGAATTGTTTTTCGGTAGAACCGATACCGAAGTTTTCGAACGAAATTTGGCAAAGAGATACGCGGACTCGAGCATTTTTCTGTTGAACGTCGTCGAAGCTATGTGTCCCCGTAAATATTGGATAAATCTGTAGAAATGGCCATTCAATTGTTGAAGGTAGGGATTTTCGTTTTGCCTTAATCTTGAGCAGCCCCATTTTGGGAGTTGAACTTTGTAAATTCATTTAAGGAATGATAATGATGTAGTTAAACTTTAATTTTAAATTTGCCGGCCATTTTTCTCAACCCTATCACAAATTTTACATTGAGAAGAGTTACATAGGTCACGTATCCAGAAAATACTCGATTGTTAGAAACTTCCTACGGGATAGGATGCCACACACGGCGGAATATTATTTGGGGAACGAATAAAAACTGCCATCACCCAGAAACGGGCCTCAGAACAACGGTCGTTGCACACCATACTAGTCAACAGAAAGGGAAGGGCGGCAAAAGCCCATAAGGTTAGATCTTTCCATTTAATATAATCAAAGTACCAGTCCTACCAGTCAGTAATTTTGCGACAAGATATCCAGACATTCCAGTGTTATCATTTTTCCAATCATTATTTTAACATAGTTTAGCTGAGCTTCAGCTAAAACTGTATTTCACTACAAACAAAAGTGTAAACCAAATATATGGGTACCAAAAGTAAATTGTAAATGAACTTTTAATTTGCAACTCAAATAATTTCAATTCATCTATTTGTATAAAAAAATCATATTAGTAAATCTCTGAACCCATCATATAGTTTAATTTATAACATATTGAATTTTCTTTCGGTTCTTAGTTCTGCCTTAAACTAAGTGGCGCCCAAATAGAAACCAAAAACTCATTTATTCAAATCTAGTAACATCATGCCTATTAGAACCACGCCCGCTCCCGAGCCAGAAAGAGAAGCCGCCGCAATTGTGCCCTGCGACGAAAAGAAACAGGGTTACATGCGCTAAAAAGTAAAAAATAATTGCTTTGGATATGTGACGTAGGTGTTTTCAGTTTGAATACAAAAGCGACAAGAGCTGACCGTTGTTGGGTTGAATATGACGACTTGACTTGTAGTAGTCATCGTTTGATGGCAAATACGTTAGTTCAGCCGGCATGAACAGTGATGTTAAAGACTAAAAAGTAATATAATTACGTAAAATGTTCTCTTATTTCGCATCGAATTCCGAACCTTCTCAACGCAATTTTCTACTCAATCCAAAAAAAAACAGAAGATTCATTAATTTAAAATTTTCCCTTCGAGTTGCAGAATATTGATGCAGCAAAAACGAATTTGGGCATTTTGAATAACTATTTTGCCATTTCCTGGCTCTGGAAAAATTTCTTTTCGGGTATTTCCTATCACAACTGTACTATTGTTGGAAAATGCAAGTTGAAAAACTGAATTCCTTTCATTTCGAGCGATTGTGCTGGGGTTATTAAAAGTAGTAAAATCATTTCATTTTATTTTGCTATTTCGAGGCTCTACAATAAATTTTCTTCGAGCATTTCCTATAACAACTGTATGTACTATTGTTGGAAAATGCATAATGAAAAACAAACTACTTTTCATTTCAAGCGGGTGTGCTGGGGTTAATAAATAGTAGGTTGACGAAAACGCATTTTGATTCATTATTTTGTCATTTCCCGGCTATAAAAATCTTTCTCTTCGGATATTTTCCATAACGACTGTACTATTGTTGGAAAGTGCATAATAAAACTCTTAATTGTATTCATTTCAAGCGATTGTGCTGGAGTTATCAAATAGTACTTTTTGACGAAATCTCATTTTGAAATCATTATTTTGCCATTTCGTGACAATAGAAAATTTCGAATCACTATTTAAAATAAAAAACAACAGTATTATTATTTCAAGCGATTGTGCTGGAATAAGTATATCTACGAAAAGGCATTTACAACAATAATACAGATCTGGAATAAGATTATAGGCATATAAGTTCCAGTCGACCAGCACAAAATAAAACAGATATGCGCGATGGATAATCAAGTATTTAACTGGATCACTGAATAATGTTGTAGTCCAGTTAAATACTTGATCATACATTGCGCATATACTTGGCAATCGCTGAAAATGTGTTGATTTTTGCTAAAAAATATCATTCTTAATTCCAAGTAGGAATTTTCGAGAATTTTAGGTACCGCATGCGAATTCGGCCCTCGTAAAACATTCAAATTCGCTCGAATTCAAATTATTTTTATACCATTCGAGAACTTGTAAAAAGTGTAAAATTGAGCGTTTGAATCAATTCCATACCTATTTTGGGTAAAAAGTTATTAACAGTTGTGCCAGCTTAACAGTTAAGCTAGCACAACACCATTTTTTCGCTAACCACTTGAGTTAGAAAATTTTGGTTTGTGTTGGAAAATAGTTAATAAATAGTTATTAAATACTGGATGATTTTCAATTGATTGTGCCAAAACGGCTGTGTCAGTTTTATATACGTCTATTTTGTAGTTCGCCTTTAACTAATTGTAATTCTATCTGTATGGATTCAATCAATTTGTTGGTTTTTTTGGTGTCATCAATTAATTCTAATAGTTGGGAAGTTATTTTAGAGAATAAATCTATTTTCTTATTGACCATTTGTAGATCATTCATTATGTTTTTTAACATGTCATTTTCAGTTTGTTTCATAATAGCAGATTCCTTACACCTGGAGCAGTGGAATACAAGTATTCTATCTGATTTCAGAATTGCTGCTCTGTATTCAGTAGAACTGAGTTTTGCACAGCTTTGGCAAAGTTTGTCTCTTAGACTAGGAGGAATCGGCGCATGAGTACCGAAAACTATTCCACTTAAAAAATTTTATATGATCCATTTTAAATTGCCCTACTGATGATATAAATGCATGTTGCCATGGGGCAACTCCGTGCCATATTGTTTAAACCGAAATTGTTTAAACAATTGCAAGGAATTGTTATTTTCCAACCGGGCACATTTTTTTTATATTTTCCATTGAAATACAAATAAAAAAGGTCCTATGATTTTTCACGATAAAGTTAATATTTTTGGAGATACGAATTCTTAAAATACGAAAAATCTCAAATTTGGGTACTTTTGACCCATGAAAAATATATAAAAAAAAAAGAATGTAACAAAAAATATTTTATTTTTTATTCTTTATACAATAGTTAATAATATCCCTAATTGATATTTGAAAAAATTCCATTATTTATACCTGTTTTTTAATTGTTTATTATGCACGCTCACAAGTGTGCGTCCCTTACCTTTAAGTATCGCCGTCTCTCTCTAACTCATACGCTGCATCGGCCTCTCTGTGTCCTGAATCATTATTTATCATTTATCTTAAAAACTACTAACTTTATCAAAATTGTCGATGAGTGCAATGTTATTAATAATTAAATCATCTACAATTTGTTTTCAATAAGTTGTTTCCTGAAATCAATTTTACAAAAGTTATTAAAGCTTGAAGCGGAACATGTTATTAAAATTAATTTTTTATCGGTTTAAATTACTTACTTATTTTTTATTAGAACAGAAAGTACTCAATTGTATTGAATAACTTCTTCAAACGAAGGTTATAGGTGTACTTAGAAGTATGAAATAATGACAATATTGTTGATTAGATAGAGCATTTAAAATTAAAATACTGATCATTCTTTGTTTTCTGCTCAGAATTATTCAGTCTTTCTTATTTCGTTCATGATTTCAGATCGTTAAACGTTGTTGCACACATGCCAGTGATTTCGTGTATTATTAACTGATATATTTTCAGTTTTTATGATTTTTCATTACAATTATTGTAAGTGTCATGTCGTTTTCAGTTTTCCGAAGAAAAGAAAATATTCTGATGTTACTCTACCGTGTATTTTTTGTGATGTTGCAAACAATGTAGTGAAGAATCCGAAGCCTGATACATATATTACATATAATCTTGTTTCATTGTTTCATGATTTCATACTTCTACATCTATAATCTTCGTTTGAACAAGTTATTCAATACAATATGAGTATATTCTGTTCTAATAACAAATAAGTAAGTAATATAAACCGATAAAAAATTAGTTTTAATTTCATATTCCGCTTCAAGCTTTAATAACTTTTGTAAAATTGATTTCAGGAAACAACTTATTGAAAACAAATTCAAGATAATTTAATTATTAATAGCATTGCTCTCCTTAACAATTTTGATAAAGTTAATAGTTTTTAAGATAAATGAGAGGCCGATGCAGCGTATGAGTCAGAGAGAGACGGCGATACTTAAAGGTAAGGGACGCATACTTGTGAGCGCGCGTAATAAACAATTAAAAAACAGGTATAAACAATGAAATTTTTTCAAATCTCAATTAAGGATATTATTAACTATTGTATAAAGAATAAAAAATAAAATATTTTTTATATTTTATTCTTTTTTTATATATATTTTTCATGGGTCAAAAGTACCCAAATTTGAGATTTTACGAACCTTTGGAATTCGTATCTCCAAAAATATTAACTTTATCGTGAAAAGTCATAAGACCTTTTTTATTCGTATTTCAATAGAAAATATAAAAAAAATGTGTCCGGTTGGAAAATAACAATTCCTTGCAATTGTTTAAACAATTTCGGTTCAAACAATATGGCACGGGGTTGCCCCACGGCAACATGCATTTATATCATCAGTAGGGCAATTTAAAGTGGATCGTATAAAAAAATTGAGGTGGAATAGTATTCGGTACTCATGTGCCGATTCCTCCTAGTCTATCTACATTTGTCACAGGATACAAGGGGATTTTCTTTGGAGTCCGGTTGCTTGCATTTGTAGTAGGACATGTTTAAAAATTTCTGAAGCCGGACCTGTTTATCTGTCCTTGAAGGCTGGTGGTAGCTGGATTCCTCAATTTCAGCATTGAGTTCACAGTCCAGTTTTTATTGAGATGTGATAAAAAGTCACAGAAAAAAACAACTGATAAACTGGTAAACAATGCCAATTAATGAAAATCCATGAAGGTTCACTTATTACAGTTATTAAAAACACATTATTCTGAAACTTCCAAGACATAGGCACATGAACAATTCATTTCACACTATATAGTCCAAAAAATGTCACTTGAATAACTAATTGATTCTTTAATGAATCCATTATTTTCGGGAGCAATACATGCTCATTCACGGACGGACGGTAGGTATTTTATTTCTTGTTTTAATTCAGTAATTTTACTGATATATTTTAATTTGTTGTATATTTCAATATCATGAAAATTGCTTTAATTTGTATGATAAGTTTTTTATGTTTCGAAGGTTTTATTAGAAATGAATTTGTTTTTTATAAACTTCCCGTTTAATTAATAGGTAGGTAATCAGATTAGAAAAGTTGTCTTCATCTCTTCCCAAAGATGGTCGAGGAGGGACCTGTTGTTGACCATCCGATAAAAAGCATGGTTGACAAACGGATCTGTTCCCGACCACTTGGTCGAAATAAAAAATGACTTTTCTACTTGTTTTTATTCTATAAAATTTTCAGGTGATAAAAATATAATTATTCTTGTACCACGCCATTAAAAAATACCTATTGATTGGTTTTGTAACAAACTAACTTCGAAAGAAAATAGTTCACTGTAATTTGTTGGCATTAGAATTTCGAATATCACTTAAATGGTCGAAAACCGGCGCAGTCACCCTATGTATTATTTTGGTCTTATTAGAAACAAAAAAAAACAGATAGTGTGACTATATGGGATATCAGAGAAAGATAGTGTTAGTAAGTATGAATAACTTATTTTTGTTTAAAAGTTATTGACTACTTTTACACTGGTGACCAGTGGCGGGATTGAAAAAGTAATAGTTACATTTTTCTGAGTAATTTAATTTTTTCTAAAGGCAAAATAGTTTTTTAAATTTTTTTTTCTTAAAAAAATTAAAATAAAAAGTTGTCAATAGTCAATTGACGTCTTTTACATGTATAATATATCCTGATTTATATCTTACCTCAATAATTGGAGAGTTCTGTTCTTTTTGGATTTCTTCTGAGGAGGGTGGTTCGCTTTTAACAACTACATTGTCAAGGGTTGTTTGCTTCTGAATTTTCGTTTTGATAGTTTTTGAGGCAGTTTGATCATCGCTACTAATGTCAATAATATCATCATCACTTTCTGGACTAGAGGAGCTCGAAGGTATTATTGTAACATTTCTTGGAGTATTTGACTCTTTGATTTGTTTTATTATCCTTGGAGTTTCTATGGATTTATTAAACATCCTTTTCCCAGATTTTGGGTTCACCGGTGTATGATGTACACTTTCCGGTTCAAGTAGAGTACTATGCAATATATTTTTCCTAGCACCAAAATAGAATTCCTCTGTCAGCCTCGATCCTTTCGTTCTAACTTTGATATGCTGATCAAGTTCAGAGGAATCAGATTCAATTGCATCCGTTAAACTTGTATCACTATTGCTTGTTTGACCAATTCTGGATTTGCGAAGTTCTGTGGAAATATTGGTGATGTCTTCATCTATGTTTCCATGAGTTGAACTATTAGTATTGGCAGTACTGGTACTACAGCTAGGTTGTTGGCGTTGTCTCAAAGAAGTGGTTTGTGAATCACGCTTACCAGTTGCAGGGTTGGCGAGATTACGATCAATTGTTTTTCCATCAATATCTGATATATGAGAGCTCTTTGATGTATCTCTTTTGTTTGGAATCGTTAATTCATCTGTTTCAGACGAATCAGATGAAATGATTGGCTTCTTTTTGATATTAGATCTCATGTAACTAGATTCAGAAGTCTTTTTGTTTGAAACAGCAGCAACTGCTTCCGTATCAGATGAGTCAGAGAAAATTATTTGCCTATTTTTCAATTGAGGTCTCATAAAACTCGATTTAAATGGTTTACTATTTCGACGAGTAACTGCCTCTGTATCAGAGGTATCAGAGGAAATGATCTGCTTTTTTTTCACTCTAGGTTTCATATTTGATTGAAGGTCAATATCTGAATCAGAGTCGGATATTATTTGATCACTCGTGTTTTCATTATTTAATTTAATGGAAGATTTCTTCGCAGGAACTTTACCAGGACGTTGTTTCTCGATTTGTTCTTTTTCGTCCTCGTCATCGGACTCAGAGGAATTTTCAATTATGGAACTTGAATCTTTTGACATACCTGTGACAGAATGAATATCCCGCACTAGAACTTTATTCTGTTTATGTTGACCATTTTTGTTACATGAGGTTTCGTCTTCATAATATATACTATCATCTATGGTGTTTTCAAATTTCGAAGAAACATCACTTAGCTCAAGAGATACTTCGGAATTGTTACTTCCCGATTCACTCATCTTGATTCGTTTGTTAAAAAATCTGGCTACTGATACAGCATAATTGAAAACACGATTAGAATTTAGAGGCAGTTGAAATTGGAATATATACACCTACTACCTACTAACGACATTTGTTTTTTCAATTAACCGAAAAAATGGTTGAATTCAAATTGACAGTGGCTTCGAACACGAGACCGTGGAATTTAATCAGCATAGCCAACAGAAATTGGGAAAAACTGCATAATAGTGAAATATTACCGATCTTGACTAAGTTTGCACAGATGCAACCAAAATGTTTCCACGGAAAGAGTCGGAAACATTTTTATGTAGATAGAAGTCTGACATATACATTTATATAATCTATTGTATGCACCTAGGTGTTACAACACCTGTATGTGCCTTAAGATTGCATACGGAGCATATAGTTAGTTAATTGAATTGCAATCATAAACTTAATTTACCATAACAAAAATATGTGATTAAAATATAAAATTTATAGCCAATATAAATTAAAATTTGAAATATTTTATTACTGCTTGTTGAGAGGTATTAGAAGATATTTCTGAATGTTTCGAGGTTGGTGACAATGTATGTTTTACATTGTTTATTAAAAATGTTCAATTTGTTTATATTTCTAATATTTATGGGCAACAGATTATAAAATTTAGGAGCTAAGTAGTCATTGAATTTCAGGTTGAGGGTTGTATTGCATTGTGGAATTTTCAATAGTTTTTTGGTGTTCGATCTGGTAGAATACTGATGATCAATGAATTTTTTTAAATTCTGTGATTTATAAAAATAAGAACATGATAAATGGATATATAGGCAACTCATATTACAGATACTCTCGTTGTATAATAGACTGGTAGCATATAATCTGTTTTTGTTGAAAATTATTTTCAAGATGTAATTTTGTATTACCTGTAATGGTTTTGTGTTGTTTTTGTATGTTCCACCCCACACTATTATACCATACCTAATAAGTGACTCTATCAATGTTTTATAGACAGTTATTAACAATTTAGTGCTCAAAAACTCTCGTAAAATGTAGAACTTTCTAATCAATTTCCGAATTTTATTAGTTAGATAGTTTATGTGGTCTGTACATTTAAGATTTTGATCAATTATCACACCTAGATACTTTGTTTTTGATACTGATGTTATTTCAAAATTTGTGTTTTTCTTCTACTAATATTTTATTATACGTAGGTCTGTTAGCATTTGTTAATGAGAAAGCTATGTAATTTGTTTTAGTTATTGGATGATGGTTTGAATTTTGTAGCCAGTTTTTCATCTTCTTCATACCTTCTTTTACATGTTTTTCGACTTCTTCCCAGTTTTCTCCCGTGAATATGACAGCTGTATCATCTGCCTAAGATAGTATTTCACCTTCAATATTTGTGTTAAGTAGGGAGTTTATATATGATTATGAAAAGGATTGGTCCCAGGATTGTACCTTGTGGAACACCGATCTTTATTTTTTGAGGTGAACTGATGCTTTCATTAATTCTTACGTATTGATCTCTATTTGAAAGGTAATTTTTGAAAATTTCCAATACAGTACCCCTAACTCCAGAGTGGTTTCATACATCTGTAAGTTTTTCATGGGGTACTGTATGGAATGCCTTCGCAAGGTCTATAAAAACTACTATTGCTTTTTTGTTGTTGTTGAGATTATGTGTTATTTCTGATGTTAGACTGTATATTGCATCTGTAGTGCTTTTTCCTTGTGTGAAACCAAATTGATTTTCAGATAATAAGTTATTAGATTTCAAAAAGTTGGTTAATCTGGTTTTTAGACATTTTTCAAATATTTTGGCAAAGTTATTTATTAGGCTTATTGGGCGATAATTTTAAATTTTGTTCTTTTGTCCGGACTTATGTATTGGTGTTACTATGGATGTTTTGAAGTAGGATGGGATTTGCCCAGAGGTGAACATAAGATTGATAATGTGATTTAGAGGTTTTGCAATGTGAAGATGGGTGAACTTGATGATTTCACTTTTAATTCCGTCTTTGCCCGGGGCAGAGTTATTTTTTAAATTGTTGATTTGTTCAATCACTTCATTTTAATTCCCTGGTTTTAAAAACATTGATGAATTTGAGTATGTATTTATGGAGTACGGGTTTTGTGCATAATCAATTTTTTTCTCCATTTCAGTGCCTATATTAATGAAGTAATTATTACAGATATTTCGATATTATTAATGAACTCATGATCATTTTCATCTGTTATATTGAAAGTTGTTTTATTTTTTTTACTCTTTTCATTTGTATCATCTGCCATTATTTTTTACATTTTTTTTATATTTATTTTGTTGTCATCTATTTTCTGTTTATAATGTTTGAATGTTTGGGATTTTATTGATTTATTGACATAGTTACGATAATGTTTATATTCTGCTTCTAATTCTGGACTATGATTTTTCCTAAGTTGTCTCTTAAGTTTGTCTCTGTGCTTTATGGAAGTAATCAGACCATCTGAAATCAAATCTTTAATTTTCTTGTGTTTGCTATTTTTAATCATGCGTTTTGTTGTACATGATTTTATGATTTCCTTGAAGCTTTAAATAAAGTTTTCTATAGCTAAGTGAACGCAGTTACATTGGACAACTTCATGCCAACTTGTTTTTGAGATTTTTTGTTTTAGTTTGTTATAGTTTATGTATTCATATGAGTTTGGTCCGTTGTTTTGGTAACTTGGATTATTTCTGCTTATATTAATCATTACTGGCTGATGATCAGTCACATCAATATCTAATCTGAAAGATTTTAATTTCAGTGTATTTATTTTTAATTTTTGTCTAACAAAGATGCGATCGAGACATGCTAACAGACGAGTAGGGGATGTTATGTAGGGAGCGAGTCCATGCCGTCCCATTAAAGATAGGTATTCATTAACGTGATTGTTAGTATTCTCTCTAATATTAATATTTATGTCCCCTGTGAAAATTTCAATGTTCTTATTCAATTTTCTTTGACTGGAGGAGGCTTATATACAGCTGTGATACCAAAAGAAATATCTTATTTTATAAAAGTAATTCTACTGGCCGTTGTTTGGCTTAATTTTATATGACTTACTTCTACATCAAGTTGCTTTTTTGTAAAAATCATCAATCCATCATTTTTGTTGAGATCTGCATTATTATAGAAGGTATTATAGCCAGGAATATTGTATAGGTCGGTTGATACAATTTGAAAACACTCGCTTAAGATAATTGTATCACAGTATTGTAGCTCATATTGTTCAATTAAAATGAGAAGTTGGTCGAAAGTTTTGTTGATACTTCTAATATTAAGGTGTAGTAAATTCAAAATTTTATCCTCTAATACCACTCCCTGTTTGAGTGAATTTTCATCAACTAAGTCGCCATCAAGATCCTGTTCTAAAAACTCTATTTGTTCTAGTATTTCATCCTCTTCAGGTTGAAACATTAAAACGTGTAATCAGTTTTACTTTTCAAGATATTCAAGTGATACACATGTATGATGAACATTGGGGATCTGATGTCTTGTGATTTGTATTATATTTAGCATTTGACTCTATACCAGTTGATATATTTAAAGTTGTCCACCTTTGTGCTGTGTTGGCATGGTTTTCTGTACAACATTCACAAACAATGTCATTTCTATTGCACTTATCACTTTTACGATAGAAACATCTGGAAACACTTAGGTCTTCATAAGCTACATATCTTTGCCAATCTATATATATCTTCTTATGGTTTAGTATTTTATGATGTAATTCTGCTGAACATTCTACAAATATGGTGGATGTTCTATTGATTCTCCTCTTGATGAAAGTGACTTTTAATTCTTCTTGTTCCATGATCCATTTATTTTGTTTCCTGATGGAAGTCTCAAGTTCTGTTGCCTGTTTATTTCCTTCATAGCCAATTATTTTTATTTTCGGTTTTTTCAACTGTGTAATTTCTATTTGGTATTTATCCTTGAATATAGATTCCGTGGCTTTTTGCATATCGTTGATATCTTGTTTTGTGGGACATTTGATGATTACGCTCCCATTTTTGGCTGTTCTTATGTTAGTGACTCCGATATTTAAATCTGCTGGATTAATTTTTTCCTGTATATCTCTCTTCATTGTATTTATTTTGACCATTTAATGGTTTTATGACAAGGTCTGGAACATTTGTTTTAATTGTAGTATTAACTGTATTTCTCACGATAGATGATGCGTAGGTAGTATTTTCTTTGTTGCTGGTTAGCTGTAGAGTTCTAATTACTGCTTTAAGTAATTGAATGATTTCTTCTTTGCTATTTACGAGTTATTTGTGGTTGTTAATCACAGTGTGTAGAAGGCCCAGTGTCTCATTTTTCAGACATTTCACACAGTAAAATTTCATTTTTCTTTCTTTTAATTGCAAAACTTTGGCTTCGGATGCGGTGAGATCGCCGCATATTTTGCATCACATCCATCACATTTAAAAATGTCTTTGCGATCTTGGCAAGTATCACATTCCATTTTAGCGGCACTGTTGATGGGATAGTAGCCACTGCAATCATGGAGTAAACACCATTCAATTTCTTTTGCTGGTACTTAGTTATTTTTTTTTGTTGTGGAGCAATTTCCATTTGAAACACCTGGGTATTGTTTTTGTATTTGCCCCTTTTTTGCTTTGGAATGTTTTGTCTTTTTACTGATTTCTGAATTGCGATTGTTTCAGAATTTGTAATTATAGATGCAGTTGCATGCAAAGTTCACAATTTTTGATAGTGTGATTATGTCGATGAGTCTCTAAGCTTCCTTTTGGTGTAAAATTAAGCTTATATATATATATATATATATATATATAAAAAAACATCAAATTTGACAAACTTTAAAGAGTATACTTTTTATTTTGCTGCATACCCCAATAATCAATTTGTTTTTATATATATATATATATATATATATATATATATATATATATATATATATATATATATATGTTTAAAGATGGGCCAAATCGGTCCGGTAGTTTCAAAATGGCAGCAGTTGAGAGATTCAAAAAAATATCAATCTTTCATCTCAATATTGGCAAACCCTATGTCGATAGTGCTTTATGAGCTCTACAACTTTTTTTTTTCTAAGATGTACAGTTTACACAAATAAAAAAATCAAAAACCGCTGTAAATTACCATTCATGAGAGAAAAAAAATCATCCTGTATGCTTCTTTCATTTGAATTTTATTCGCTTTAATTGACATTTCTGGATTTCAAAGTTAAATATTAGGTATATTATATTATTTCTAAGTGATATTAGGATTGAAACTCAAGTGAGTACTGTCTCCTTGTGTGCTGGTTATATTTCTTTCTTTAGAATTGAGTCAGATTACATAGAAATATTAGGAATAATTTAGGGAGATTTGGATCCTTCACCAACTTTTGATTGAAAAGTTCAAGGTTTAAACAAAAACAGAATTTCTGTTTTTTATATATGAGTCAGATTACATAAATATGTTGAAAGCGTTTAGTGAGATTTGAACCCTTCTCCAATTTCAATTTCATTGTAAAGTTTGAGGTTTATAGAAAAATAGAAATGCCGTTTATTTTTTCGAAAATTTGTTGCCAGGCAATACACACGATGAGAGCCTGATGTGCTCGAGAGGCTATACCCAAATGACAAGTTTAAGAAAAAAATCTGGAGAATTATTTTCTACATTATCCAACTCTCGTGTGGTATTCTATAGATTATTTTTTTAAGTTTCAATCATAAACACATTTCCTCGCAAAATGATTCGATGTACTAAACCTTTTTCGATTCATTTTCCACTTTTCATGCGAATTGATGACAGATGTCAGACAATGAAAACAAAATATTTCAAATTATTTCCGCGGCAATTTTGTAGGCAGAAAATTCTCACTATAATAATGTTTTGATAGGCCAATATGTTAAAGTTTTACGCATTACTGCTACTATCCTTATCAAAGATTTATTGACAGTATAGTACATCATCAAAATATAAACAAAACAACCAATCTAATATCTAATATACAAGATGATAAAAGTTATCATATACAATTCATAAAATCAACAGATTATATTTTCAACAGCCAAAACGATTTGAATTGAATGTTTCTATTGGTTTCTAGAAATGTCAAAAAATAATCAAGGGAATAAATGTCCTATTTTTTCTGACACATCATTCGCTAGCTTGATTGACGGCTTTTTCAGAATCAATAATTAAATTCTGAAATCTACCTTTCCAACTGGCCGCGCCATCTGTTTTTTTAATATCCAACTTTATGTCACTTAAGGTACGGGTCCACTAGATACTTTTGTAAAGCAACAATTTGTTTGTTGCGCTCATAGACAAGAGTTCTATACTGATAGCGCTACAAATCGGGCCGTGGTACATTTAGCAGTAAGTACTACATTTGTATATGCAACATTGTATCCGAGGCAGGTGCTACAAATTGTTGCAATAAGTGTGTCCACCAGTTACTGTTTTTGAATCGTGATAAGTAGTGGTATTGCTCGTCTGATTCCTTCGCATATGTCGCGAACCAAAATTGCCACTGCTCTTTTTCTTGCCAATTTTTTTTAATTCGCGTAAAATGCTGACCCAATAGGGGAGTGCCGCACAAGTTGCCAACTTCAAAAACTTCTGCCTGTCCAATTATAATAATTTCATCAGGGTTGTGTAGAGAATCACGAACTGAATATGCTGGATCATTTATTTTTAGTCCCAAAGTGTTTATATTTTGTAGTTATATTAATAGAGAATTGTGTCTCTATATCTTGAGTGTTGGTGCCTGTCCCAATCGATTCGTGCATTATCGACTGTCATCTGTCAATATTTTTTCCCAGAATATTGTTTGTGCTATCAACTGTTCACATATTTAGACAGAAAATCTCTATGAATGACACATTTGATACTAGAAATTTATAAGCGCTTCGTGACCAAAAGTAATTGGTATATCAAATTGGCGATTTTCTATACAACCAAAGTTATTGGAGAAGCAGAACTCTTGAAGGTTTTTTTTAAGTTGGCAACTTGTGCGGCACTCCCCCATTATTGAATGGATTTTTTCTTGATAGCATCAACGTTACGATTGCACAACTGAGCTATTTCTTGCAATAACTGATTTTTTTTTCTTAAATCCTTGTACACTGAAACACAATATTTATTATAGAAACATCGACTATAACTTGTAAATCATAATACATACTTAGATTTTGAAGAGATGTAAAACAAAAAATTGGCACTGGAATAGATCATTTTATTTAATTTTTCAAATTTATTAAATATCGTATCTAGTAATAATATAGCACAGCCCGTTCGGACCAATCATTAAAAAAATCGATCCGACTTGTTCAATGGTTTTTTCGAAAACATACAATAACTACCCAAAAAGCTTCTCGTTTGGTTTTCGCTGGAACGCCCTGTATATTGAAGTAAACAACTGCCAACCAACAGGCTCAAATTAGTAAAATTTATATTTTTTCCACTATTGAATTACTGCAACTTCGTTGTACTTTTTGTAAAGTATATATGTAGTGAATAAAATAAAGAGATGTTTCTAATTAGTCTTTTAAGATCGTTATCATGAAATATATAGGTATTTAGGTCTTTAATTACTAAAATAGGTACTTGTATTTATATAAATATTTATCAATAAACATGGACTTATCTCATCCCATAATTCCGGTCTAGCTTCGTTTGCGGCTATTAAAGCATGAATTTCCTCTCTAGACCATTTCGTATATTGAATTATTGCGGTTGTGTCAATTTGGATTTACAATTTACAATACAACACTCGCCGTGAAACAAACTCTACTGGTTTAGCACGAAACTAAGATGTCTTACACGAAACATGTAGAGCTCGCATAGATATCATAATATATATACTTACTCGTAGAGCTACGTTTAAAACCTGTGTCGACTAGATCCTTATACATTGCATTGTGTATCTGCCACCGACATAACCTTAATCTAGACCGCTAGAAGTCATATCCCCAGCACTCGAAAAATTCATCCAAATAGAATTTACGTGAACGTGTCTGCGCAAAGCGCAGAAAGCACAAATAATGTCATTTCAGACATTGACATCTAACGAGGAGCCATCATGTGATTTTGAATCGTAACAGACACAAAATGCGCATACTCTAAAAGCTAAAAGCTCTTTGATATCTTTGATAGGCAATCCATCGACCTGTCAAAACGAAAGCAATATGGCGGCTGTTGGCACACATTGCAATTCGTCATAAGCGACCATAGTGGTAAAAGTGTTTATTTTGTGATTTTCTGTGCGAATTTGAGTAGTTTTTTCAATTTAGGATTATAATTAGTGCTTCAACTGAAGAAAAATGCCCTTATTTGTATTGTAGTTAACTGTGGGTCCCGTCACGACAGGGATAGAGTCGGGTTTCACTCGGTGTCTACAGTTTCAAATCATAAGTTTTTGACCAGTTAAAATGACTTATCGAGGAGGAGAAGAGCTCTATGGTTGGCTGCAATCAACCTAGAAGATCTTACGGATTCGAAAATCAAGTATCAGAGAGGCTGCAGCAGACATACCCTGTGTGCACATTCGTGATAACATCCGTCATGGATACCTACCTATAACTTCAGACTTTTGTGATTTGATTTGTTCCTTAGAAGATCTTACGGATTCGAAAATCAAGTATCAGAGAGGCCGCAGCAGACATACCCTGTGTGCACATTCGTGATAACATCCTTCATTCCGTCATGGATACCTACCTATAACTTCAGACTTTTGTGATTTGTTCCTACGATTACTTGTATGATTTTGCCTACTTGTATATCTCTGAACTATTGTACATTAGGAGGTCCCATTTCAAATAAAGTTCATATATATATATATATATATATATGAACTATATATATATATATATATATATATTATCTATATATATCTATATATATCTATATATATATATATAGATAATTGATATATTTTCCACTTCAAAAGTAGAGAAAACTCCTAATGAATGTTCATATATATGTACCTACCTCCTCAAAAAACATTCTTATAGGTATTGTTATTAAATTACTGGACTACAAATTTTCTTTAGGATTCTGTGGTGACTCAATGAATAAAAATATTTAGAAATATGTCTTTTAATCTCAACCTTCCCTTTTTAGATATTTCATCGAAAGCCTCGATCAAGTCTTGTGAAGGGTGTTGTATTTGATTACTCTCGTTTCGGACGTCCATCGTCTTAATGTATTTGAAAAGGTTTACACGATGTTTTGAATGTGAATACTGTATTCAGACGATTGCAGATACAAACATTCGAAACATCGTGAAAACCTTCCCAAGAACATTAAGACGATGGACGTCCGAGACGAGAGTAATCAAGTTACCACATCGTCTACAACCTTCAAAGGGTATTGTAATTTATTAACAGTAAAAATTGGATATATCGTGATATTTATCGAAATTGTACTATATACAAATATCAATATTGTGTGTCATTTTTTTATAATTGGTATTAAATTAAGAGTAATCAACTGAATCAGTAAAACAACAAATAAACAAACATTTATTTATATATATATATATTCATTTGAAACATTTCATTTTTTAAAACAACTGAACAAGAGGCAAGTCGTCCTATAAATTTTTTGACTGGATGGCATTGGCCACACAGCTTCCAAATCTGTGCGTGACATTGCCTCTAATATAGCACCAATATGACCACCTACTTCACTGTTTCCGGCCATACAAGTACAGTGAGCAGTACAAATGCTTTCATCCTATTCAATTATGTACCAAACATCTGATGGTTTTTAATTTGCCTTTTGTGTATACTTGACCTGAAAAAAAGTTATGTCGATTAGAAAGAACTATTATGAAAGTTGAAAAGTAATATTCTTAAATATAAAATCAATGTCTCTTAAATATCAAATCAATGTCTCTTATAATCAACAAATGTGGCAATGAACATAATAGATCAGGTCAGAAGTTATAAATTGCTTCTTATGTATTATTATTCCTAATTTATAATAATTCACTTCGATGACTCAAGATTTGCAACCGTACATGTACCCATTAGAAAAAACCTGCTGCCTAGGAAAAAACATACTAGACTAACTTAAATATATACATGATTCTGAATTTTTGTTCTCACCTTCACAACGAACCAGATTCAAAGTATGTATGGATTCTAAACTTGTATAGGGCTTCATCTGCATTTGGGAAAGCTTAAAAAGCAAATACGAAATAATATCCATATTCGTATCAGGAGGAGCACCAACAATTGAACAATTCAGTTCAGAAATATTCAGTGTAGAAAGGATCTTTATCCTGAAAAATACATTGATAAAAATGTAAACAGAAGTGGATGTATTTTCAACCGTTCACCAAAGCCTCTGCTTTTCAACAATAGTGTCTTCAGGTAATCACTCTCCATCTGAATATTATTAATAACAACACAAAAGCTCCGAAAATAAACAAAAATACCTAAGGTACACACTGACAATGATGTTCTTATGGCGATTATCAGTTTGTGTGCCAACAACCGCCATATTGGGTCACGTGGTATGGATTGCCTAATTGGATGAATTCTCATCATACGGGATCAGCAGTCTAGATTAAGGTTATGTCGGTGGTATCTGCGCTACACATTACCACAGTTATAGCTAAGAGCAGTTAGCTCACTTGGCCCAAATGCATGTTCCAAGGTAACATCCACTCCAGGGAAACAATTCAGGATGCGCAGAAGACTGTACGCGATTATCGCTCTTCCAAGTATCCGAAAAATGTCAGTATTAGTAACACAGTAACACGCGGTATGCGCGAGGGATGAAAATCAGAGTTGCGCAGTGTACAAACGGGAACATAAAGATCAGAGTGCCGACACCAAGTGAGCGAACTGATTCTTTAGCTATAAACTGTGACATTACTATTTTGTGGCCACACCACGTTTCATCGGCATGTTCACAGGAAACACGTGTTGCATGAAGGTTGCACAACAATGTTGCACTTCAAAGGTATATATAGGTATATATATATATATAGTGGACCCGTATATTTAGGTACCAAAGAACTGTTGAAATTAAATAGGATTTTTTCACAATTATTCATGACACGAGCACGCTGTACAGTAACAAATAGACGTCATTAACCCGATACTAGATCTTTATGATATTTCCAGCAGAAAGTTTTGATAAAAAGGTCAATTTTCCTATTTGAAAGTCATTATACTTGCTTAGTGAACAGTGAATAATATTTGAGCTGATTGTCAATCATCACTCATGGGGAATGTTGCCAATAGAGGAATCTCGCACAAGTTGCCAATTGTAATAATTTCAACAGGGTTGTGTAGAGAATCACGAACTGATTATGATAGATCATTTATTTTTAGTCCCAAAGTGTTTATATTTTTGTATATAAAAGAGTTATATTAATGGGAAATTTTGTGTCTTTATTGGTCTAGTGTTGGTGCCTGTCCCAATCTAATTGGTGCTTTCGTGCATTATCGACTGTCATCTGTCATGTTGCCTTTTGAACCTTAACGCAGAAGAACGCCACTTCTTTCCCTTGTTGCTTGACTTCTGTCGTTATCAATAGGCCTTTTCATTCTAGAAAATATTTTATGCGCATACCTCAACTTCCGCCATGTTATTCGGAAACGTGTATAAGCCGTGAATATGCGCTATAATCTCCGATAGTGATATATTGTTCGTAGTAGACAGGCCAAAAAAAAAAACAACCAAGCAAGTTAAAGTGTCCGAAATTTTTATATATTACCCGCTTTTTTAACATGGTGGATGCGCTTGCGCGTAACGTGTCGTAAAAAGGCCTATTGTTATATCTTGTTCAATATGTTTTCCACAAAATATGTTTTGCATGGGTACCGATAGCTGTTCAGGTTGACGAGAGTCTTATCGATATCTGAAGCCAAGCATCGTCGGGCGGGTTAGTACTTGAATGGGTGACCACCGGACAAGGAAGCTCCGCGTTAAATGCCCTAACAACTGTAGCATATTCGCAGCTGCAGGCGTCTTATCAATGAGCACGAGATAAGACGATAGGTATGCCGTCCTTCGGAGGGGACGTTAAGATGACGGTCCCGGGTTCATAGATGTTGAGCTCGTTGAAGAAATCTACCTCTGAAACAAGGATTCGGCAAAATTTCCGGTTGGGAGGAGTGTGCTCACCGGCGTCGTTGTTTAGCCTTGGTAGCAGAAATAGGCCGACGTTAAATAAAGAAGGAAAAATATGTTTTACGCTACCAACTGTTCACATTTTTAGACACAAAATCTCTATGAATGACACATTTATTGCAAGAAATATATAAGCGCTTCATGACCAAAAGTAATTCAATTGGTATATAAAATTGGCGATTTTCCATACAACAAAGTCAAACGATTGTAATTAAAAAGACAGAACTTTTGAAGGATTTTTTTAAGTTGGCAACTTGTGCGAGACTCCCCGAATGTAAAAAAGTCTTATAGTATCATTGTCTAAAGATACATTTAGACAATGATAGCATGCTTACAAACCGATACCATATATACGATGTCTATGATATTAACAAATTCTTCTTAAAAATTTGGTGGCCTCAATCAAGGCCATGCTTTTAAATATTAAATGACCCACAAATTAACAAAGGCCTATAGGCCTTTTCATTTAGATGCTTTTTTAAAGCGCATGCGCACGTTTTGAGACCCAAAGCACAGTTTATAGCTAAAGAAGCAGTTAGCTCACTTGGCCCAAATGCATGTTCCAAGGTAACATCCACTCCAGGGAAAGAATTCAGGATGCGCAGAAGACTGTACGCGATTATCGCTCTTCGAAGTATACGAAAAATGTCAGTATTAGTAACACAGTAACACGCGGTATGCGCGAGGGATAAAAATCAGAGTTCAAACGGAGAGTACAAACGGGAACATAAAGATCAAAGTGCCGACGCCAAGTGAGCTAACTGCTTCTTTAGCTATAAACTGTGCCCAAAGTCTGATTGACTATTGGGAAAGTGGATAGTCATTGGTTAGTTTTGAAATAATAATTTGAGATGGCTTAGTTCAAAATTAGCGGTATTTTCACATTATGTCAACAGTCAACCTCATGACAAATGCACCTGCATACATTGGCGTTCGTAACTCAATAAGTAAGGTTAAGTACTTATTACCTATTTTATACCGCCAAAAACCTTTCATTCGTAGATAAAATAATGTACACGAATATTTTCTAATGGTGAGTTTTCTTCTCCATGTAAATTCAAGTCAACTATCCATAGGAAAACTCGGAAATATTTTATTTTCTTAAAAAAAAAAGATTTGTCGTCAATGCAGTTGGGTCTGACAGGTAAACAAAGTTAGTCATTTGTCATCTAAATGAAAAAGCCTATTACTCAATTTTGTTTTAAACAAGAATGTGTCATGGCGGAAAACTACAGAATATGGGCATAATTTCTTCGTCTGTGTTGTTAACACCATTAATTAAAATCTAAAATATTATAAGAAGATTTACCCTCTGCCATTTTTGATAATGTTTTAAATATCATATATATTGTAACGTAAATAAACTTAACTTGGTTTTAATAATTTATTTCACACTTAAATCTACAACTTAATTTATATTACTACGCCACTGTATAGCTCGATCGTATGGGCTCGTTCAGACTGTGTGATTCCACTTGAGGGTTGCCTATTTATCTCCGATACAGCATTCTCGATGTTTCGAATTCTGGCAGTTGGCGACCGGCGTGTTCCAATTGTTTCCAATATTGACCGTTGTTTTCCACGGCAGAGCGACTGGATGGTTCTCGAATATCTCCGGGGATGATCTCATCGTTGTCGATGGCAACGCGTGAGGCGACAGGTCCGGCCTAGGTTCGTTACAATATATATATATATATATATATTATATATATATGTATATATATATATATATATATATATATATATATATATATATTATATATATATATATATATATATATATATATATATATATATATATAATAACCCTGCACTGCACATAATCACAATATCTTTGCTAATCATAGTTTCATTTAAAAATTTAAAGCATTTGTCTTAATAAATTAAAACATCATAAAATTCTTCCAAGGCCTTATCAATCAGTAGTTCTTTTAAGATTTTTCTGAATGTATTTAAAGATGACTCGTTTTTAAGTTTGTTGTACATTTTGATACCTACCATTATAAATCAGTGGTTGATATGGGTCTAATTGTGTTGGTCTGTCGGGTAGGTATTATAGTTTGACAGAGTTGTATTGAAAACCGATACATTTTTGTGGATCAGGCTGACAGTTTCCAGTATAAAAAGCGAAGTTACTGCCAGGATCTGATGTGTTGTGAATAGTCAGAATAGTGGCCTGCAGTAGTCTCTCATTTTTACCTTGTACATATACCTAATAATGACCCCTTTTTGAAGGTCAAATACACTTTGGATGGAGAATTTGTTTGTTACAAACTCCCCATAAACAAATTCCATATCTTATGTGGGCATCAATGAAGGCAAAATAGGTTGTTCTTACAAAATTCAACCCAAGTTCTTTTGAGATAGTCCTGATAACGTAATATCCTGTTGCCAGTTTTTTATTCAGGTGTAATATATGTTCCTCGAATTTGAGTACATCTCAAAATATGAATCATTTCTATGTTAAATTAGGAATACTCCCTTTGCGTTATTTCTGATGAAAACTTGAGCAATATTTATAAAACTGAATAATCTCACACCAGAAAATAAAATAGGAACTCAGTGAAAAATAACAGTACAATGCTGCCACGTGCTACTTTCAGTTGTCATGAGCTAATAATCATTTAACACATACATGCACAAAGCCCAACACTATCCTGAAAAAATTTGGAAACTGCTTAAAGATAACCCAGCAAATTAGAAAGACTGGCGAAATTTATCTCGGAAGAATCAAGACAATCTGGGAAAAAAGGACAAAACACAGAAGGATCCCGTAGAGAGATACGTCGAAACGCACGCATCTATTTGAGACTAAGCTCCTCCATGGAATCGCCCAAAACCTCAGTCCCAGTTTATAGCTAAAGAATCTATAAACTGTGCCTCAGTCATTCAGCAGATGGCGCTGAGACCTATAGACAAAAACACGATATATTAACATAGACATATAATAATATGGACTGGTTGTGAGAAAGAGACCATTAGAGAGAATATCAGAACCTGTGAAAAAGGACAGAATGAGTTCAGGCAAAACATTGGTTTCGTATATTGTTTATATGTGTTTTCGTGTGGTGTTTTGCAAGTTTTCTATAAATTCATCCAGTGTTTCTGAACTGTTTGACAAATTATAAACAATCTTAAATACCTTCTTCGTGTGCAGCCTACAATTGTTAGTTAGATACAAAAAAGGGCTGGATGTGAAATTTCATAGATGAGTACACATGGAGTGTAGGTACTGATTTGTGGATTTTTTTACACATTTTCAGAGGTTTCTGAAGAAACTGGTTACATTTTATGTGACTTCTCTTGTTTATATAACTCAGTTTTATTTTTGTGCCTCTATTTATATTGTAGCTGAAGTTATAGATTTATTATTATAGTCATAGGTGGGTGGTAGGATTTTGTTTGATTAGGGGGTAGCATTCGATGTTTTTTCCCGAGCAATTGCCTAAACTAATGTTGGTTAATAATATTCATGAAAGTATAATGTGATTTATGTGATTCACAAAATATTCTTTTTTTTTCTGAGAACAAACGCAAAAATATTGTAACGAACCTAGGCCGGACCTGTCGCCTCACACGTTGCCATCGACAGCGATGAGATCATCCCCGGAGATATTCGAGAACCATCCAGTCGCTCTTCCGCGGAAAACAACGGTCAATACTGGAAACAATTGGAACATGCCGTCGCCAACTGCCAGAATTCGAAAGATCGGGAATTCTGTATCGGAGATAAATAGACAGCCCTAAAGTCTCACGAACAGTCTGAACGAGCCTATACGATCGAGCTATAGAGTGGCGTAATATAAATTAAGTTGTAGATTTAAGTGTGAAATAAATTATTAAAACCAAGTTAAGTTTATTTACGTTACAATTGGTGTCAGAAGTGGGATTTTGAAAATAAACAAGTGATCGTGGAGTGGATAGTCAGAGAAATAAATTGATAGACCTTTTTGTACGCCCAAAATAGACAGTGGCCCGGTTTTCGCGAAGTGGACAATTGTGCGTGGGAATATAAACTGATACACTGTTCGCGTGAAACAGAAAATAGACAGTGGCCCGGTTTTCGCGAAGTGGACAATTGTGCGTGGGAATATAAACTGATACACTTTTCGCGTGAAACAGACAATAGACTGGTGGCCCGTGGAAAAGAATTCGCGAAGTGAATTTTTAACAAACTGATAAACTTTTTCGTGTGAAACAGACTGATACCTCGGCAAAGACAAAATGTGTTCAAGAAAAGTGCGCCTTGCGGATTTGAAGGTAGCGGAATTGAAACAGGAATTGGAGGAAAGGGAACTGGAAATAACAGGTAAAAAGCAAGTACTCCAGGAAAGAAGGCCGAAACATTTTTATTCGAAGTTCCCGGAGGCGATTTAAGTTTGGTAATGAATAAACTCGAAGAAACTACTAAATCCGTGAAAGAAGAACTGCAACAAAATGCTAGAAATCTGGAAGGGAAGCTTGAAGAAAATTCTAGAAATCTGGAAGAGAAGCTTCAAGAAAATTCTATAAATCTGGAAGAGAAGCTTCAAGAAAATTCTAGAAATCTGGAAGAGAAGCTTCAAGAAAATTCTAGAAATCTGGAAGGAAGCTTCAAGAAAATTCTAAAATCTGGAAGAGAAGCTTCAAGAAAATTCAAGAAGCCTGGAAGAAAAGCTTCAAGAAAATTCAAGAAGCCTGGAAGAGAAGCTTCAAGAAAAACAGAAGGCTTAAAAAAAGAACTCTGTGGTGTGGCGAATCGTCTGGAAAAAAGAATGGGAACCGTCGAGGCAGAGATGGACAAGATGAAGGAAATAATCAGCGATGAAATCAAAGACGGAATCGAGGCAGAAATGGACAAAATAAAGGAAACGATCAGTAAGCTGGAAAAACAAATTAATAGTGCGTCCTCCACAGAGATGGTTAACGAAAATGCAATGCTGGACTTGAGTTTGAACGTGGATAAAGTTCAAGAGGGTATAAAAGATGTCAAGGTCATTTCAGAAATAGGGAAGCTTTCCATGAAGCCGCCTCAGTTCGACGGAAAAACTCCATGGGCAAATTACCGCCGGCAGTTTGAAGCAGCGGCCAAAGCAAACGGATGGAATGCAGGGGAAAGAGCTGTAGCACTGACACTTGCATTACGTGGAGAAGCGACAAATATTCTACAAACTCTCACCGCCCAAGAACAGGAGGACTATGATCAGCTGATTAAACATCTGGAATTACGATATGGCCACGCCCATTTGGAACACGTATACCACTCCCAACTGAAAAATCGCTGCCAGAAATCGGGCGAATCCTTACAAGAATTCGAAGCTGACATTGCACGCTTGGTTCGTCTCGCATATCCAGCCACACCGGAGAATATAATGGAGCGATTAGCGGTTCAGGCATTCTTGGATGGACTCCGTGACCAAGAAACCAGACAAGCGTTGACACTAGCTCGTCCAACACATCTCGTAGACGCACTGGCACGCGCTTTGGAATTTGAGGCAGCAAAGCAATCCTGCAAAAACCAAAGTAAAGTTCGAAGTATTG
The DNA here is from genome assembly GCA_018342105.1 of Gonioctena quinquepunctata. NCBI lineage: Eukaryota > Metazoa > Arthropoda > Insecta > Coleoptera > Chrysomelidae > Gonioctena > Gonioctena quinquepunctata. Next base: position 839,255 of record JAFIRS010000208.1, on the reverse strand, counting down.
AAGAAGACTCACAGGAGCATGCTGACTTGGAAGCTGCCATAAGAAAAGTGATGAAGGAAGTTTTGCCCGAGAAAAGACAGATAAGATGCTGGAATTGTGGCAAAATTGGACATGTGCGTAGCAAATGTCCAACATTTGAAAACACGACTCCGATGCAGGAAAACTAAAGAAGGTCGACGAGAAGGGGCAATCGTCGGCCTGTGTCCAGCAAGCCCCGGTTAACAACGCATATGTCGCTATCCTGAAACGACAGAACAGAGGTGTTTTCGTAGACGGTCTCATCAATAACGAGCCTTGCACCATGCTGCTAGATACAGGTGCGACTAGGACAATTCTCGGACCTTCCTTTGCCAGAACACCGGAACGAATTGAACCGACAACTTGGAAGCTACGCACAGCAACAGGGGAGCCAGCTACTGTATATGGCGAGCTACCGATTGAAATAATTTTGGGCAGCACTAAAGTGAAACATCAGGCACTTGTAGCGGACATCGAAGACGATGCAATCATCGGAATGGACATCATGAATTCCAGAGGGTTTGAATTGGATTTCAAAGACGACGTCCTACGTGTCAACGGAGAAGAGCTGGTACTTCATGGGAGAAGTGAAGAGTTGATCCGTGTGCTGTTGGCTGAAGATGTAAGCGTACCTGAGAGGGCTGAAACCATCCTGGAGGCTCGCCTGGACGGGAGTGCGAGCAGTGGAGACGTGATGATGTTCGAGCCCAAACTTCATGATGAGAAAATTGGACGAGGGATTGCCCTAGGGAAAACCCTGTTGCGTGCTGAAAAATTTGTACCGGTAAGGGTCATGAATGTCAATTACTTTCCAGTGACCTCAAAGAAAGGAACAATTTTAGGGCACTGCTCGTCAGTTTCATCTGTGATCCAGGGCGTACGGTACGATTAGCCAACCCAACAACTTCCCACAGAACTAGAAAAATTAGTTGCCATCTCTTCCAAAGACATAAAACCAGCTCAACAGCCCAAACTAAGAGATTCAGTCAAAAAGTACCAAGACATCTTCGATACCGGACAAGGAAAAGGAGGTCGAACTAATGTGATCCAGCACAAGATTGATACTGGGGGTGCCCGACCGATCCGGCAATCAGCAAGAAGACTTCCTCTTGCCAAGAAGGAAGAGGCTGACAAAATAGTCAGCGATATGGGAAAAGAAGGAGTTATCGAACCATCTGACAGTCCCTGGTCCTCTCCAGTCGTACTGGTGAAGAAAAAGGATGGATCGACACGCTTTTGTGTAGACTATCGCCAACTTAATAATGTCACGAAGAAGGACAGTTACCCTCTCCCGAGAATAGATGACACCCTAGACACGTTGGCTGGTTCCACGATTTTCTCGACCCTTGATCTGAAGAGTGGATATTGGCAAGTAGAACTGGCTCAGGAAGATCGAGAAAAGACTGCTTTTACCATCGGCTCAGGATTGTGGCAGTTCACCGTTATGCCATTCGGGCTCTGTAATGCTCCCGCCACATTCGAAAGATTGATGGAGACAGTGCTGAAGGGACTCTCATGGAACACGTGTCTAGTGTATCTCGACGACATAATTGTGGTCGGCAGATCGTTTGAGGACCACGTGAAAAACTTGGAGGAAGTATTCCTGCGACTGAGGAACTCCGGATTGAAGCTGAGCCCTAAGAAATGCCATCTGTTCCAAAAGAAGTACGATACCTCGGCCACGTTGTCTCTGGAGAAGGAGTAGCAGTGGATGACCAGAAGATCAAAGCTGTTAAGGATTGGCCCATCCCAAAAGACATTCACCAACTTCGAAGTTTCCTTGGTTTATGCACATACTATCGCCGATATGTGCTGGGATTCGCCAACATCGCTAAACCACTGACCAAGCTCACGGAAGGCCAAACAAAGTTCCAGTGGTCCGAAGAATGTCAAGACTCATTCAGGAAGCTGAAAGGAGCTTTGATCAACGCACCTATACTGAGCTATCCCCTACCCAAAGGGAAATTCATTTTGGATACGGACGCCAGCAACGTGGGACTTGGAGCTGTCCTATCTCAGATCCAGGAGGGACAGGAGAAGGTCATTGGTTATTTCAGCAAGACGCTTAGCAAACCAGAGCGCAATTACTGTGTTACCAGGCGAGAGCTGTTAGCTGTTGTAAAGGGAGTGGAACACTTCTACAAGTACGTGTATGGAAGAAGATTCCTGTTGAGAACTGACCATGCAGCTCTCAAATGGCTCTTACAGTTCAAAATCCTGAGGGTCAAGTAGCACGTTGGATCGAGAGACTCCAAGAATTCGATTTCGAGATCGAACATCGAGCCGGAACTAGCCATAAGAATGCAGATGCCTTGTCGCGAAGACCATGTCCAGATGATTGCTCACATTGCCGACGAGCAGAAGAGAAAGAAGCAACACTTTGTAGAACCGCGGCAATGGATGACAACTGGAATGACAGCAAGATCCAGAAAGACCAAGAGAGAGACCCCGACCTTGGCTTAGTCGTCAGCTGGAAGAAGGGCAATCGAAGACCATCATGGCAGGAAGTCGCAGGTTACTCGCCGGCTGTTAAGTCCTATTGGGCACAATGGAACTCTCTTATTCTGGACAATGGGATCCTGAAACGTGTGTTGGAGGCCGATATTGGTGGGGAAGACAGACGCCAAATAATTGTTCCCAGGAACAGAAGAGAGGAAGTGCTGCGGGAAATCATGATGGAGTCGCCGGGGAACGGGCATGATGGAGTCGCCGGAGGACATCTGGGATGTGAGAAGGGCAACGTTGTCAAGCTGACGTCCAGGACTGGTGCAGAAAGTGCGCTGTATGCGCTGCTAGCAATGGACCTCGAATACAACCCAAGGCCCCGATGCGTCAGTACAACGTAGGCAGCCCGTTCGAGAGAATCGCCATTGACATCGCCGGCCCGTTTCCCGTATCCGACCACGGGAATAAATACATCCTTGTGGCAATGGACTACTTCAGTAAGTGGGCGGAAGCCTATGCCCTGCCCAACCAGGAAGCCATCACCGTCGCCGACGTCTTGGTGAAAGAATGGATATGTCGATTCGGTATTCCAATGGAACTGCACTCGGATCAAGGCAGAAATTTCGAATCCAACCTTTTCCAAGAAATATGTCTACTGCTGAACATCCGCAAGACAAGAACCACGGCCCTACATCCGCAGTCCGATGGAATGGTGGAACGGATGAACAGGACGATCAACCGCCACTTGTCCAAGGTTGTCTCTGACCATCAAAGAGACTGGGACCAGTATCTTCATTTGTTCCTGATGGCCTATCGATCCGCAGTACACGAGTCAACCGGTCAAACTCCTGCTAGTATTATAATGGGCCGAGAACTGCGACTGCCTTGTGACCTGAAGTTTGGGATACCGCCAGGACAAGACACTGCGGGAGAGGACTACGTCAGCAAACTTCGGCAGAGAATGGACGACATCCACGAACGAGTCCGGTTGAACATCCAGAGTGCCAGCGATAAAATGAAGAAGACCTATGACATCAAGGCCGACGCTGGAGGATTTAAGGTTGATGACCTGGTTTGGCTGTACAATCCCAAACGTCGTCGTGGACTATCACCAAAGTTGCGGAACTCGTGGGAAGGCCCGTATAAAATCGTGAAAAGGATAAACGACCTTGTGTACCGAATCCATAAGCCACCCCGAGGGAAACCAAGGGTCGTCCATTTCAACAGGTTGGTCCCTTACGCTGGAAACCATGACCAAGTTCGCACCCTCAAGCCACCGGAGGATGATATGACGTTCGAGAAGTTTATGTCCTTGTATTCAAACGGGCAGAAAATTCTACATGGGGTTACTAGAGAGGAGTCACGAGACCTTTTCGAGGTGCCTGCTGACTACGCACTAGCGCACTGTGTGGCAGAAGATCTTCGAATGTCCAGGGGCATCGCCGTAGTGTTCTCCAAGAAATTTGGTCAACTCCAAACACTGCGGGAGCAGAATCCAGAAGTTGGTGGGGTGCTACAGTTGAAGAAAGGCCAGAGAAACATCTACTACCTAGTTACCAAGAGGCATTCCCAAGATAAACCGTCCTATGAAGATGTCTGGAAGAGTCTCACCAAACTAAGAGATACTATGGTGGACCAGAATCTGGCGGATCTAGCAATTCCAAAACTATCCTGTGGTATTGATGGGTTGGACTGGAGAGTCATAAGAAGTATGCTGGAGGCGATATTCAGATCCAGCGGCGTCAGGATTTTGGTTTGCTGTAACCCTCTTCCACGACCGATCATGAAGACCGTGGAGTGTTACTTCCATCGAACTTCACGGTGCAGATATGGGGAGTCATGCAGATATCGTCACACTCCAAGGATGAAATTTCGGGACGAAATGTCTTTAAGAAGGGGGCAATGTAACGAACCTAGGCCGGACCTGTCGCCTCACACGTTGCCATCGACAGCGATGAGATCATCCCCGGAGATATTCGAGAACCATCCAGTCGCTCTTCCGCGGAAAACAACGGTCAATATTGGAAACAATTGGAACATGCCGTCGCCAACTGCCAGAATTCGAAAGATCGGGAATTCTGTATCGGAGATAAATAGACAGCCCTCAAGTCTCACGAACAGTCTGAACGAGCCTATACGATCGAGCTATAGAGTGGCGTAATATAAATTAAGTTGTAGATTTAAGTGTGAAATAAATTATTAAAACCAAGTTAAGTTTATTTACGTTACAATATATATGTTTTCAAATTGAAGAATGTTTTTTTCAAACGTTATAAATATACCTACATGCAATGTTTACTCCGTTGTAGTAATGGCATACTTTTACTCCGCCGGAGTAAAGGTATGCTTTTACAGTGCCAGGCTGAAATGAAAAAGACTTCCCTACGGATTCTCCGTCGATTTCCGTCATCCTTGGTAGAAAAAACATCACTTTCATTCCCAATAACACGTACTATTCTCCTCAGTGTTTCCCAAAAATAATTGGGCCACTTTTTCTACAGACACGAAATTTGATAGATTACATAAACGTTTTTTATGTAGGCCTTATTGATAACAAATTTTGAAATCGCCGGAGTTCCCAATTTAGTTCAATTGCACTTCTAACTTCATGATATCGAATATAAATGTAATTATCAATAACTGAACTTTCTGAAAAGTTTGGAAGAGAAATAAAAAACATTTTCATTCAGAAGGAGGCTCAATTGAATTCTTTGTTTCTAAAAGATATCATGAAAATATGTCGCATAAAGTTCCTCACTGTGATTCCTTGAAAATTTTCAAAACTCATCACATTCAAAGTAGTCAATATTTCCCTTGAAAAAAAAACAAAAATAGGTTTTCCAATGTAATGCCATAGCCAATTTGAATCTTCTGCCTTGACTTATTTCTATCTTTCACAGCATCTCTCTGTCTTATATAGTCCGCCAGGAATTGTGTGTTAAAGTCACGTGACGGCCAGTCCATCAGTTATAATGTCTATGTATATTAACGCTAACGTGAGAATAGACACAACACACAACAAACATATTTCAAATTTCAAAACCCTGTTGTAGATGTACTCTTTTTTTTCTAAGAACCTTTTATGATTTGTTTTTATGAGAAATTATATCGAAAAAAAAAAGAATTGAACTGTTTTTCGTCTTCTAGCGATTTTTAGATCGGTCTAGTTTGAACCTTCTCCCGTTTTCAGCAAAATGGTTGTTTGTAAATTTTTCCTACAAGGGACATGCAAATTTGGTGATTTGTGCAAGTTTGAACACCAAATAAATGGTATTAGGGTAAATTTTATCTCTGATTCATGTTTTTAATAAACAATGTTTTTCAGATAATTTCAACAACTACCAAAATGGAACATCAATTCTTCGACAATCAAATTTTGGTGCACAGCAAACTCCGAGTAATTTTGGTGCACCTCAAACTCAGACTAATTTCGGTGCCCCTCAAACTCAGCAGACAAAATCTCAAGCACCTTCTTCCCCAACTGTTGATACAAATACTTTGGTAAAATCAGTTGTGAATGACATGACGTCAGCTGAGAAAGGTGGTCAGTGGCTTCTTTCTTGTTATGCTCCATTTAAAGAAAAACCGGCTTTTCCTGGTTTTGAAGATCAAAGCTTTGAAGAACTGAGGTTTGCTTATTATGATGCTGTAAAAAATGCCACCGTAGGGCAATATGTAAGTTCTTTTGGTTAGTTGACTCACTCAATTTGATACTTTCCATTTGGTGGTTCCTAATATTTTTGATACGTATTCAACAGTTGGACTCATGCATTGAGAGGTTCAACGTTTGTTGGTACTTACATATTTCTGCCTCTTGAATACGAATTCAAACTCAAAATAGCGTTCTCATATACTTTCGGATATACAGAAATCAAGAAAAAACCTCTATCTTTTTTTACGAATTTAAAACAAATAAAACACTTTTTGTAATTATTTATGACATCTATTGGTATTATATGTAGATTGTAGGTCAGTTTCCTGGGAGCTAGGTTCCTGATGTCTGAGGGCGTTAATGAAACCCCTTCCAACTCGAGAAGCTGTCTAGCTTTGTTTGGCGTTGGGCTCAGAAGCCTTTTCGCTTATCTTTGCCCTGGAATATTCCAGTGGGTGTTATTTGGTCAACTTTCCAGAGCTGAAACTCTTCATTGGTGGCGTTTAGAAAAACCACAGATGGGTTCTGGGCCAGAAAATTGAGTGTATGCCCTTCCTTGGCAAGGCTGTCTGCTTCCTCATTGCCTTTGATTTCTTGTGACCTGGCACCCACATCAGAAGTATTTGATTTCGTAGACAGTTGTCTTAGGGAGAGTTTGCAGTCCCAAGTCAGTCTATACTCACATGTGTGACTTTAGAACTTTTAGACGTATATAAAACTGACACAGCCGTTTTGGCACAATCAATTGAAAATCATCCAGTATTTAATAACTATTTATTAACTATTTTCTAACACCAACCAAAATTTTCTAACTTAAGTGGTTAGCGAAAAAATGGTGTTGTGCTAGCTTAACTGTTAAGCTGGCACAACTATTTATAACTTTTTACCCAAAATAGGTATGGAATTGATTCAAACGCTCAATTCTCTAACTTTTTACAAGCTCTCGAATGGTATAAAAATAGTTTGAATTCGAGCGAATTTGAATATTTTACGAGGGCCGAATTTGCATGCCGTACCTAAAATTCTCGAAAATTCCTACTTGGAATTAAGACTGATATTTTTTAGCAAAAATCAACACATTTTCAGCGATTGCCAAGTATATGCGCGATGAATTATCAAGTATTTAACTGGACTAAAACATTATTCAGTGATCCAGTTAAATACTTGAAAATCCATCGCGAATATCTGTTACATTTTGTGCTGGTCGACTGGAACTATAAACTATATGCCTATAATCTTATTCCAGATCTGTATTATTGTTGAAAATGCCTTTTCTTCGATATACTTACTCCAGCACAATCGCTTGAAATAATAAGACTGTTCTTTTTTATTTTAAATAGTGATTCGAAATCTTCTATTGTCACAAAATGGCAAAATAATGATTCGAAATGAGATTTCGTCGAAGTACTATTTGATAACTCCAGCACAATCGCTTGAAATGAATATAATTAAGAGTTTTATTATGCCCTTTCCAACAATAGTACATTCGTTATGGAAAATATTCGAAGAGAAATATTTTTAGAGCCGGGAAATGACAAAATAATGAATCAAAATGCGTTTTCGTCAACCTACTATTTATTAATCCCAGCACACCCGCTTGAAATGAAAAGAATTTTGTTTTTCATTATGCATTTTCCAACAATAGTAGGTACGGTACATACAGTTGTGATACAAAATAGCAAAATAATGATTCGAAATGCGTTTTCGTCAACCTACTATTTAATAACCCCAGCACAATCGCTTGAAATGAAAGGAATTTAGTTTTTCAACATGCATTTTCCAACAATAGTACAATTGTGATAGGAAATACCCTCAGAGGGAAAGGAAAATTAAATTTTCTAACCTAATATTTAATAACTCCGGCACAATCGCTTGAAATGAATATAATTAATGGTTTTGTTATGCATTTTTCAACAGTAGTACAGTTGTGATATGAAATATCCAAAGAGAAAGTTTTTTAGAGCCAGGAAATGGCAAAATAATGAATCGAAATGCGTTTTCGTCACTCTAGTATTTAATAACTCCAGCACAATTGCCTGAAATGAAAATAATTTTGTTTTTATTATGCATTTTTCAACAATAGTACAATTGTGATAGAAAATACCCAATGAGAAATTTTTTTAGAGCCAGGAGATGGCAAAATATTGATTGGAAATGCGTTTTTGTCAACCTAGTATTTAATAATCCCAGCACAATCGCTTGAAATGAAAGGAGTTTAGTTTTTCAATATGTATTTTCCAACAATAGTACAGTTGTGATAGGAAATACGCATTTTGATTCATTATTTTGTCATTTCCCGGCTCTAAAAATCTTTCTCTTCGGATATTTCCCATAACGACTGTACTATTAAAAAAAAATTTTTCAAGCGTTGTGCTGGAGTTATCAAATAGTACTTTGACGAAATCTCATTTTAAAATCATTATTTTGCCATTTCGTGACAATAGAAAATTTCGAATTTTAAAATAAAAAACAACAGTCTTATTATTTCAAGCGATTGTGCTGGAATAAGTATATCGACGAAAAGGCATTTACAACAATAATACAGATCTGGAGTAAGATTATAGGCATACAGTTCTAGTCGACCAGCACAAAATAAAACAGATATGCGCGATGGATAATCAAGTATTTAACTGGATCACTGAATAGTGTTGTAGTCCAGTTAAATACTTGATCATACATCGCGCATATACTTGGCAATCGCTGAAAATGTGGTGATTTTTGCTAAAAAATATCATTCTTAATTCCAAGTAGGAATTTTCGAGAATTTTAGGTACCGCATGCGAATTCGGCCCTCGTAAAATATTCAAATTCGCTCGAATTCAAATTATTTTTATACTATTCGAGAGCTTGTAAAAAGTTAGAAAATTGAGCGTTTGAATCAATTCCATACCTATTTTGGGTAAAAAGTTATAAATAGTTGTGCCAGCTCAACAGTTAAGCTAGCACAACACCATTTTTTCGCTAACCACTTAAGTTAGAAAATTTTGGTTTGTGTTAGAAAATAGTTATTAAATACTGGATGATTTTCAATTGATTGTGCCAAAACGGCTGTGTCAGTTTTATATACGTAACTTTTAGTGCTGCTGCTTGGTTGTCTGATAGGATATAAATCTTTGTTCCCTGGAGCCTCTTTCAAGGCATTCTTGGGCAAACATTTCTATAGCATGGATTTCTGCTTGAAAAATTGTTAGGGCTTTACCTAGGGGTTTTGAGCGCCTAAAACTAGGATGCATCAGTATACTAAACTGATGCATCCCTTTCTAGTTGTGGCCCGTTCTTTGTACATATTTGATGACTGTTTATAACCAATTCAAAATGCACTTCAAAGTCGTGCCTAGCTAGCATAATATCTGATGTTTGTACCTGGACTCTAGGGGAATATTTTCCAGAATCTTCAGGTGTCCAGTCAGATCTCCAGCTTACAAATTTAATGTCTGGTGCAGTCTAAAGGCACTCGTTACCTCTTCCTTCATTACACACAAGTGCAGTGGCAGACTGTCCAAGAGGATTTCACTTCTTATGTAACAGTCTATAAGTTTCTCCATTGTTGTTTTGAGAAAGTAGGTGAGACTGTCGGGGTGATAAGACTTTGGTACGTAGGCTGGACGTCTCCCAGTCTATTATTTCAAGGCCATTTTGTAGTAAAACGGGGAATATTCTGTCCTTTCCGACCAATTTAAAAGGTTTGAAGCTTTTATTTTTTGGCTGGTGAAGATTTTCCCCGCTAGGCTCCTGCTGGATCTGTTGGGGTTAGTGACAACCCCTTCCAGCTGAGCACTTTGCAGTTCGTCTTCAACATTCAACAACCTTGGATCCAGGAAAGTGTGTCTGAATGAGTACACTCATGCTTTCCTTCTGGTTTTCTGCATATCCACCATTCGGCTTTTTGATATATACATATATATACAGTGTGTTTCACTTCTCATGGAAACACCCCCGTATCTTCCGTAATTTTCGACGTAGAACCATAAAATTCTCAGGATCGATAGATACACTAGAACTGAACTCACTGCACAAAAGGAGTGATCCTACGTGATATACACTGCACGCCAGCAGCGATGGAACCACCCATTTTTCCGGAAAATTATATTAGGGGGTAAAATTGGCCCGAAATTTCTTCGGATTCTTGTTCAGGATCCCCAAATTACTACTAATACACCAGTCTCCTGAAAAATTTTCAGTCCTGAAAAATTCTAATTTGTTTCACTTCTCATGGAAACACCCTGGTATCTTCCGTAATTTTCGACGTAGAACCATGAAATTTTCAGGATCGATAGATACATTAGAAATGAACTCACTGCACAAAAGGGGTCATCCTATGTGATATACACTGCACGCCAGCAGTGATGGAACCACCCATTTTTTCGGAAAGTTATATTAGAGGGCAAAAATGGCCCGAAATTCCTTCAGATTCGTGTTTAGGATCCCCAAATTACTACTAATACACCGCTCTCCTGAAAAATGTTCAGTCCTGAAAAATTCTAAATTGTTTCACTTCTCATGGAAATGCCCCCGTATCTTCCGTTATTATCGAATTATAATGACGAAATTCTTTGAATTGATGAATATCCCAGAAATGCAACTATTGACTCAATGGATTGTAAGTAGTGATATACACTGCATGCCAGTCGTGAACAATACATTTTTTCGAAAAAAAATATATTGTTGAAATTTCCAGGATCGATGGACATTTTCAAAATATACCTATAGATTTTGTCAAACTAAGGAACGAAAGCAGCTCACAATTAGTCTCATAAGGAGAGTTAGAAAAAAGTTACAATAGATAGATAGACTTTAATGTGCTCCTCATGCACATAGCGTTTACTTTAGATAAAGACAATCAAATATTTTAATTTTTTCACTGAATAATCATGCAAGTATGGGGAACAAGTGTATAAGAAAATGAATGGGGATTCTCATTTGCAAAGTGTCGAAAATTGCATTTGACTAGCATAATCAATATAATTTAAGAGTGTAAACACTTTTTGTTGTCACCAGCAAAAAAACCGCATCTCCAAGCCAAAAAAAGAAAGGAAACTGAAGCAAATCCATTTACAAATAAATAGACCAGGGCCGGAATTAGGACAGATCTACAGAACATGTCTGGAATGGTTTGTGCTAGGTGTGATTCAGAAATAAACAAAAATGATAATGAAAATATAACTATCTGTGATTGCTGTGCGGAAATGGTTCATGAGAAATGTGCTGACCTTGCTCCCTCTGAATTAAGAGCTATTATAATTCAAAAACGTAGTCTGCTTTACTTCTGTACCAGTTGTAAGGAAAATTTCAAAAAAGTACCCGGAATCGTTGGAAAATTAAATAAGGTACTAGAAATCAACAAAAAGTTGATGGATGAAAATAAAAATTTACAGGAAATGCTATTGAAAGCTAAAGAAGAGAATATGGATGGTAACCTTAACACTATTGTCCAAGAGATACAGGAAAGACAGAGTAGAGCATCAAACATTATAATATGTAACATTCAAAAGTAAAGTCAAAACAGTCTTCCAAATAGAATAAATGAAGATACTGAATGTGTAAGGAAAATACTCGGTGACCTTTCTGAAGAAGTAACGATCAAGAAAACATTCCGAATTGGTAAATTAGTAAATGGTAGAAACAGACCAATTAAAGTTGTTCTTAAGAACAGCGAGGATGCCTTGAAAATTCTTAGAAACAAAAATATGATTAAGGCTACTGGAATCATAATTTTTGGGGATCAAACTAAATTACAAAGAGACTATTATCTTTTGGTCAAGGCGAAACTTGCTGAACTCACTTCCCAAGGAATAAATAACAAAAGAATTCGTTATATATATATATAATATACCTACAATAGTAGATGTATCTCCTAGAGAGAAAAAAAACTAATTACTGAATATCCTGATATATCCTTCATATATGCCAATATCTAAAGTTTGATGGCCAACCACGACCAACTGATCCATGACATCATATGTTATCAACCGTCTATTCTTTTACTTAGTGAAACACGTACAACCTGTGACATGGAAGATTTTGATCTTGAGATTGATGGATACAAAATTGTGAGATGTGATTCATCTAACAGATATACTGGAGGTGTCGTGATATATTTAAGAAATGAGTATGTCTTCAAAATTGATAAAAACATTTGTATAGATAAAGTTTATTGGTGCTCAGTAATCAGACTTAAAATTCAGGGCGAAAATTTACTTTTAGGATGCCTATATCGTTCACCTAGTTCTAATTTCAGTAACTTTTTTGAACACTTTGAAACTTGGGCAGACAATTTTTTCAATGAGAAAAATCGATGTATTCTGGTGGGGGACTTCAACTTGAACTTCTTCAACATAGATGACAATAACATTCAACAGTTTAAAAATTTCATAACCATCAATGGGGTTGATGAACTAGTTAATGAACCTACCCGAGTAACTAACACTAGCAGCTCATTGATCGATTATGTTTTAAGTAACAGAGCTGACTGTTTTTATAAGGTACATAAAACACCAAAAATAACTGACCATAGCATTATTTCAGTCTCTATCAGAAATACATCCATATCTAATGATGATTCTATCAGAACATATAGAAATTTTAGTACAAGAAATCTAGATTTACTGAATAATCAATTGATACTTTGCAATTGGAATTTAAATTCAATAGATGTTGATGTGATTTACGACAACATTATGGAAAATATTGGGAGGCAATTTAAGATCATCTCTCCATTAATCTCATATAAAATTAAGGGAAATCAATTGCCTTGGTATGACCATGAAGTTGTTAAACTAAGCAAATAGAGGGACAGGGCTTATGAAGCATTTAGAAATGGTGATGATGTGAACCTTAAACAAATGAACTGGATCACATACAAGAGTTGTAGAAATGAAATTGTTAATCTTCTCAAAATAAAAAAAATGAGTATTATAAAACAAAAATTGACAATTGTTCACACAACCCAAAAAAAATGTGGGAAACACTAAAAACTCTAATAAAACCAAAAAATCCCGCTATCCCAAATCAAATAATTTTTGAAACAGGTCAAATAACAACAAAAGCTGTAACAGATCATGATAAAGCTGAAATGTTCAATTCATTTTTCATTGAAAGTATTGTATCAATTAGAGATGGAATTCCACCTTCTCTCCCGTGGTCTTATACCAATTTACCCAGAATTCAATGCAAATTCTCATCATTTAAATCACTGACTTTAAAAGAATTGAAAATCATAATAAGTAACTTAGACAATAAATGCAATTCGGATATTATCAACAACAAAATTTAAAAAAATGTGTTTGATGTTATTGGTCCTGTTATTTTGAACTTTGTTAATACCTCTCTGGAAACCGGAATTTTCCCGCAACAACTCAAGAATAGCACAGTTGTCCCAGTACCCAAAATTGCAAATACTAGTGAAGCTATTAATTTTCGACCAATTAATACACTACCATGCTTGGAAAAAGTACTTGAACTAACCGCTTACAGCCAACTTTTAGACTATATTAATGAAAATAAACTCCTAATGGAATATCAATCTGGTTTACGATCTAGTTATTCCTGTGAAACTGCCCTACAAGTAACATTGTCAAAATGGAAAATAGATATTGATTCAAACATATATGTAGTAGCAGTATTTCTGGATTCCAAGAGAGCCTTTGAAACCATAGATATTTCTATTCTACTTTTGAAACTTCAATATTATGGATTAACCGATTGTACCTACAGCTGGTTCAAAAGCTATTTGGAAAATAGGTCGCAATGTACCAAAATAAATAATACATTTTCAACTAATAAAGTCATCAATACCGGTGTTCCGCAAGGGAGTGTACTGGACCACTGTTGTTCATTTTATACTTGAATGACATGAATTATATTCAGGCATGTGAATTTATTAATCTTTTCGCAGATGACACCCTACTAACAGCAAGTGATGTTGATCTTCCAAATGCTATTCAAAAAATGAATAGAACACTTGGCAAAGTCTCAGAATTTCTCACAATTAATAAACTGAAACTCAACATAAAGAAAACAAAATCAATGATTATAACCACTCAGCATAAAAACAATTTGTTGGATAAACACTTGATAAAAATTGAAATCTATGGTGAAACAATTGAATTGGTAGAAGAGTTTAAATATCTTGGATTTATGATAGACAACGCATTGTTATTCTTGAAAATAAAGCCCTGTTCTATTCTGTTCTATTCTATTCTAAACCTAAAAAAACACTTTCAATATATTAACAAAAAAATTGCAAAAAAAATATTTTTTTTCACACGAATCAGCAGATATCTGACATTTCAAACCTCTTTAACGGTTTACAATACGATAATCAAACCTCACTTTGATTACTGTCCTTCCTTATTGTTTCTTCTCAATTCAAACTGTATCTCATCATTGCAGAAACTGCAAAATAGAGGAATGAGAATATTGTTGAAATGTAACAGATACACTCCCATAATATATATGCTTCAGGTTCTTGATTGGCTATCAGTTAAGGACAGAGTGTTTTATTGTTCTATGATTTTTATTTTCAAAATAATATCAGGAAAACTACCAACTTACTTCAATCAATTCATCATTTATCAAAATGAAATTCATGATTACCCTACAAGAGGTAACATGAATTTTTATGTGACTAGAACAAATTACACGAGATCAATGAATTCACTATTTCACCGAGGTCTCATTGAATATAACAAGCTTCCCAAAGACATTATAAGTAGCAGTTCTATAATACATTTCAAAAAATTACTTATAGATTACCTGAAGTTAAAATATATTTAAATCAGTTTAAGGTTTATTTACCATATTTACACCATTTCATTTGTTTATGTCTATAAAATATGTAAAATAATATAATTTTCATTTATTTTCTTTTTTTTCAATATCATTTCATATTCTTGCTTAGCGAATATTTTACTACAATGTTATTATTGTTAAGATGTAACATTTATATTGTAACATTTATATTTATATATTGTTAGGATACCTATATTAATAAACTTACTTACTTACTTAAGGATACCCATACAAGAAAATTACTCGATGACTCTTTTGTGCAGCTAATAATGAGTTATGAATTAGTGGCAATATTGAATGCATAAGCATAACTCAGTTATTGTTCTCATGTTTTCCGTGATCAACAAGAATAACAGTTTCATTGTATCATTGAATGTTTCACCGAGAATTGGAATTATATTTTTTTGAAACTTTGGACTTTCACTGTGGAAAAATTGCATTTCAAATTAAATACGAATGGCTTGTGAATAATATAATATTTACTTTACCAGAAGAATAATTGAATTTCAAATCATACAATATTCACACATTCTCAAATTATAGTTCCTTCTATCAATCCCCCCTCTGATAAGATACATTTTTCCAGTCTCTTTCTGATATTTCTCCCAACTTTCCTCAGTTCCTCTCGTGTTACCTCTTGGCATGCTTCAGTAATCCTCGCACGGAGATCATCACGAGTGAGCGGCCTATTCTTATTTTCTTGTTTTTTAATGTTCCCCACAAATAAAAATCCATCGAGGTTAAATCAGGCGACCGCGGAGGCCATTCTACAAGGGGGCTATTGGGTCCGATCCATCTCATAGGTAAATTCCTATTAAGCCACTCCCTCGTTATCCTATAATTGTGCACCGGTGAACCATACAATTGAAAAATCACGTTATTTCTTATAATCACAGGAAGTTCCCGCAATGCCTCTGAAAATTCATTCTCCAGTAAATTGACAATAAGTTCTCCATTCAGATTTCGATCGAAAAAATAGGGTCCTAAGATTCTATCATTCAATATCCCACACCATACATTGACTTTATGAGATATTTGATTTTTACAATTTACAACCCAATGTGGATTTTCTTCAGCCCAGAATCTCATATTCTGGTAAGATACCACTCCATTGGTGGTAAAAGTCGCTTCATCGCTATATAAAATGTTCTTTAGGAAATTACCGTTATTTAGGTAGTTTCCTTGTGCCCATAAACAAAACTCCATCCGTCTGTTTTCGTCTCCTGGATGTAGGGTGTGGAGAGATTTGGGTTTGAAAGCATGCATTTTATGTCTTTTCAAACACCTCCAAATTTTAATGTGGCTTATATTGAGCTGGAGTGCTACATTTCTCAAACTTATATGAGGATCAGCTCGATAAGCCGCCAAAATGACATCATCTTCAATATGGTGCCTAACTAGTTTTCTATCCTTCGTAACTTGGCCGGTACTTTTGAAGAGGTTAAATATTTTGAAAACTGTTCCTGGGCCAATTGAAGGTTCGTGCGGATGTCTTCTGTTGAATTCAGAGGCTGCTTCACAGTAAGACCTCGTACCTTCACCAACCAACAACACGATTTCAACTTTCTCTTCAACAGATCTACGAAACATCTTCAAAAACGAAAAAAGCGGGAACAACGCAAAAACAACAGGAACAACAGCAATAATTAGAAATAATTCGTGGAAACTAGACTGGTGGTAATATTAAATTCAACGTCAAATACAAGTTGTCGGTAAATATCAATAAGGAATTGTTTTCCATGGCAATGTCAAGGCACACTCTGCTTTCCTTTCTCCTTTCAATTTGATGAAGAAATGATTTGTTCGTTCATTCATATGTAGATAACGATGGAGAAATAATATGAGATTTCGTATTTTGCAGTGAATTGTAAAGATCAAATAACATTTCATGAAGTAAAGTATGATGTGCGATCAAAATCTAAGCAAAGAAATAGTTCATTTCTTTGAAAATTTATTTTCCGAAACGTTTGAAGAGTTTCTATGAATGTGGGGAAAAATATGATTTTGTGGATGGTTCTGATTGATTCACATTGAAAAACAAAGTATACAAGAACAACCCGAAACATATCAAGATAATACATGGGGAAACTGAGAAGAGAAATATTAGAAGGAGACTAAAAATAAATAATATTAGAGGGTGGATTGGAGAAGATTTTGTCAATCAAAATGCAATAATTCAACCAATCCTTCCTGTTACGTGTGCCGCAAAAAATGAATTCATTATCATCTTATGCATTACTAAAAATAGACATTTTTCACGAACCATCCGTAATTCATTTGAAATTTGATATTGCTGGAATCCAAGTTCAAAGTTATAAAAACATATTCTGGTCCGCGCAGAAAAATTGAATGATACATTAAAATTATTGATATTGATATTCATGGAAAACCATTGTCCAATTCTTAATATTATAAACAGTAAGTGCGGAGTGCGGAGGTATAGCACAACTCACCTTCTGTGAGGAGAGACATGTGATAAGAAAATTAAGTTGATGAATACCAAATCCATATCGAATCTAGTGTTCATTTGAAATGGGATGCATTTGGTGCACATACTAATTTCAATGGCAGTTTGTTACTCCGTTTGTTCCATTCGATCGGAAGTGCATTGTATGATGTTTGGAAAAGTGGGTAGTTCCGTCGCAACTGAGGGGTATATCAGTTAGGACAAGGCCACTTATTTGATAGGTGCACTTTCAGCATATCTATCAATCTAGAGAGTTTCATAATTCTCGTAAAGAAAGATACAGGGGCGTTTCCATGAGAAGTGAAACAAATTATAATTTTTCAGGAATGAATATTTTTCAGGAGACTGGTGTATTAGTGGTAATTTGGGGATCCTGAACACGAATCCGAAGGAATTTCGGGCCATTTTTGCCCCCTAATATAACTTTCCGGAAAAATGGGTGGTTCTATCGCTGCTGGCGTGCAGTGTATATCACATAGGATGACCCCTCATGTGCAGTGAGTTCATTTTTAGTGTATCTATCAATCCTGAAAATTTCATGGTTCTACGTCGAAAATTACGGAAGATACGGGGGTGTTTCCATGAGAAGTGAAACAAATTAGAATTTTTCAGGACTGAAAATTTTTCAGGAGACTGGTGTATTAGTAGTAATTTGAGGATCTTGAACACGAATCCGAAGGAATTTCGGGCCAATTTTGACCCCTAATATAATTTTCCGGAAAAATGGGTGGTTCCATCGCTGCTGGCGTGCAGTGTATATCACGTAGGATGACTCCTTTTGTGCAGTGAGTTCAGTTCTAGTGTATCTATCGATCCTGAGAATTTTATGGTTCTACGTCGCAAATTACAGAAGATACGGGGGTGTTTCCATGAGAAGTGAAACACACTGTATATACAGTGCTTCTCAAAAGTCCCCTCCCCCCCTCTTATTTTTGGAACGATTATACATAAACAAGTGAAATTTGGAAACTGAATATTAAAGGTTGTAAACTTCCCTACTAGTGATGATAGATGACAAAATCGTCAAAGATTTTTTATTTTTTTTTATTTTTTAATGTTCTGGTTCCTTCGAAAAGGGATATCCTGTAATGTTCAGAGAACATCTTGGGAACCTAGGGAAAGAAGGTAGGAGTTGGTGTTCTTCTTAAATTTCTGAAGGTTGTATGCTTCGGGGAACACCTCCCTAGGCAATGAGTTCCAAAGCCTCGCTGTTCGTTGGATGAACGAGTCTTTGGAAAGTATTGTTCTGCAGTCTCCAAAGTGACCACGAAGGGGTGTGATGACTGAACTTGACGGGTTAATCTCGAAGAGACTGCCAAAGCAGGAACGATTGTTGATATTTCAGAAGAGCATCGCCCATGAAAATATCTATAAAATAGAGACAAATCGCTAACTTTTCTACGGTGTTCTAGACAAGTGAGCGAGTTTGTAAGCGAGGTATCACCGACGAGACGAATTGCCCTTTTTTGGACAGAATCCAATAGCCTCAGGATATGTTTAGCCTCAGGATATGTTTAAACCTCAGGATATGTTGACGTCACAAGGCCATTGTGACCAATAATTTTAAATGGAACCCTACGGCAAGCGACACCTCTTTTAAAAAGTTTCGAAAAAACCTATTCAATGATACTAATGTTGTTTTTGTTTATAGCAGTTTTAATGGCTCATTAGTAAACATAAAAATTTAAATTCCATTCAGTATGATATTAATTACAGATTTAAGAATCAGTATCTACTCAAAGAAATTGCTCGAAGTGACCTCCATTTACTTCCTGACAGTGAAATATCCTATTTTTAAACTCTTCTCGTACTTCTGCAAATGTGTCTGCGGAAACAGCCTCACATTCTGCAACAATACGTTGTTTTAAAACGTCAATATTGTCAGGTTCAGTGGCGTAAACCTTCGATTCAAGGTACCCCCACAGAAAAAAATCCAAAGGTGTGAGGTCTGGTGATCGAGCTGGCCATTCCGTTGAACCTCGTCGTCCAATCCATCTACCACGATACTCCTCATCCAAATACCGTCTTACTGCACCTCAATAGTGTGGAGGAGCACCATCCTGTTGGAATGTTATTTCCAAATTGCCGAATACATCTGGATTATCTTCCAAAATTTCAAGGATTAACGGTTCTATTGCGTTTTGCAACAACTCCAGATAAACCTCACCAGTAAAATTAGTATTTAAAAAAAGAGGCCCTACGATGTGGTTTCCCAGGATACCTGCCCAAACATTCACCTTCTGGGGAAATTGGGTATGTGTTTCACGAAGCAGGTGAGGATTTGTGTCACTCCAATACCTCACATTCTGTGTATTCACATTTCCATTTAGATAGAAAGTACTTTCGTCACTAAAACAAATTGTTTTGACATAATCTGGCTGTTGGTTAATTTTAGTTTCCATATTTTCACAAAATTCTAGTCTTCGGTCTGGGTTGTCGTCTGAGAGTTGATGAACCATTTTTAATTTGTATGGATGAAATTTGTTTTGTTTTCAACTCCCTGTGTACTGTAGTTCGACTGACTTCACAGGTAGATGCAACGTGACTTGTTGAAGAAGTAGGATTAACTATTACTTCTGCCAGTATATCAATTTTTTTCTCATCAGAAATTTGTGGTCCGCCAGATCGTTCTGCCTGTTGTTTCAAACTTACGGAGAAGCTCCCTTAAATAAGTCCTCGAAACGGGGCGATCGGAAAACCTCTCATTAAAAATGCGTTCTGCTGCATGAACATTTTGTCCAGTTTCACCAAGAATTAGGATCGCTGCTACTTTATCACCTAAAGCACGTACCATTTTGCTTCTTGAAGCACTTAAACGTTTGGCTCACAACAGTTTAACAAATTATTAAAATGTGCAAAAATATTAAAAGTACCAAAAGCTGCTAAAACATTCAAACATTCGATCAACAATACACAAATTATTAAATGTACAAAAACTTGGACAATTACAAAAACGTTGAATTAGGGAGACTAACAAAAACGTCAGCTTATTTGACAACTATCCAGAGGCAAAGCTTGAATTTCGAATTTTAGTATTAACTGATTTAATTCATCACAGCTTTGCGTTTTTTAAAAGTGAGTTGCCAAAACTGCCATAAACACAAACAAAATTAGTATCATTGAATAGGTTTTTTCGATACCTTTTAAAAGAGGTGTCGCTTGCCTTAAGGTTTCATTTAAAATTATTGGTCACAATGGCCTTGTGACGTCAACTTTGACGATTTCGTCATCTATCATCACTAGTAGGGAAGTTTACAACCTTTAATATTCAGTTTCCAAATTTCACTTGTTTATGTATAATTGTTCCAAAAATAAGAGGGGGGGAGGGGACTTTTGAGAAGCACTGTATATATATATATATAGAAATATACATATATAGATATATATATAGATATATATATATATATATATATATATTGATATATATATATATATATATATATATATATATATATATATATATATATATATATATATATATATATATATATATATATATATATATATATATATATATATATATATATATATATATATATATATATATATATATATATATATATATATATATATATATATATATATATATATATGATATATATATATATATATATATATATATATATATATATAATGCCATTTTATGCGATTATAGTGGTTAAAATCCGTTTTTTTAAACATGTTTTATTCTTTGTCAAATTCAACAAAATTTTGGGGAGCGCCGCTCGCCTAACCTCAGCTGTCCTAGCTGTAAGTAAAGGGAATTGCCGAATGCAATAAACATTCAAATAATATGGAATGCTGAATTGATTGTGTGGTAGAAGAATCTAAAAATGTTCATTTCAGGCTATTTGCGATAGATATTCAATTTCAAAGTGATGAAAACAAACGAACCTCGTTTTATCCTAACTGGTAGATAAAGTCAGAAATAGTAGATGTCAATGCAGCTTTGAGGCACTTATCTCATCACAATTTCAAAAAATCAGTTGTAGAAACACACAAATAAATACGTCCATCATTGTGAACTAGTCATTAGTCATTCATATCACGTGAACACTGTTGCCAGTTAGTGTTTCAAAGATTCTCGCATGCACCTGTTGTTGTGCATTACAAAGCTGTATACGACCAAACGTTCCGTGCGTTCGAACATATCTGCGTTTTCTTGAGTACGAGTACTATTAACATCTTTCTTTTTGGCCGTATAAATAGCACCGGGGCGTGAAACACAGACACCTAGCCGTTTTTTTGAGGTCGTCCTTGAGGCCCCGAAACTAAGGACTAGGTGCAACAAAAGTACTGTGGAAAATAAGTTTTTAGACTTATATATTGATGAAAAATTAAGATTCGGTTAGCATCAGGTTGCTATGCTGTACGTATCATTGCCAATGATTTAGATTTTACTAATGCTAGAAAAGTGTACTTTTCATTAGTGGAGTCACACCTATGGTATGGCATTTGCTTTGGGGTATGGGTTCACACCATCTATTTGAGGTGGTCTTCTCCCTACAAAAAAGGGCCATTAGATATTTATGCAAAGCCAAATACCATGATTCATGCGGACCACTATTTTTAGAACAAAATTTTAACACTGATGGGACTTCTTAGAGACAGTATATCTAATTCACAAGAAATATAGATATGAACTTAATAACTCTTCAGTTTATAATACAAGTTTATGCCACCATATTCCACTTCCCATCCCTCTTACTAAAAATTCCCTCACTTATAAGAGCAAAAAATTGTTTAATCTCCTTCCTAACAGATTAAAAGAAATACAAAGTGTAATCATGTTCAGAAAAGAAGTAAAAAAGCTCTTGGTTGTGAAAGCCTATTTTATACTTTGGAAGAATTCTATCAAGATCAATTTACTTGACTTTTTTGTATCAGTGAGCAAATGTATAAAAACAAAACTTTACATTTATCATTAATTTATGTATTGCTTCTAACTATTTTTATTACTGTTATTATTGTGTTTTATTTACCATTAGCTTTTTTATGTTGTAGAAGACTTTGTCAATAAGATATTAATCTTCAGCAATAAAGTAAATTTTGATTGATTGATATTTGTTTTCATTTTATTGTAAAAAAAAAGTTTTTAACCGCTTTCTTAGTTGTTTGACCAACCCTCATACTCTAGTCAACATGTGCCTTTTAGCTCAAAATTTTTTATTCGCTTCGGAAAATTATGATCGAGGTGTCATTCGATTCGTCATTGCAACTAGAAACTTTTTGAAAAATTTGGAGTGGCGCTTGCAAAAATTACAAAAGTTATAAACAATTTAGTAAAAAAAAAGGGGAGTTTGGTTTTTTGCGAATATCTCGAAAAGTATTCAAAATTTCTGGAATTTGAAAAAAGATCCAAAAAGTAGAAGAAATTTCCTAAAAAAAGTCCTATCTTTCGGAACTCTAGGACCAATATTTATAATTTTTCTAGAGGGTTGAAAATACGGCCGAAAACGGGAACTCTCGCTTGCGTAAGCTCCGCCCACTTCGGACCTTTAATAAATAAATATCATTTAAACTTATTAAATATGAAAATTAAGAACTTAAAAAATTTAGGCACCTACAGAATAGATCAATGAACAATAATCCGCCGATCAAAAATTTTTATCGCGATTTTTCAATTAGTTATCCATTAATTAATTAACAATTTTTTGTAGCACGAACATCAACATTGAAAGTGCGATAATTGTTAAACTATAAATCTGGGAATGTTTTCCTTTCATGGAGCTATTTTACAAAGGCTATATATAGAATAGATTCCCGTTGGAAAAATAAAAAAATTGTTAATTTTCACATTGTTATTAACAATTTACTTGAGTTAAAAATTATCAACCTCGATTAAACATTGAAAAAAATATTATTTTTATAATATTGCTATTGGTCCATTTTCTTATGATCATAAGCTACTCAAAATGGATTTTTAATATTTTCTATCCGATATTGTTTAAAAAATTGTTATAAACAAATGCGTTGTTTATAAGATAATCAAAAAAATTTTTTTTTGTTGACATAATCTTTTATGAAAATTACGATTAAAAAAAAAAAAAATTTTATTGTCAAAAAGATTTGTTAGTTAACTTAAGGAACCATTTTTTTTTTTTAAATTTTATCTTGTTTTTTGAATTTTTTTTTTTTTAATTCAAATTTTAATTTTTATAATAAACAATTTGTTATAAATAATTGAATTTTTTATTTAAAATTTTTTTTGCTCTAAAAAATACAACAAAAACAGCCCAGTATCAGTTTTCGAAAAAAAATGATTTTTCGATTTTTTATTTAATTTTAAGTATTTTCGTATATTCAAACTTACCTTTCGCGCCTGCTTTTCTTTATTTATTATTAATATTACTTATAAACTATTGCAGATACAACAAATTCATCCAGACTTTTTTTTTTCTAAATTAGCTACTCAACCAATTTATATCCAAATAAATCCAACTTAATTATTTATAACTAGGATTCAATAATTATCCAAAAATACTCGGTCATTGTTCTTAATTACATCTAGACAAATTGTGACATCAAAGATTTCGATAACAATGACTGAAATTTCTAACAATTCGTATGGAAATGAACTTAGTTTGTTCATGAATGGATGTTATTTATAACTCTTTATAATATTTAAGTGATTTTCCAAAAAGAAATTAACATTTATGAAGAAATTTATATTTTAATGTGAACAAAAAATCCCGAAAAATTTTGCCCAATACATTCTTATCAATAGCTGCTAATTGCTTTATAAATTTCAAGGTTACAGCCTCAGCTAGGAGCTCAATTTGTTCATTAACTAATGCAGAATGGAGAAGATATAGTAACTTTTGTCGTATCTGTTATAAAAATTTTTTAAAAGCAAAAAAAAAATTTTTTCCTTTAATTTTTATAAATAATTATTAAGTTAGAGCTTGAGTTTGGTTATAAATTGGTTGAGTAGCTAATTTAGAAAAAAAAAGTCCAGATGAATTTGTTGTATCTGCAATAGTTTATAAGTAATATTAATAATAAATAAAGAAAAGCAGGCGCAAAAGGTAAGTTTGAATATACAAGAATACTTAAAATTAAATAAAAAATCGAAAAATCAATTTTTTTCCGAAAACTGATACTAAGCTGTATTTGTTGTATTTTTTAGAGCAAAAAAAAATATAAATAAAAAATTCAATTGTTTATAACAAATTGTTTATTGCATAAACAATTAAAATTTGAATAAAAAAATAAAAAAAATCAGACATCGAGGAGCAAGATGAATAATGATTTGAAAAAAAAAATGGTTCCTTAATTTTCATAATAAGTGGTAAAAAAAAATTGTTTTCTAACAAATGCGTTTTTGAGCAATAACATTTTTTTTTTAAGAAACGATTTTTTTTTTCAAATCATAATTTTCATAAAAGATTTTTTTTATTATCTTATAAACAACGCATTTGTTTATAACAATTTTTTAAACAAAATCGGATAAAAAATTTTAAAAATCCATTTTGAGTAGCTTATGATCATAAGAAAACGGACAAATAGCAATATTATAAAAATAATATTTTTTTCAATGTTTAATCGAGGTTGATAATTTTTAACTCAAGTAAATTGTTAATAACAATGTGAAAATTAACAATTTTTTTATTTTTCCAACGGGAATCTATTCTATAGCCTTTGTAAAATAGCTCCATGAAAGGAAAAAATTCCCAGATTTATAGTTTAAAATTATGCACTTTCAATGTTGATGTTCGTGCTACAAAAAATTGTTAATTAATTAATGGATAACTAATTGAAAAATCGCGATAAAATTTTTTATCGGCGGATTATTGTTCATTGATCTATTCTGTAGGTGCCTGAATTTTTTAAGTTCTTAATTTTCATATTCAATAAGTTTAAATGATATTTATTTATTAAAGGTCCGAAGTGGGCGGAGTTTACGCAAGCGAGAGTTCCCGTTTTCGGCCGTATTTTCAACCCTCTAGAAAAATTATAAATATTGGTTCTAGAGTTCCGAGAAATAGGACTTTTTTTTAGAAAATTTCTTCTTCTTTTTGGATTTTTTTTCAAATTTCAGAAATTTTGAATACTTTTCGAGATATTCGCAAAAAACCAAACCTCCTTTTTTTTTTTTACTAAATTGTTTATAACTTTTGTAATTTTTGCAAGCGCCACTCTAAATTTTTCAAAAAGTTTCTAGATGCGATGACGAATCAAATGACACCTCGATCATAATTTTCCGAGGCGAATAAAAATTTTTGACCTAAAAGACACATGTTGACTAGACTATCAGAAGTTGATGAAAACTTGTACGAGTTAAGATCACGGGGGCCTTACCTTTTATAGCGGGATCAGAAACCACTCTGGGGCCTTGAATTTTTTTTTCGCCAGCTGTGGGAGTCGATCCCGAGTTGGGTGGAAACAGTTGACACAAGACTAAATTTTTCAGTGATTTTGTCAATAGTACCAACAAGACGAATGCGACTCATTTTCTCAATAATTCGATTTTCACGGCACTTACCATTGAAAAGATACATAGAACGCAGCTAGGTTCAAATAACAGCTTATCACGTTCCGTTCTCTGATTGACTACTATATGAGAGCCTCTCATTCAGCAGCCAACAAAAAACAGTGCGATGTAAGCCGAAACGCTCAATTTTCGCATGTAAATCCAGTTTATTAATTTATCCTTGGAAGTCCAGAAATGTCAAATTCAAGTGCTTGAGCCAATCATAACATTTTGAATATTCGTTGGTGTGTTGAAATTTGCTTAAAAATTGTGATTTTACATTTCTGCATTCCACATAGTCTAAAAGCGCTCTCAGAGTCAAATTTACAATTTTTCAGCCAATCATAACTCACCATCGAATGTTTAAAATGATTGGTTCAAACACTTGAATTTGACATTTCCGTACTCTGCATTTCGCACAGTCTGAAAGCACTTTGAATACAGTGCTGGCACTGCTGGCTGCGAAATGCAGACTGGTTATCCATCTCCATGTTCTGTACCGTAGCTCACAGAATGGTACATTTTGACAGTTAATGTATTAGAATACCCTTTCACTGGTACTCAAGACCTTTGAAGAATCGAATACTTCCGATTCTTGGTATTCGAATACCCCCAGTCTGAAAAAAGGAATTCTAGATATCTTCCAGTCAATTTTGAGCCTGAATATCGTGATATAATTTGAAAATTTGCCATTCTATAAAAAATTATATATATTATGTTAGTACGAAAACACCCGAAGCGTTTCCTCATTTCAGATATACACAGTCATTGACACTTGATGACATATGTTTTCTTGACTCCTGAGTGGCGACTCAAAAATCCATCCAGATTTGAAATCAACTACTGATTCATTCATTAATACGACGAGTGATTTCTCTTGTCTTCTACTCTGCAAAAAACGCACGGAATTCTTCAGTATTTGGTTGTAAAAACCAGCACAAGACAATCAGAAAATAGTTGCGGAATCTGTTCGTAGACAGCTTTGTAATGCACAACAACAGGCGCATGCGAGAATCTTGTAAACACTAACTGGCAACAGTGTTCACGTGATATGAATCACGAATGACATGACGATTGACTAGTTCACAATGCTGGCCGGATTTATTTTGAAAATAATAAACAATATTGTGTTTTTTGTGCTTATACAAGTAATTTTTTGATAATTGTGATAAGTGCCTCAAAGCTGCATTGACATCTACTAGTTCTGACTTTATCTGCCAGTTTGAATTTAACGAGGTCGTTTGTTTTCATCACTTTGAAATTGAATATCTATCGCAAACAGCCTGAATGCAAATTTTTTTATTCTTCTACCACAAAATCAATTCAACATTCCACATTATTTAATTGTTTATTGCATCCAGCAATTGCGTTTACTTACAGCTCTGACCAGGACAGCTGAGGTTAGGCGAGCGGCGCCCCCCAAAATGTTCTCAAATTTGACAAAGAACAAAACATGTTTTCAATTTTTTTTTCGGATTTTTAACCACTGTAATTTGCTATGAAATGGCATTATACACTCGTTATTGACGGGTGTGCAAGAGGTTAGATTACACCCTGTATATATAATTATATATATATACATATATATTGTAAAAATTGTAAAATTGTTTTTAACCGCTTTCTTAGTTGTTTGACCAACCCTCAGAAGTTAATGAAAACTTGTACGAGTTAAGATCACGGATATATATATATATATATATATATATATATATATATAAGATAAGATAAGAATTTATTGTTTATGTTACAATATTATGTACACTTGAAAACAAACACACATAATTTGTTTAGACAAGTCATAAAAAATAGAAAAGGTATACAAATCACATTACAAATATAGCTAAGTAACCTAAAAATATATTAAACACATATTCTTAAAAAATACATTTAAAATTGAAACAATTTCCTTAGTGCCTTTTGCCTTTAATCAAGTGGCCAGACTGCATCAAAAACCTCATTTATTGAGTAAAATGCTTGGCTCAAAAGAGACTGCTTCACCACAAATTTTATTTTTTTGTAGTTTTTCCATTCTTTTGGAAGCGTATTATATATTTTGCCATATCGGTTTGTTTTTCAGTATTTACTAATTTCGTTTTTGCTGTTCTAATGACCTCTTTGCTTTTAGTATTGTAATCATGTATAAGTGCCCCAGTAGTGTATTTATCTTTATTTATATGTACGTATAAGATAGCTTCAAGTATATATAGACATGGTACCATAAGAATCTCTAAATCAATAAATAAAGGTTTTGCATGATCTCTGAAATTAGCTCGAACCATCTCTCTGATAATTTTTTTCTGGGATATAAAAACATCATTTGCTGCTGATACTGATCCCCATAGTAATATCCCATATTGTAAATGGCATTGTATAAGACCGAAATATGCAATTCTAAGTACATCTTTGCTTACCACGCTTCTCATTCTCCTCAGGGCAAAGCGACCTTTGGACAGTTTATTTTTGATTACTGTAATTTGTGTTTTCCAGCTGAGATTGCTGTCTATATGAAATCCTAGTAAACGCACATTCTTTTCGTTATTATTATTCGTCCTTTTGTTAAAATCTATGATTTTAGTTTTATCATTATTCAAACACAATACATTTGCATTGAAGTATTGTTCAAATTTTTCTTGAGTTTCTTTTGATAACTCTTCTAGTCTACCTGTATTACTTGATTTAATTATAAAAGAGGCGTCGTCTGCATAAAGAAAAGTATCCGCAATGTCTGTAAATCATTTATGTATAAAATGAACAGCAGAGGACCCAACACCGATCCTTGGGGAACCCCATGTTTAATTACCTGTATATCAGATGTAGTGTTGTTGTAGACAATATATTGCCTTCTACCAGTTAAGAATTATTTTAACAAGTTCATTGCTGAACCTCTTATCCCATATTTTTCTAACTTATTTAGAAGCATGTCATGGCATACGCTATCGAAAGCTTTCGAAAGGTCGCATAACATTGCTCTGGTTACTATACCCAAATCTTTATTTTTTGCTACTATATGAATAATGTCTGTTACGGCTTGAGTGGTTGAATGTAACTTTGTAAAACCATACTGCCTTTCACTTATATATCCTCCTCCTTCTAGATAATTTATAAGCCTCTCTTTTAAAATTATTTCGATAATTTTAGACAATACAGGGGTTATAGTAATAAACCTGTAATTATTGCAGTCATTTATATCACCTTGTTTGTGGATGGGTGTGGCTCTGCACAGCTTTAAAAAATCTGGAAATTCTCCATTTGAGAAACATACATTTATTAAATGAACAATGGGTTCAGTTATCATATCGTTAGCAATTTTTATAATTGTTGGACTAATATTGTAAGGGTCCATGCTTTTTGAATTTTTAAGTGATGAAATCACGTTGAAGACTTCTGTTCCATTTGTAGGTCTTAAAAAAACTGAATCTTTAACAGAGATATTCAACAAATCTGACCCTTTTTTACATGATTGGGGAATGTTAGCAATTAATTTATCAATTATATCGGCGGAGAAGTTGTTCATGTCATTTGCTGTTAATTTACTATTCTTTAATACTTTATCGGATTTATTGTTAAAATTATTTATGATAGACCATGCGGTTTTACTTACATTGTCACTCATTAAAATTAAATTGTTGTAAGAGTTTGACTTGGCTTCCTTAATTGATTTTTTATATTCACCTTTAAACTTATTATATTCCTCTTTCAGACATAGATTACCTGTACTTAACCACAAGTTTTTCTTATTACTAAGATCAGTCCTCATTTCTTCCAACTTACTATCAAACCAATTTACTTTGATGTTTTTTTCTCTTATTGTTTTCTGTGGAAAAGCTACATCCACTACATATTTTAATTCTTCACTCAAAAACTTTGCCAACAAATTTTGATCATTTGACTTATAATATTCGAACCAATTTATACTGTTGATAATATTTCTAAATTCAGCTTTGCCTAACTCTGTTATAGGTGGACAAAATGATTCTGCTCTTACAGTTTCCAGATTTACTACCTCTAAACGAATGTCTACCCCATAGTGATCAGATATGTTTTCTTTAATGACATTAACTGCTCTTTTGTGTTGGTTGAAATTTGTTAACACATTATCGAGACATGTAGCTGATTTTTCTGTTACCCGCGTTGGCTCCAGTATTAAATACTTCAAGTTATACGAGTTAAGGCAATTTGTAAGTGTATTTTTTTCCCGTGTTTCCTTCAAAAAATCTACGTTGAAATCTCCAAAAATTATAATTTTTTCAAATTTGAGACTTACTTTTGTTAACAGTTGTTCAAATACTTCTATAAAATTCATAAATACACCCTTTTCTGACCTATATACACTGATCACTAGAACATTACATACTAGAGCTGCAGTAAATTCTGCATCAACCTCGTAGCAGTAACATTTAACGTCTATCGCTTCAGCTGTTATAGCTCTATGTACATATATTGCAACTCCTCCATGTTCAGAATTTGATCTGCAGTAGAAACTGACCAAGTTGTAATTATTTAATTTAATTGTGGGAAGCAGTTCTCCTTTTAGCCAAGTTTCACTGAAACATAGAACATGATAGAAATTACTTTGTAAAAATATATTTAAAATATCCACTTTGTTTGTAATGGATTGAGTATTTATGTGAAAAATTGACAAATACTGATTTTCGACTGTTGAAGGTAATGTATTCTTGACCGTCGGAACATTTAAAAATGCTTCGTTTCTCAAATGACAATAAGTCTTATATTTTTCACATGATGAATAGTGTTCGTTTATCGTTGTATGTTCCTCACTGTAGTATGAGGATCCATCTCTTGTGAAGGCATCCTCCTTTTCCCAAAAAATGATATAAGCGATCCATTTGGCCATACTTGTCGATTCCACGCTGCTTAGAGTACACATTTATATACTTTTAAACAATGCTAATGTGGTTGTAGTAACTTTGAACTTCGTTTTATTCCTTGATCTACGTTTTTTTTTCTTTTGTATCCATATGTTAGATGAATATGTTTAACATCAATCTGAAGAATCTAACAAATGCAAAAACTTTTTCAAATAAATGTAAACACTATATCACTCAAAATCTTAATATCTTTTCAAGTCTCCTATAATAATATTACTACCCCTGACTAAACTGGGATCCCGATTTATAATTTGTAGTTCATAATTTATAATTGTATTTCTTATCTTTGGATTTGTTTTCCTATTTACAAATACCTACATATGTTATTTAATTAAATGCACACACAGGTGTCTCACACCTAGGTGCATCTGGAAAAATGTAAATCAGAATATTACTACTTATTTATACCATGTTGTAATCTATATAATATAATGTAAGAATGAATGTAAAATCTCATTTAATAAATCTCAAATCTCAATCTTAAATATCCCTAGTTTTGTTTCAAACTATTCAGCAAATACGTCCCACACACATATATAATATATATATACATATATGATGTATTTTAACTTGTTGCAAACCCGTGAATGACGGGTGTATTATCCCAATACATCATAAAATATTTACAGAGTGGTTTAAAACTCAACACCACTACACTGCAACTCTCTAGGTGCTAGAATCTACTGAACAGAAAATTACCAAAAATTTTATGTATTTGATGAATTGTTAGTATACATAGCGGATAACCTAGAGAATTTGGACATTGTACTATCTGAAACGTGGAATATAGACCTGGTAAGCGAATTCAATATAGATAATTTCACTGCTCACTACAATGAATCGAAGGTGAATAAAAATGATGGTCTGATCATTTATATCAATAATAAACTAGTATCAAGTGTAACGATATGCAGTCTAACAGAAACGAATTTTATAAGAACTTCAATCATATATGAGAAAACTCTACAAGTTGGTATAACGGCTTCCTATCGACCCCCATCTATAGATATTTTAACCTATCAAAGTGATCTTCAGAACCACTTTTTAAACTTATCAAAAAACCCAATTGAGATTATCATTGGCGATATCAACATTAATTTACTTGAAAATTCGAACAATGTACAGAACTATTTAAATATAATGGATGAAAATGGATTTTTATCATATATTAATGTCCCTACTAGATCATTTAAGGAATCCAATAGTATAATAGATCACATTTTCGTAAATAAAAAAAATAAATGCAAAAACATAAATATTGAGTCGTCTGTTATACATACAAATTTGTCAGATCATTACACGACCGCACTTATCATACGAATACCGAACAAAAACGAACTCACAAAAACGAATACCTCAATTAATGACACGACAAACTTCTATGAGAGAATTGATTATAAAAAACTAGATTCCCTTCTGGAAAAAGAAACGTGGCAAGAAACCCACAATTGCAAAGAGATACAGACCGCATATAACAGCTTCGTTGGCAAACTTAAAACATATTTAAACAAATCAACCAAAATAATGAAAATACCATATAGAAAAAGAAAACTAAAACCCTGGATTACAAAGGGATTGGTAATATCAATACGTAAAAGAGATAAAATGAAAAAAATTATGCTAAAACACGGTTTATAGAAACAGACTAAACAATTTGATTAAACATACTAAGAACGAATACTATAAACAGAAACTCAATGCCACCGAAGGAAACTCGAAGCAAACGTGGAAAATAATAAATAAGATAACAAATAACAACAAGGATAAAAAGAATGTTGCAGATATTCCCATGAAACTGCCAAACGGAGAACTAGCGAACGAGAATTAAAAAAAAGCAAATATTTTAAATGAGTACTTCACATCTGTGGGCATGAAAATGGCAGAAAAAATTGAAAAACCAGATGTTCCCAATACCTTTTTAAAAGAACCGTTTGTCCATACTAATTTATTTCTGCAGCCTGTTGAAAATAATGAATTGATTGAGATAATTTCTAAATTAAAAAATTACTGTTCACCAGGTCCAGATAGAATAACTACAAAAACAATCAAACAAATTCATAGACACATTCTTGAACCGCTCACATACATAATAAATCTCGCATATAGTGAAGGAAAAATTCCTTCCCAATGGAAAGAATCTACCGTAACTCCGGTTCACAAAACAGGGGATAGAGGTGATCCAGGAAATTATAGGCCAATATCTGTGATAGATAACTTCGCGAAAATATTCGAACAAAGTATTAAAAAGAGACTAATTGGATTTTTCAATGCACAAAATATAATAACCAACAGACAGTTTGGTTTTTTACAAAATTCCAATACAGAAAATGCTGTACTTGATTTCACAAAAAAATGTGTTGATGCCCTGGATAGGTCGGAAAAATGCTTAGCAATTTTTCTTGACCTGGCCAAGGCTTCGACACAGTTTCTCACGACATACTCCTAGATAAATTATTCAGGTATGGAGTAAGAGGCATACCACTGAGTATCTTGCGAGATTATCTATCACAGAGAAGACAAAGGGTCAAAGTGGGTGATCAGTTAAGTGAATGGTCTACGGTGACTCTTGGTGTGCCCCAAGGGACGGTGTTAGGGCCTATACTGTTTCTGGTGTACATCAACAGCATCACACACATAAAAAACTTCCAGGGTCACCTTGTCTCATATGCTGATGATACCGCCTTAGTTTTCACTAAAGATACTTGGTCAGAGGTTTTTACAGAAGCTGAAAAAGGAATGAAAGATATAAAATTATGGCTTGATCTCAACCTCTTAAGTTTGAATATTGGCAAAACAAAATTTATGACTATCTTACTACAAAATAATGATCAACCAGAAAATGAAACCCAAAAATACACAAATTTTATTGTAATCAAGATCCATGTACATGCCCCAGGATTGAAAAAACCGACAAAATGAAATATTTAGGGGTTGTCTTAGACAAACACATTCGATGGGATGAACATGCCCTTTACATACGAAACAGGCTGAGACAACTCATCCACAAATTCCACTATTTGAAAGATATAGTAGACAAAAAAAATATGCTAACCATATACTACTCATTAGCAGAATCTGTTATCAGGTATTGCATCACTGCATGGGGGGGAATGTACAATAGCAACCTAGGGTGTATACATATAATATTTAAAAAAAATTAGTTATTTTCTACTGAAAAACTCTACAAAGAATCTAATCTACTCGATGTAAGAAGCCTTTATACCTACTCATGCCTGATCTGGATGTTTTTCCATAAAAATGAATATGACACACCAAACCAAAAAAACACCAGATCATGCGAAAATATGTCTGTGAAATTGCCATTGTTCAAGAAGAGTCATTCTCAAAGATTTGTACACTTCCATGGTCCAAAACTTTATAACTATCTGCCACTAGAATTTAAAAAAATTGAAAAATTAAACAAATTCAAATATTCCATAAAAAAATTCATACTCGCCAACAAAGAAAAAATTGATAATCTCTTTTAGAAAGTACAAAAAAAAAAAAAAAACTAATATCCAACCTAACACTTTTAGCTTCAATTTCTCCCCCATCAAGCGTCAACCATATTTCACACACAACCCCCTTTTGAGGAGTGCTGCAAAGCACAACACAAGCACTCAAGTGTTTAGGTGTAGCAGGCTACTCAAATTGGGTTGGAAAGTTATATATTTAATAATACTCATTTAATATTACTATGATTATATTCACTATGTTGTACATTGCCATCAATAAATACATTCTGATTTCATTTTAATTTTTGACTAACATCCAACAGGCAGAAATATGAAAACATCAAACGATATGTCTCAAATCTCGCGAACCCAACTACAAAAAAAAACACTTAGTGCTATAATTTTGGTTTTAGAAACAACAAATTCAAATGATGATCCAGCAGGTGCAAATGAAAATCAAGTCACTCCAAAATCCTTCCCCAGATGCAGTCAACTTACTGAAGAATATTTATGATACTCCACCTTCAAGTCAGTCAGGAGTTTTTTCAGGAAACATTTTCAACAGTCCCAATACAACGTCTCTCAACCAGCAAGGTACAGGTTTTGGTGCCCAAGCCCCTCAGGGCCCTTCAATATTTGCACAAGCAAATCAGAGCATGTTTGGTAATACCCAGCAACAACAGACCTCTTCGCAGGGCTCTTTTGGGACTGCTGGAACTGGTGTTTTTGGAAACACTAACCAAAAAAGCCTATTTGGAGGTCAAACAACTAACGTTTTTGGTACATCACAGACTGCTCCGCAAACAGCTACTTCCAATATTTTTGGAAAGAGCAATTTTAGCTTTGCATCATCAGGAAATTCTGTTTTTGCTAGCCAGCCATCCCCTCAACAAAGTGAAGGTTCTATTTTCGGAGGAAACGCTAATTCTACCTTAACCAGTCAGGCACAAGTCCAACAAAGTATATTTGGGAATCAGAATGTTTTTGGCCAGTCTGTTCCTCAGGCTGGCACTATTTTTGGGTCCACAGCTGCACCACAGCAGGCACAAACAAGTTTATTTGGTTCATCACAAGCAACAGTTCAAAATCCCCAAGGAGTAGGTCAAATGGTCCAGGAGCAACAAGCTTCTGCGAATGTTTTTGGGAATATAAAACCTCAAACATCGGCATCTATTTTTGGACAGCAAATGGTGAATAATCAAGGCTTTAGTGGCACTTTCAATCCACCATTTGGCCAGACAAAACCTGATATAGCTGCCTCTTCTAGTATCTTCGTGGGTCAACTACTGTTGCCAATTCAACATTTTCTTCTGTACAACCAGATGAGAGTTTGTACTCCAAGTTGGAAGATTTAACACAAGAGGAGATTAAGTGGTTTGAAAGTGACGACTTGGATATTTTGAAAATACCTGAAAAACCACCTACTTACCAAATGTGCTTCAAAACGTAATTTTCAGTAATTATATGCCTAAATGTTTTTTTTGGGAAGTTGCACATTATTCCGCATTTTTATTTGTTTTTCTCTAATCTGTCAGTGAAAATTAGTAGTTTTTATCAATTTTGATAGGGCAAATTGGGAATTTTGCCCAATACCTTACTGAATTTCATAAACTTTCAATAATTTGAATAAAAAAAAACAAATATTATTTTAAAATAATTATATAATTTTGTAACAATTCGGGACACCCTTCTGTTTCTTTCTCCAGACTTCTTGAAATGATTTTAATTAAGTTTTTGTAACAGAAATTGCGTAATGAATAATTTGACAATTTCTCGTACAAAAAACTCCATTTAAATATTTTCAAGACGTCTGAAGAACTAAACAGAAGTGTTTGAATTCTTTTTCTGTCTCCTTTCGGTTTTGTTTTACAGCACCTAATCCTTAACCCTAGTCTCCTGTACTAGTCGGTACTGGTTCTTAACTGGTTGGCTGTTTTATTCTTCGGGGGTTAAACTTGGCAGTCCGAATATTGCTTATCTTTTGCGGTCTAGTGCCTCGCATTCTGACAATATATGTTTGGCTGTTTCTGTCCCTTTGCCACATTGTCTGCAGGAAAGTTATCTGTTGTACAGCCCCATTTTGTGCAGGTGTCCTCTAATTGGGCTGTGATCAGTGAGAAGGCCTGTTATTGTTCTGAATTGGGTCCTACTCTAGTATTTTTCATCAATCTTATAAATTACTTGGGCTAATTTTTTTACAATACATTACTGACAAGTTAAACATTCCCATGTGTCAAAATTTACCAAACACAATAATTAATTGAGGCAAATTTACCCTTTTGGACTAGATACAAACTAATAATTATCACTTTTAGGGGAAAGAAAATAAAAAAATACAGAAGAATTATATGAATGAATTGTTGAATTATCAGAGTGTTGAGACTTTTATCATTTTATTTATTTATTATTATATGTAAATCAGTTTTTTTATGTTCCTGAATATATTTAAATTTCTGAAAATTATATTATGTAAATTATATCCGTATTTTCTGAAATGACTTAATTATATATATATATATATATATATATATATATATATATCTAATATATAAAATTCTCGTGAAACGGTGTTTGTAATTAAACTCCTCCGAAATGGCTCGACCGATTCTCATGAAATTTTGTGTGCATATTGGTTAGGTCTGCGAATCGGACAACATCTATTTTTCTAAATGTTAAGGGTGGTCCACCCCTTAATTTTTTATTTTATTTTTTAGATGAAATTTGTTGTTGTTTTTTATGATACAGCATTCAAAAATACATTCAACCCTAAATTTTCACCCTTCTACGATCAACCCCTATTTTTCCATCGCGATTTTTTATTTTTTTTATTTTATCCACAGATCCGCAATAGGGTTGCAAGATGGCAATCGAATATAATAATTGTAGTACGATAAATTGAGAACGGGATAAAGAAAAAACGGGATAATAGGAAAACGGGATAACGAAAAAACGAGATAACAGGATAAGGGAATAACGGGAAAATGGATTAACGGGATAAATAAAAAATGGGATAACGGGAATAACGGGATAACGAAAAAACGGGATGACAGGGAATAAGGGGAAAACGGGATAATGAAAAAATGGGATAACAGGAAAACGGGATAACGAAAAAACGGGATAACAGGAAAAGGGAATAACGGGGATAACGAAAAAACGGGATGACAGGATAAGGGGAAACGGGATAAAGAAAAAACGGGATAACAGGAAAATGGGATAACGGGATAACAAAAAAAGGGATAATGGGATGACAGGATGAGGGGATAACGGGAAAACGGGATAAAGAAAAAACGGGATAAAAGGAAAACGGGATGATGGGACAACAGGAAGCGGAAGGAGTCAAAAGCATAGTCTAGATGGAACAACATAAAGGAAAACATAGAAAAAAATAAATCCTACGCGGACGAGAGTTTTCGGGAAAAACATTTTAGGGAACATAGAAATTTGGACAGGACAACCTCTGTCGGGTCAGCTAGTATATATATATATATATATTTTTTTTTTTTTTCTTCATAGATTCTCGCAGATGTACTGTGTTGAACTGCTTTTTCGGGTTTCTCTCTGTAGTATTGGTCCTCAAAAGGTCTGTTTCAATCACATTTGCCATCTTCAGGTGATTAATATATATATATATATATATATATATATATATGTCGAGTAAAAGAAACACAATACAGAAGTTCCATTTAAACTATCAGTCAATTTTCTATGACTTAACAGCCCAATTAGTGAAAATATTACTGAAAAGATAATTTCAAAAATTCAATAATATACAGGGTATCCCATTTAAAAAAAGGATCCCCTGAAATCTGCACGCTACTGTATTTTTGATAGCATTTCATGAAAATTCAGTCATAAGGACACAACTTTTATATTTAACTTTTTTATATACAAGGTATCCCATTTGAAAAAAAAAAATGTATACCCTGAAATCTGCACGCTACTGTATTTTTGATATGTTATCAAAATTCAGTCATAACCACACAACTTTTACTTTTAAGGTTTTTTCTATAGGCAATAATAACGATGATAAGGGAAGGGGTGGGTACATTTTGCTTTGACACTTTATAAATGTGAAGGTTGCAAGTATTTTTTTGTGTTCAGTATTTTTTTATGAAACACAAAGCCATAAAAATCTGATTTTAATTACCATCACATTGCTGATTATGTTTATATAATTTATATAATATTCAGTCTGAATGCTACAACATTTCGTTTGTTTTCATTATTTTGACATTAGGATAAAGTTTCCATCATCTAAAAGTGAGTACTGATTTCAATGACTCTCCAGAATAAGTTTAAAAAAAAAATATGAGCTAATTTTGATAATTTATCCCGGCGGCCATTCACATTACATGGTAAATGTGAAGCGTATTTGATTCACAGAGCGTGAAATCCAATGCATGGTTGGAGTTATATTTTATTTATTTTTTTAAATCCTTTTTGATTACAATAGTAATATATATGATTGTCAGTATAGGTTAATAACCCACCCTGATGTACAATTATTTCAACACATACATTTGCCAAAGGAAAACAAAACACCACAGTCAAATTACACAGTTGTATATCATACAGATATGTCAATGGTTTTCATTAAAGAATTCCTCTATACTATAGTATACCTTAGTCAATAAGAACTCATTTATTCTCCTGAATACTGACAATAACCATCGGCAGCCTTTTAGACACCTCAAGCCTGTGATGTCTCTCAGCCAGGTCACCTTTATGTCTGGTGTCATACGAGTGCACATCCGAGTTCCTCACAGCATTTTTTTGCCGAAGATTAAAATTAAAACAACCTTTATAAAAATTGAGATCATTGTCAAAATGTTCAGTTTTTCGAATATGGGTCTGCAAGATTCAGTCCGTAGCGCGCCCCCAAGAATACGTACAACTCTCTTTTGCGCCAAAATAATTTCTTTGCTTGTGATGATAAGCCCCAAAACTCAATCGTGTACGACATACGAGACTGAATATGAAATAAAAAGCTAACATACTCTTTCTTTCTAAAACAGATGCCAAGTTTCTAATCAAAAAACAATATCCACTCATCTTTGATGCTACCTCACCTGAATGAACCCGCCAATCGTCAGTCTAAAGGCACCATCTACTAACACCAAGAAACCTGCCTGTGCTACCATCCTGTTGTC
Organism: Gonioctena quinquepunctata; assembly: GCA_018342105.1. NCBI lineage: Eukaryota > Metazoa > Arthropoda > Insecta > Coleoptera > Chrysomelidae > Gonioctena > Gonioctena quinquepunctata. The sequence continues at coordinate 799,916 of JAFIRS010000208.1, read as the reverse complement.
AATGGATACATCCATGCTATCCACCTTTTTTTGAGGACCATGAAACATCAAGTAGTTTGTTGGATTCAAATGAAGATTGTTGTTATGGAACCACTGGTTTATATTCATAAGGGTCTGATTAAGTTTCAACTGGTTATCATTCATATTTTTACTTGAAACAACAATAGAGGTGTCGTCAGCATACATAGTGATATGCGTATCACGTGCACATCTTGGCAGTTCAATGATAGAGAAGGAAAAGCACAGGGCCCAAAACTGAGCCCTGCGGTACTCCCATCAACAACATTGGACCTCACCTCACCAATGCTTCCCACGCCCTCATAATTAAATTGAACAAATTCACTGCATTACAGTCATATATGACACCTCTAATACCACAACCATTCAGCTTTCGCAACAATATAGTGTGGTCAACGCAATCGAAAGCTCTGCTGAGATCACAAAAAATCCAAACAGGGCCTCCATTCTTTCTGCAACATATGATTTGAAGTTGTTAATTGCTGACATCACATATTTTTTGTGAATAAACCCTGTTGACTCTCACATATCACTCCATTCTTAATAAAAAATTGTAGCATTTGCAATCCAACACACAATATTCCATAACAAGAGTTTAATACGCCTGGTCTGTAATTATCAGCCGTCAAAGGGTCCTCATTCTTATAAATAGGGATTACCTTACTAATTTTGAGAATACTTGGGAACACCACCTCTCTTATTGAGTCATTTATTAACCTGGTCATTGGTTTAACAATACTTTCAGCGGAATCCTTAAAAAAATTTGCTGGCACGCCATGTGGTCCCGCAGATATTTTTTATTTTATTTCGGTTCTGATAATACCTATTACCCGCCATTCATCTAGGTAAATAAACCCCATACTTTGGTCATTCAAATCAGAACTCCTATGTGTCAATGATTGTGCAACCTTGAGAGGAGCATCTCTCATAAATTTGTTCATATGATTCGCCACACTTTGTGGTTCATCCAATATAGTGTTGTTTCCATCTCTAATTTTAAGGTTCAACTCACGTAACCCTTAGACCAAATGCAGCATGAGTTAGATATAACTCACATGGCATTCAACGTGTTAAATAAACATCTCCATTATTCCGCCAAAAAATTGGCTTGGATTTTATCAAACCTTCGAATTTGTAGATTTTTCTCCTAGCAATATCACCGTGTTGAAATCAAATAATCTCGAAAGAAAATAATTGAGTATTAAAATAAATATTTCTTTTCCAGAACTATAAAACAAATACATAGAAGATCAAAACACAACACATACTTTCTCTGAAGTCTTCTATTGTTATAAAAAATTCTTAATGATAAAAATTTAATAATGACTCTCAAAAAATAAAAGAGAATGAACTAATTATAAAAATCCATGAGTCAAGTAATAATACACAGGGCATCAGGTATAAATAAAATCGGTACATTTCAAAAAGCATTTTGAGATTCTGCAAGGATAATTTACTCGTCTGAGCCTGTTTGGTACCAGTAAGCATCGACTGAGCAATCCCCAACTTTTTTTCCTGCAAATCCAAAATTTGTTTCTCGATTGTATCAGCAGCCATCAATTTGTACACATACACATCTTTCTTCTGACCCCGACGGTATATTCTGTCCTGAGCCAGGTTTTCTAACTGTGGATTCCAATGTAAATCGAGTATGAATAGGTGATTAGCTCCAATGAGGTTAAGTCTCACTCCTCCTAAGGTAAGCGATAATAATAGCACTTTCATTCTATTTTTGGGGTTGTTAAACCTATCAACCATGTCCTTTCTTTTCTTGATAGGCACAGTTCCATCTAACTGTTCAAATATGATTAATTTCTTTTCCCAAATGGTGAAAAATCAGTTGTAAGAATGAGGACCACTGAGACACAATGATTGCTTTATCGTCAGTGGTCAGTACTTTTTCCTTCAATACTCCAATGAGAGTCTTTATCTTACTGCTAATGGTAGCTTTTGAAAAGATGGGGTCAGATGGATTGAGTACTCTTCTTGCTGCTTCTTTCAGTCCAAGAGCTTCTTCTACAACGCCTGTGTGGGATACTGAAAATTATAACAGAATGATGAAGATAATGAATAAGTCATTGGAAACTAAATTATTACTTTGTGCAAAGCATTGACTGAATTTTCTTCAAATTGTATAAAGTTCAAACAAGAAGAGCTGCACGAAAATATATATTTGATGACTTGAAATATGAAAATCCATACTAAAGTATTTGCGTTTTGAAATACCAAACATCTGAATCTTATTTCTGGATGTACTTGAAACACTATTAACTTCCATTTTTCAAATGGAACTGTTATTTTCCAGAAATGACCAATTTTTTTCTTTGTTACTGAATTTTAACAAGTATTTCCTACCACTTGGCGAAATAGTTATGTATCGCCAATCTTTAAAAATGGTTCCAAGGAAGAAACCAAAAACTATAGACCAATAAGTAAACTTTCCACTATACCAAAATTATTCGAACAACTCTTAGTAAATCATATTTCTAATTATTGTAAAAATATAATTATTGAAAAACAACACGGTTTTGTAGGAGGTCAACTGTAACTAACTTATTAATATACCAGAATGAACTCTTCAATGCACTAGAACAACATAGTCAAACTGACTCAGTTTACAGTAAAGCTTTTGATAAAGTGAACCACAACTTATTGATCAGCAAGCTGACTGCTACTGGCTTCCCATCATGGTTGACGAACTGGTTGCATAGCTATCTTAAAAATAGACATCAACTAGTTAAAATCAAGAATTTTGTTTCCAATTGGGCCCCCTATTGTTTAACAATTTTATCAATGACAGGAACCATTTGTAAAAATTGTGATTTTCACCTTTTTGTTGATGAATTAAAATTATATACAGACATCTCAAATCAAAACGATTGCACTAAACTTCAATACTATCTTAATTCCTAACTAAAATGGTCTGAATCAAACGGAATGTGGAATCCTGATAAATGACAATGTATTACTTTTAGTAGAGCAAAAACTATAGTTCAAAATGACCATCATATAGATAATAAGACCCTTATTACACTATGCCTTTTTCGTGCCTATTTTTATGCTTATTTTCATGGCTATTTGTTGGATAAACTTAAATAACTGGCACCGTGCCTTTTTGATGATTGTTTCAGGCACTAATTTCAGAGCTGCAAACATAAGGAAAATGACATTTACCTTAAATGATTAAGTAATTTAGTATACCTGGACTATTTGTTTCAACTTTTTCCTTACCTGGTACAAGATTTTTTCTTCTTTTCTGTTATACTGAACAAAACGAAAACTATGTGATTGATTTCATTTATTTGTTGGTTATGTCAAGTCCAATAGATAATTACTGGGTTGGCAAACCTGACATTTCCATAAATATCCTTGAAATCACCTCGATTCAGAGGGAAAAAATAAAACCAGTCCTATTTATTTTCATGCCTGAAACAATCAACAAAGTAGTCTCACGAGCATGCGTATTTGTTTAAAATTTCAGCCACCGGCAGTCAGGCAGACAAATAGGCACAAAAAAGGCATAGTGTAATAAGGGTTTATAAAAGAGTATCGATTGTTAACGGCCATGGTGTATTATTTGATGAAAAACAATACATTTGTTCAGCATATAAAGTCAATTCCCGATAAGGTCAATGTTAATGACTCTCAATTGGTTTTCAGTGGAAAACAGATTGTTTTATTTCACTATGATTTTTATATTCAAAATAATTAACCACTTGGCACCAGATTACTTCCAGAATTACTTAACTTTTAATAAGAATATTCATAATTATGACACACGTCGCAAAAATGACATCTATGTTCCCATCACTTCTTATCGTAGTACGATGAATTTATTATTTTTTAAAGGTTTCGTGGAGTTCAACAAATTGCCTGGTTCTATTAAGGTATCTGTTTCACTGATCCAGTTCAAAGATAAACTGAAGGAATTCATCCAAAATAAGTGATTGTTCGTCTATGAATATTGATATTAAAACAAGATAGCAATTAATTATGTATCACTTGTGAATTTGTTAACCTAGCTGAATCGTTTTTGTACATATTTATATATTCTTCTTTTAATATGATCGTTGCAAGTTTTTTACTCATTAGTTTATTGCGATTCTAACACTATTTTATATTTCTCTTTTTCTATTTTTACTTTTAATATGTTAATTACAATTGTTTACACATTGATATTATTGTAAGCATTCTATTCCATGTCTGTATTATATTTGTCTGTATTATATTTGCATGTCTATACATTGTAATATGCCTTCTATATATATATATATATATATATATATATTAGGGTTCCTAATTGAATAAAGATCTATCTATCTATAACTTTTAGTGCTGCTGCTTGGTTGTCTGATAGGATATAAATCTTTGCCCCCTGGAGCCTCTTTCAAGGCATTCTTGGGCACAAATTTCTATAGCATGGATTTCTGCTTGAAAAATTGTTGGTTTTGAGAGCCTAAAACTAGGATCCATCAGTATACTAAACTGATGCATCCCTTTCTAGTTGTGGCCCGTTCTTTGTGCATATTTGGTGACTGTTTATAACCTCTTCAAAATGCACTTCGAAGTCGTGCCTAGCTAGCATAATATCTGATAGTTTGTACCTGGTCTCAAGGGGAATATTTTCCAGAATCTTCAGGTGTCCAGTCAGATCTCCAGCTTACAAAATGTCTGGTGCAGTCTAAAGGCACTCGTTACCTCTTCCTTCATGACACAAAAAGGCAGTGGCGGTCTGTCCAAGACGATTTCACTTCTTATGTAACAGGTAAGAGGAGGTAAGACTGTCAGGGAGATAAGACTTTGGTTCGTAGGCTGGACGTCTCCCGGTCTATTATTTCAAGGCCATTTTGTAGTAAAGAGGGGGAATATTCCGTCCTTTCCGACCAATTCAAAAGGTTTGAAGCTTTAATTTTTTGGCTGGTGAAGATTTTCCCCGCTAGGCTCCTGCTGGATCTGTTAGGGTTAGTGGCAACCCCTTCCAGCTGAGCACTTTGTAGTTCGTCTTCAACAACCTTGGATCCAGGAAAGTGTGTCTGAATGAGTACACTCATGCTTTCCTTATATATATATATATATATATATATATATATATATATATATATATATATATATATATATATACCGGGTGTCCCAGTATACCTGTTCCAATGGATTATCTCAGCCATTTCAAAAGATACAAATTTGAAAATTTCATGATCTCCAATTCGTTCAAGGAACCTTCAACTGAAAAAAACAAAAATTTAAAGTCACTTTCGGTTTGACCGGAAGTGACTCTGACTTTTTTATTTCAAATAGCACCTTGTATATTTTTTGCAATTTTTTATTTCTACTCAAAATTATCTTTCAAACGATGTATCACACTTTGTATTTTACATTTGATTTGATGGAGAAAACGTCAATTGAAATTTCAAATTGAAAGAGTTGCAGTAGGCTATGATATTTTGTGTAATCTTGATTTTGACTTCAATAATAATTGATAATTCATGAACAATTTTGCATTCGAGATGATGAAGAGAATGTCAAATTTCAAATTATTAGAATTGTAGTAGAACTGGAAGAATTAATAATTCTTAAATGAAAACCTTAGTGTGCCATGGAAACATTTGAATACATTTGTTTATAACTTTGACAGTTAATAATTCTCAATAGTTGTGTGCGTGCCGGAGAAACCAACATTCAAGAATGAATAACCGTGAAAATGATGATAACTTCACTAATCAAGAGAAATTGGATATGATACTAATTTATGGAAAATGCGAAAATAATCGTCGGGCTGCCCTATGTGCATACAGAGAGAAATACCCTGATAGACAAATGCCAAGCGCCATGTATTTCACACGCTTGGCTTCGAATTTGGCAACAAGTGGATCATTTCATAGAAAGCGTACTGTCTTTAAAAGAAAAAATGCTACGGACGAAGATTACACAAAATATCATAGCCTACTGTAATTCTTTCAATTTGAAATTTCAATTGACGTTTTCTCCATCAAATCAAATGTAAAATACAAAGTGTGATACATCGTTGGAAAGATAATTTTGAGTAGAAATACAAAATTGCAAAAAATATACAGGGTGCTATTTGAAATAAAAAAGTCAGAGTCACTGCCGGTCAAACCGGACGTGACTTTCAATTTTTGTTTTTCTCAGTTGAAGGTTCCTTGAACGAATTGGAGATCATGAAATTTTCAAATTTTTATCTTTTGAAATGGCTAAGATAATCCATTGGAACAGGTATACTGGGACACCCGGTATATGTATGTATATATATCAAAAAGCTGAATGGTGGATATGCAGAAAACCAGAAGGAAAGCATGATAAATATATATATATATATATATATATATATAAATATATATATATATATATATATATATATATACAGGGTGTAATCAAACCTCTTGCACACCCGTGAATGATGAGTGAATAATGCCATTTTATAGCGAATTATAGTGGTTAAAAATCAGTTTTTTTTTTAAACATGTTTTATTCTTTGTCAAATTCAACAAAATTTTGGGGTGCGCCACTCGCCTAACCTCAGCTGTCCTGACAGAGCTGTAAGTAAACGCAATTGCCGAATGCAATAAACATTCAAATAATGTGTAATGTTGAATTGATTGTGTGGTAGAAGAATCTAAAAATATTCATTTCAGTCTATTTGCGATAGATATTTAATTTAAAAGTGATGACAACAAACGAACCTCGTTATATCCTAATTGGTAGATAAAGTCAGAACTAGTAGATGTCAATGCAGCTTTGAGGCACTTATCTCATCACAATTATTAAAAAAAACACTTGTATAAACACAAAATAAATACGTCCATCATTGGGAACTAGTCATTAGTCATTCATATCACGTGAACACTGTTGCCAGTTAGTGTTTCCAAGATTTTCGCATGCGTCTGTTGTTGTGCATTATAAAGCTGTCTACGACCGAACGTTCTGTGCGTTCGAACATATCTACGTTTTCTTGAGTATTATTAACATCTTTCTGTTTGGCCGTATAAATAGTACCGGTGCATGAAACACAGACACCTAGCCTTTTTTTTAGGTCGTCCTTGAGGCCCCGAAACTAAGGACTTGGTGCAACAAAAGTACTGTGGAAAATAAGTTTTTGGACTTATATATTGATGAAAAATTAAGATTTGGTTAGCATCAGGTTGCTACACTGTACGTATCATTGCCAATGATTTAGATTTTACTAATGCTAGAAAAGTGTACTTTTCATTAATGGAGTCACACCTATGGTATGGCATTTGCTTTGGGGTATGGGTTCACACCATCTATTTGAGGTGGTCTTCACCCGACAAAAAAGGGCCATTAGATATTTATGCAAAGCCAAATACCGCAATTCATGCCGACCACTATTTTTAGAACAAAATTTCAACATTGACGGAACTTTTCATCTTAGAGACAGTATGTCTAATTCACAAGAAATATAGATATGAACTAAACTCTTCAGTTTATGCCACCATATTCCACTTCCCATGCCTACTTCAGCTCTTACTCAAAATCATTTCATTTATAAGAGCAAAAAATTTGTTTAATCTCCTTCCTAACAGATTAAAAGAAATACAAAGTGTAATCATGTTCAGAAAAGAAGTAAAAAAGCTCTTGGTTGTTAAAGCCTATTTTTTACTCTGGAAGAATTCTATCAAGATCAATTTACTTGACTTTTTTGTATCAGTGAGCAAATGTATAAAAAGAAAACTTTACATTTATCATTAATTTATGTATTGCATCTAACTATTTTTATCACTGTTATTATTGTGTTTTATTTACCATTAGCTTTTTTATGTTGTAGAAGACTTTGTCGATAAGATATTAATCTTCAGGCAATAAAGTATATGTTGATTGATAGTTATTGTTTTCATTTTATTGTAAAAAAAAAGTTTTTAACCGCTTTCTTAGTTGTTTGACCAACCCTCAGAAGTTAATGAAAACTTGTACGAGTTAAGATCACGGGGGCCTTACCTTTTATAGTGGGATCAGAAACCACTCTGGAGACTTGCTTTTTTTTTGCATATGGGAGTCGAACTCGTGCCGGGTGGAAACAGTGGACACAAGACTAACGCTCGTATCACTGAGCCACAAGCCGCGTTGTGTTTCATCTCATTTGAAATATATTTGCGTTGTTTTATGTTTTTTTTTATTTTTCAGTGATTTTGTCAATAGTACCAACAAAACACAGCTAGGTTCAAATGACAGCTTATCGCGTACCGTTCTCTGATTGACTACTATATGAGAGCCTCTCATTCAGCAGCCAATAAAAAAAGAGTGCGATGTAAGCCGAAACGCTCAATTTTTGCATGTAAATCCAGCTTATTAATTTATCCTTGGAAGTCCAGAAATGTCAAATTCAAGTGCTTGAGCCAATCATAACATTTTGAATATTCGTTGGTGCGTTGAAGTTTGCTTAAAAATTGTGATTTTACATTTCTGCATTCCACATAGTCTGAAAGCGCTCTCAAGAGTCAAATTTACAATTTTTCAGCCAATCATAACTCACCATCGAATGTTTAAAATGAATTTGACATTTCCGTACTCTGCATTTCGCATAGTCTGAAAGCACTTTGAATACAGTGCTGGCTGCGAAATGCAGACTGGTTATCCATCTCCAGTTAATGTATTCGAATACCCTTTCACTGGTACTCGAGACCTTTGAAGAATCGAATACTTCCGATTCTTGGTATTCGAATACCCCCAGTCTGAAAAAAGGAATTCTAGATATCTTCCAGTCAATTTGGAGCCTGAATATCGCGATATAATTTAAAAAATTTGCCATTCTATAAAAAATAATTTATATTATGTTTGTACGAAAATACCCGAAGCATATCCTCATTTTAGATATACACAGTCTTTGACACTTGATGACATATGTTTTCTTGACTCCTGATTGGCGACTACAAAATCCATCCAGATTTGAAATTAACTACTTATTCATTCATTAATACGACAAGTGATTTCTCTAGTCTTCTACTCTTCAAAAAACGCACGGAATTGTTCGGTGTTTGGTTTTGAAAACCAGAACAAGACAATTAGAAAATAGTTGCCGAATCTGTTCGTGGACAGCTTTGTAATGCACAACAACAGGCGCATGCGAGAATCTTGGAAACACTAACTGGCAACAGTGTTCACGTGATATGAATCACGAATGACAAGTGATTTTTTGATCATTGTGATAAGTGCCTCAAAGCTGCATTGACATCTACTAGTTCTAACTTTAGCTACCAGTTTGGATATAACGAGGGTAGTTTGTTTTCATCACTTTGAAATTGAATACCTATCGCAAACAGCCTGAATGCAATTTTTTTTATTTTTCTACTCCAAAATCAATTCAACATTCCACATTATTCAATTGTTTATTGCATCCAGCAATTGCGTTTACTTACAGCTCTGACCAGGACACCTGAGGTTAGGGTCCCCAAAATTTTGTCGAATTTGACAAAGAAAAAAACATGTTTTCAATATTTTTTTCGGATTTTTAACCACTGTAATTCGCTATGAAATGGCATTATACACTCGTTATTGACGGGTGTGCAAGAGGTTAGATTACACCCTGTATATATATATATATATATACACACATATATATATATATATATACATTTCTAACCTGTCAGTTTCACTTGTAACACCACATAGAGTACACATTTATGTTTATATAATTTTAAACAATGCTAATGTGGTTGTAGTAACTTTGAACTTCGTTTTATTCCTTGATCTACGTTTTTTTTCTTTTGTATCACTATGTTAGATGAATATGTTTAACATCAATATCCCTAGTTTTGTACCTAACTAGTCAGCAAATACTTCCCACACAGATATATAATATATATACATATATATGATGTATTTTAACTTGTTGCAAACCCGTGAATGACGGGTGTATTATCCCAATACATCATAAAATATTTACAGAGTGGTTTAAAACTCAACACCACTACACTGCAATTCTCTAGGTGCTAGAGTCTACTAAACAGAAAATTACTAAAAATTTAGTGTATTTCATTTTAATTTTTGACTAACATCCAACAGGCAGAAATATGAAAACATCTCGAATCTCGCGAACCCAACTACAAAAAAAACACTTATTGCTATAATTTTGTTTTTAGAAACAACAAATTCAAATGATGATCCAGCAGGTGCAAATGAAGATCAAGTCACTCCAAAATCCTTCCCCAGATGCAGTTAACTTACTGAAGAATATTTATGATACTCCGCCTTCAAGTCAGTCAGGAGTTTTTTCAGGAAACATTTTCAACAGTCCCAATACAACGTCTCTCAACCAGCAAGGTACAGGTTTTGGTGCCCAAGCCCCTCAGGGCCCTTCAATATTTGCACAAGCAAATCAGAGCATGTTTGGTAATACCCAGCAACAACAGACCTCTTCGCAGGGCTCTTTTGGGACTGCTGGAATTGGTATTTTTGGAAACACTAACCAAAAAAGCATATTTGGAGGTCAAACAACTAACGTTTTTGGTACATCACAGACTGCTCCGCAAACAGCTACTTCCAATATTTTTGGAAAGAGCAATTTTAGCTTTGCATCATCAGGAAATTCTGTTTTTGCTAGCCAGCCATCCCCTCAACAAAGTGAAGGTTCTATTTTCGGAGGAAACGCTAATTCTACCTTAACCAGTCAGGCACAAGTCCAACAAAGTATATTTGTGAATCAGAATGTTTTTGGCCAGTCTGTTCCTCAGGCCGGCAGTATTTTTGGGTCCACAGCTGCACCAGAGCAAGCACAAACAAGTATATTTGGTTCATCACAGGCAACAGTTCAAAATCCCCAAGGAGTAGGTCAAATGGTCCAGGAGCAACAAGCTTCTGCGAATGTTTTTGGGAATATAAAACCTCAAACATCAGCATCTATTTTTGGACAGCAAATGGCGAATAATCAAGGCTTTAGTGGTACTCCCAATCCACCATTTGGCCAGGCAAAACCTGATATAGCTGCCAGTTCTAGTATTTTCGGTGGGCCAAATACTGTTGCCAATTCAACATTTTCTTCGGTACAACCAGATGAGAGTTTGTACTCCAAGTTGGAAGATTTAACACAAGAGGAGATTAAGTGGTTTGAAAGTGACGACTTGGATATTTTGAAAATACCTGAAAAACCACCTACTTACCAAATGTGCTTCAAAACGTAATTTTCAGTAATTATATGCCTAAATGTTTTTTTTGGGAAGTTGCACATTCCTCCGCATTTTTTATTTGTTTTTCTCTAATCTGTGAGTGAAAATTAGTAGTTTTTATCAATTTTGATAGGGCAAATTGGGAATTTTGCACAATACCTTACTAAGTTAAATAAACTTTCAATAATTTAAATAAAAAAAATAATTATATAATTTGGTAACAATTTGGGTCACACTTCTGGTTCTTTCTTCAGACCTTGAAATAATTTTAATTAAGTTTTTGTAAGAGAAATTGCAAAATGAATAATTTGACAATTTCTCGTACAAAAAACTCCATTTAAATATTTTCAAGATGTCTGAAGAACTGAATAGAAGTGTTTGAATTTTTTTTCCTCGGATTCTGGTCCTGTCGCCTTTTGGTTTTGTTTTACAGCACCCAATCCTTAACCCTAGTCCCCTGTACTAGTCTGTACAGGTTCTTAACTGGTTGGCTGTTTTATTCTTCGGGGGTTAAACTTGGCAGTCCGAATATTGCTTATATTTTGCGGTCTAGTGCCTCGCATTCTGACAATATATGTTTGGCCGTTTCTGTCCCTTTGCCACATTGTCTGCAGGAAAGTTATCTGTTCTACAGCCCCATTTTGTGCAGGTGTCCTCTCAGTGGGCTGTGATCAGTGAGAAGGCCTGTTATTGTTCTGAATTGGGTCCTACTCTAATATTTTTCATCAATCTTTCTTATAAATTACTTGGGCTATTTTTTTTACAATACATTACTGACAAGGTAAACATTCCCATGGGTAAAAATTGACCAAACCCAATAATTAATTGACGCAAATTTAATTTGCCCTTTTGGACTAGATACAAACTAATAATTTTCACTTTTAAGGGTGAGAAAATAAAAAATACAGATGAATTATATGAATGAATTGTTGAATTATGAGAGTGTTGAGACTTTTATCATTTTATTTATTTATTATTATTTGTAAATCAGATTTTTGATGTTCCTGAATAAATTTAAATTTCTGAAAATTAGATTATGTACATTATATCCGTATTTTCTGAAATGATGCTTAATTATATATATATATTATGTCCAGCGTCATGTTTGAAGTCACTTTGTGTCCTGTAACGTCGTTTTTGGCTACAATGTGGTGAGTTTGACTACCGTAGCCAAACGTGAGTAACTAATTATTATATATAATGTCGTATTCGACTACGCCAGTTTGACTACATGAACATATAAAAAAGTATATGTTTTTGTAGCCGAACTTACTTCATCAGTAGTACTTCTTTATTTTTTGAGGGGCTCAAGACATCAATATTATACTAAACTTTTTTAGAATATTCAGTACATGTTTGAGCAAAAACTAAAAGCAACTTGGAAAAAATCCAATGGCAAGGTGAGAAATGTTTTCATAGAATCATAAACGTTCAAAACATTCAACGTTACGTAATGCGTTTTTATAGGATTTCCGATAGTAATAGAATAATAATCCCAAAGACTACACTTATACCTGACATTGGGCGGGGTGAAATAGAATTTCACACCTATAATAATTTTTCCACTATTTCTAGATTAACAGAATGGATGGGCTAAGTGACATTTTTAACTCATAAACCTTCAACCAGTCTGGAAGGTGACTGCGTATTTCCTCGATATGACTTATACACAGTTGCAATTAATTATGATGAACGAATGAGTGAATACGTTTATTTAGGAAATCCTTATATACATACAATAATAATAATGATATACAGTACGGATAATAATAATAATACATATATCTCTTAATATAACACTGTTAAAAAATAACAAAATATAAAAAACAAGAAATAAAAGCAAAAAAAAATAAATTTTAAGATTTAAATAACTTAGATTACACCTCTACTAACAATTTGGATCATAATCATGATGATAAATGTTAATAATGAGCTCCATTGTAATTCTGCATCATTTAACTTCACTTTTGATTTAATATAATCATTTGGTTTAGACTTAAATATATGCAAACTTCTTTGTTGCTTTGTTTTATGTCTTCAGGCAGCTTATTAAATTGATTTAATCCTTTATAAAACAATATTTTCATTAAGCTGGTTAGGCTGCATCTTGGCAAGTGAAAATGATTGATGTCTTGTCTCATAATTGTGATTACTATTTCGATAAGTAATGAGTTCATCAAAATAAGATGGTAACATATTATTAACAGCTTTGAAAACAAATATCATTGCTAATCTGTATAACCTGTCTTTTATTGATAACCATTGTAATGCGCCGAGCATAAACTTCATGCTGGTACAACGATCACACTTTAGTATCACTCTCATACCTCGATTTTGTAATTTTTGTAAAGTCAAAATTTTGTTTTGACCATACAGTAATGTACTACAATATTCAAAATGAGGCTGTATAATTGTGTTGTATACCTTGGAAGTAACTGACAAGAGATAGGAAATTCGTGTAAAAAAGTAAAGTTTCTTTGCTATTTTTTCAGTTATATATTTGAAATGTGCATCAAAAGATAAACAGCTGTCCAACATGAAACCCAGGTATTTGATTTCTATTACAAATTCGATTTTTTCATCATTGATTTCCAAAAACCAATAATTTATGTTTATATGTTTATATTTTGTGGTCAGAATCATGGCTTCTGTTTTGGAAACATTCAATTTTAACTAGTTTACTTTCAAGTACTTGTGAATTTTCTCTAAGCAGATATTCATTTTTGTTAAAGCTACATCTAAATCTTTATGAGATATGGATAACAGTGTATCATCAGCAACTAAATTCATAAAGTCGCAGTTGTGACACAAGCCGATGTCATTAATATATAATAAAAATAGTAAAGGACCCAAAACACTTCCTTGAGGTACACCAAATTTTGTGTCAATAGGATATGAATGAACATTATTAACTTTAGTGATTTGCCTTCGACCATTTGAGTAGTCCGTAAACCATCTTAGTACGGTTCCTTTAATACCAATAGCTTTCAGTTTTTTTATTAATATATTACGGTCAATTGTCTTAAAAGCTCTTCTCAAGTCTAAGAAAACTTTTACCACATAATCACCGTTATCAGTAGATTTTACAACCGTTAGTTGTAAAACCGATTCACAAGAGTGATTTTTCCTGAAACCGGATTGATTACTCATGAGAATATTATTGGCTTCAACATAATTTAGGAGCTGATCATATACAGCCATTTCTAATAGTTTCTCGATTTCTGGTAATGTGTTTACTGGACGGAATTCTCCCGCTTTATTAGTATTTTTTACTTTATTATACTGAACCGAATATCCGATTCTTGTCATATAACCCATTCATCCAATTGCCCCAATGATATGGGATAATTACTTAATGAATGTACCCCTCAAATGTGTAGTGAAAATTATAAAATGATGTTGGGACCATAGAGTTACTGATAAGGTATTGTAGAATGTAAAACAGAATCTTGTCTGAACGTCTTCAAAATGCATAATAAACTGTACAGGCGATAATGATTGAAAAAACTTTTTAAGGGCAAGCTTTTATTGAATGCACTAAAAAGGAAAAAATAATTTCTGTGAGTAACAGATTTAAAAGCTTGTCGCGCAAGAATACCTATTTTTTGGTATTTAAACTGATAATATGGAATCTGTTACCCACATTATAACCTCACGTCACACATCTCAGGAAATATTTTTTTTCTTTTTGGTATATTCAAATAAAGGCTTGTCTTTAAAAAGTAATTTTTGATACTTTTAAGTCATGAAATTCACCTTGAATTATAAAATTTTACATACCAGTTTTGAATTGAATCGGACCATGATCACAAAACTCGCCGTCATTTTGAATCCAACAACAATTTCATAATGCATTGTCACCGGAATTATCAACACTTGCCAAATTTCAGCTGAATCGAATACCAGCAAGTGCTATGAAAATGGATTACAAATTTTGAACCCGAAAAACAGACAGGCATGTTAAATAAAAGCTTGTAAAAAACACAAGACAGGCATTATATTAGTTGACTGAATGCTACTATCCTAAATATTTTGACATTTTTGTGAGGGTGCAACATTGAATTGAGACATTATTTGCTATTTGTTCACTGCGTGTCAGGTCAAATTTCCAAAAACGGTGTTGTTTTTGCTAGTGGATGATTTAAGTTTTCAATTTTGATGTCTTCTGGAGTGTTGAATCCAGCATGTTGAGTTTGGACCTAGCTGAATTTTATACCAAATAGATCAACTTTGAACATTCTGTGACCCTCTGTGTAATATATCAGATTTTGACAATAACTTGTCAATAGACATACAAAGAATGCATTGATGTTTTTATTCATTATAAAGTAATATATCTGTATTTTTGTGAACTTTTGATTTTCAATTAGTTCACACTTAACCATTCATAACGGAGATATCCGTTTTGTACGATTCAATTTTTGGTTGCCAAGGGCTAAGTTCATTTCATCTTCTGGTTTTGTGACTATATAGGCCAGTAGATATAGACAATACATTCTAATTAGGATTCCAAATGTTTTCAAACTCCAATGGCATTAATGCAAACAAACTATAAAATTTTGCAGAAGTCTGCGATGAACGAAACATTGTTTTGATTGCAAAAAACGTTTTCATGCTTCATTTTTCCACTGAAAATTGCAAAAGTTCTGAGAATTAGGCATACCGATAGTAATAATATATTACAACATGCAGTACCTGGGCGACCGAGCTTTGCTCGGTGTGTTTTTTACTGTAAAACCGTGTTTTTTCGGAGAAGACGCTTATTTAGATATGAATCACAAACTTATTACATATGAATATTTTGCAATCTTACCTAGTGCACAGGTTGGCTACAAATACACATTTTGAATAAACTATGAGTTCCTTGGACTAACCAAAGAAAAAAATATCTAACATTCGTATTCGGATAAAGTCATATAGCGCCATCTCAAAAGTTTAGAGGTACCAGTAGGGTGACATCCAATAGCAAAAATGCAAGTACCTCAAAAATTTACGAGATGGCGCTATACATTGTAGTTGTAATTAATAATTTTGCATTGTGTGAAATCGCGTTTTTTCAGGAAATACGCCTATATAGATGAACTTGAAAAGCAAAATCCTATCTAAATACAAAATTTCATCCAAATCGTTAGAGCCGTTTCCGAGATAGCCGAAATATATATACAAGAATTGCTCGTTTAAAGATATAAGATAGCTTAAGTTTGCAACTTTGTAGAAATTATTGGACCTTGTTTCTTGTCATTTGTTTTAGTTTCCTATTGTTATTTGTTCTGCAAATTGGATAAGTGAACGGAAAAAAGTTTGCAACCATTTCTGAAAAACGCATCATTTATTGAGTAAATAAAAATTGTGGCATTGACAAATTTTTTAAATTAAAGAAAAAACCATACTGGAAAATTGGTTTTGATGGCTACTGATAGTACATGAGATCCCTTACCTTCTTAATCCATTCCCACAACAACTAACATTGAATTCTAGAGAAAAGCGATATCTTCGAAATGCAATGAAATCTCTGGCTCGATAGCTTAGATGGTTAAAGTATGGACTAGAAATCCAAAGGTCACAGGTTTGATTCCTGCTCGAGGATGGTTTTTTCTTTAATTAAAAAAAATTGTCTGCAATGCCACAATTTTCATTTACTTATATATATATATATATATATATATATATTCACAGGCGCTATATTTCTCCTTCCCATCAATTATTTATGAATCTTTTTCTCTTGGCGCTGTTATTTTCAATACAAACAAGCATTGAAATGATTACAAAAGTCTTTTGATGTGGTGGCAAATGAAGATAATATCGGTCTCAGTGGATATGTAACTTTGCAACCTCATACGAAAAACGGAACCTATTTCGTCACTAATATCCATTTTTGCATTTTTACAACTGCTGAAATAATTGTAAATGTTCTGCAAATTGCAGTTTAATTACGACTGATATTTTACGAGAGATTTGCAACCGTCATTGTTCAACGGGACACTTTTTTTTCATTTTATTTTTTTAAATAATTTGGTTATAAATTGTAAACATTGTGTAAATAGGTTTAAGATGTATATTAGACAGACATATGTCTACAGTGGTCCAGTTACATACTTGATTATCCATCGCGTATGTCTGTCATATTTTGTTCTAGTTGATTGAAATTGCATCCGAAGAATGATACGGTTACGAAATTATCCACTACAAAATTTGAAACTTATTATTAATTTTAGAAGTAACCTCTGTTTTCGACTATTCAGCGACATAAATTTAATCTAACATTTTTGAAAGAAACAATCGAAACAGTACAAAATTTTATTTCTACCTTTAAACTATTTTTGTGCATATTCTGCTAAAAAGCTATTGGAATACATTAATTTTGTATCTCATTAGAAACGACATATAATTATCCTTTATTTAAAATTATCACTTGTTACAACATGACTTTATAGCAATCGAATAGATTTTAGAATAAATAATGCTGTATGGAAATATAAAGATATCAAAACGTTATCGATTGTAAATCTCGCAAGTACATAATTTTCATCATCAAACAGAAACGTTGCTTGAAAATAAAAATTTGTGAAATTGATATTACATCTCAAATTCAATTTTCACAGTTATGTATTTCTTGAATTAAATAAAATTATAATTCACCTTTCCACTCGAATTTCTTACTCCAATTGTGGTTTTGCATGAAAAATTCTATTGCATCCGAATGGAGAACTAAAATATAATCGACACGCAAGAATCATTTTCGAAATAAAGAGGAAAAACACTGTGACGTAAGACAGTTGTAGGTTATCGTACTAATGTGTTTTTTTAAATCTCAATATTTCTTAAATTTTTTTATCAATCAAGAAAATTATGAAAACGTGTCGAGTGAGATTCTCGATCCTCCATCAAACGTACTCGGAGGATTTTTTTTGCAAATTCCTAATTGTTATGTTATGAATTCATATCGTAAATGTTTGCTTTCGACATGATTTCACCTACTATACCGTTGACGAGCTTCCCTTTGTCGATACTTGGTAACACAATGAATGTCATTTATTAGATATATGAAAATCTTTTTTATTCAGATAACACAAGTTTCGCAAAAATATATACTTTTTTAATTCCTAATGTTCCGCATTGTAACATAGTTTGCAAATTATCATACTGCCACCAATTGGTAAAATGAGTTGCCCGATTTGCAAAACTTTTGCTTTTTTTGGTAGTTTAATGAATTTTCACATTATTGCGCGAAAAATTTGAATTTAAGTTTTGAAAACTAGCAATTTGATCTCTGTACAATTTTTAAGATCTCCCGTTCGAAAAAAAGGTTGCAAAATGAGAGCAAATATCATTTGAACGTATTCTTCACTTTACTGAAGTTTTGCAACTGTAATTATCATGAAAGTTTAAGAAAATATGTCTATCTCTACTGGTCTAATATGTCAAATAGTGAAGACCGAATAAGTCAGAATTGAAAACTCGGAATCATAGATTGATAGTTCGATACTGAATTATTTGGTCGAGAACATCTCAACTCAACTCAAGATTTGTTAAAAATGTAGATCATCGAGACTTTCAAGTTGATTGATGTACATGAAACAAAAACAAACGACACGATTTATTTTTAATTCATCAACTCTTCCATACCCAAAAATAAAGACAAAATCCACACGCAGACAGGATTTCACATAAGACATTCAACGATCATTTGTGGCTCACCCTGTAGAGATAAAAAAATGTGCAAAATTTGTTTTTCCTGATCTCAAGAATAATATATCAAAAATTCAAAAAATCCTTACAAGCTACATTGCATGTATCTCAAGAAATTCAGATGAATCAAAATGGATACTTGTTTCGGAGAAAAAACCCTTAATATCGATGGGTCGGTCAGGTAGCCAGTCTTTATCTTTTGCAGTCTTCTGTACCTAACTCGCTCGGTTTTAGGAACACGTGTCGATGATGGTCCATTATTTGTGAATATTAGGGATAATACATTTTAGGAAATTTCAGAGGTATAAATCTGATTAAAATTTCATCAGAGCCGCTTCGAGTATATGAACTTTGACAAAAAACCGATACCGATGTGAACAGAATCGGTATGGAAACATGAAGTTGAATCATATTTTAACTCCATTGTATAAATGTTTAGTTCCGATTTACATCTGAATTTATAAATTTCGTTGGCGAAAAGTTTATTTTGCATACGATATAATTTTTTTCCTTCCATATCAAAATGTCGTTTGGCTTTTCGACGAAGCAGCGTTGAAAATTACATGTTAACATGTTGCTATAAAATTGTTTATAAAATGCCTATTCTTTCTCAAATGGTCCATAAGCCAAATATGATTTTTTGGACAGAAATAACTCATTCATCATATTTGCAGGGCGAGTACTGAATAAGTAAAGTTTTCAATCGAATATCTGAATTCAAATTTTCCCTTTCAGATTTCTTCTCTAGGTTTTTAATTAGGGTTTTCACAATATATATCATGTGGCGGAGGAGTGAAAAGGTATCACTGAGTACTCGCGTTGAAATTAAAACCCCGAAAATATTAGTCAATTCCAAGTTCTCAACTATTTCTGACGAAAACAAGTACTTTTCCACCATTTTTCTTGAGGATCAATCGGCAAATGATATTAGTATATCTGAATACCATGATGCTAGATTTTGGCCTATTTGTTTCAAACTCCCTTGTTGAAAACAGAAAAACCACAAGTTTTTTTCTAGGTGCCTACGTGAAATTGAGCTCCGTATCTCCACCAGGCCATATGACGAATTTGGTGTCCTGTTCTCGATTCCAATACGCGATACGTGGTACGCTAATTAATTGTAAATTTAAAAACAAAACAACCCAACTGCGTAAAAAGTGAACTTTAAAGAAGATGGAAACAATATGACCAGAAAATATTGTCAGAAAATTCTGTTCCATCTTTAAAGTTCACTTTACAAGTTGGATGTTTTATTTAACATTTTTCAGTTAGAATTATTCACAATATGGCGTCTCATTATTCACAATATGGCGAATTTTGTCACAATATCGCGTCTGATTGTCGCCATATTGAATTTTGATTATTACTGTCATGTCTTTATTCATAATATGGAGTCTGGTTGTCGCCATATTGGATTTCTGTTATGTCTTTTTTGACACTCGCAAGATTAAGACAATTCGATTGAGCGCTACAAAGGAACAAACATACATACATATGCTGATTACCCTCCTTTGCGTCGCGCAGTCGGTTAAAAAATAAATATTTTCACAACGTTCATTGCCTCATTTCTGACATGGCCTCCTGAACTATCACACACAAAGTAAAAATTTTATGTTGATCAAAATTGATTTCGGGAAAATATACACTGCTCGTCTAAAGTCCCCCCTACTAATTTTTGAACCAATTGGTATATCGCAACGAAATTTGAAGGGCTTAAAAAGGAGATAAAAAGCTACTTTTTAATGAAAAAATCACAGCTGAAAGTTTTAAAATGGCGGCTGAGCGCCATCTTCTTTTTTTTTTAAATGGAACACCCTGTATATTATTTTATTTTCGAAATATGCTCATAATTCTCAATAGCTTTCTCTTATACACTTCACTCCTATATTCAATTATTTTCGAAATATTATCGTTTGAAAAGTGACATTCCGGTTTAAAATGAAGTATGGATTTTGGTCACTTTCGTTAAAACATTTTGCTAAATAAACTGTATCATCTGCATGTATGGTTATTCACTAGTTAAATTGATTTTAAAAATATTTTGAATATATAATAAATATAATATTGGACCTAACCAATTTTATAATTGATGATCAAAATCGATTTGGGAAAATATATATTTTTTCAAATGTCAATGTAGTGTGGGGAAAGTAGTGTACTTATATTGATTTTTCCTTCCACAGGGTGTACCACTACTTCAACACTGAAAAATATCGAAAATAAGAAAAAAGAAAGAAAAATTCGTTGTACCCTATCTCCTAAATAACCACCCACAGTAGGGAGATATAGGAGAAGGTATAGTTCTGAAGAAACTACAAGCCCGCTTCAGACCCTTATACGTTAAAAAACAAAAATAATCTTAAAATCTCAAGAAAAGAATTGAGCGAATAACGAGAATATCTGAATATTTCATTTTATAGTAACGTGCTTTCCATTTGTACAAAACACACATTGTGCGAGGCTTGACTGGTACTTTATCGTTTTTTCTTAGATATAATAATTTTCTGATAAACGTTTGTTTCCCATGTTGTAGAAACCAACACAATTCAGAAATTAGAAAATTCCGACTAGTTAGTTGTCTCACTGTTGGAGTATCAATAGAAAAAACGTGGAAACCTTGTTAGAATCAAAAAAACAAACAGATTTTTTTTTATAACAACAAATTCGGTGAACAAATATTTAAATTATCAAAGATATAATTCAGGAGCTTGTTCGGTATTCTGCAATATTGTTTTTTTATTAAAGAGGGTGAATCATATAAACAATATTCAAACTAGAACACGTCCTTTTGCAGTGGATAACATATTATGAAACCTTTGTTATGAAAATCGAATATGCATATAAGTAGGTTAGGTTAATATTCCCGAATTTCGGCAAAAAAATAATTCCAATTAAAAATATTTTTCTCCTTCTGAGTGCTCCACCTATTTCGTGAGTCTAAATCTGTGAAAAAATTTGTTAGTTCAATAATATTCTGGACCAATTCAGGAAAACCATCATCTTAAGGAGTGTTGTGTTTTCATAAAGTTCTTTGTTATTCTGGATATTTGCTAGACGCCTATACTACGCAAATCCAGTTTTTCGAAATGGCTACTAAAGGCATTATTCGATCAAATTGACATGCATTTCAATTAAATTTTTCTTCTTAGAGATGGACAAAATCTGTTTTTTTTTCAAACGAATCATTATTTTATATTTTGATCTCCAATTATTCAAGGCTCAACTAAATTGGTTAGAATGACCAGTCCAGTAAAAACCAGATGTATATCATCCGCATAAATGGTTATTACATTTTACTGCTTCTTCAAAAATCATTTACTAGTTTATGGATTAGATGAGATCTATAAAAATTGCTATTACATAATTTCCTTTGTCAAGTCTGTCTTGTATGAAATTAAAAATTTTAAACAAATCCATTTTTTTATTTATAAAGTTTACTATTCTTTTTTCAATATGTTTTTCAATGATTTTGGAAAATATGCTTATTAATGCTATGGGCCTGTAATTGATTGGACTCTGGGCATCTCCACCTTTATATATTGCTCTTATTGATGCATGTTTCAATTCATTGGGAAAAAACCCTGTTAGGAAAGATTTATTGATTAATTTAGTTAATGGTTCTGCCAAAATATTTTTTTATTCTAGATTATCTCGTTTAATCAAACCTTCTGGATCATATCATGTTTTTTTCAGGGTATTAATTATATCTATAATTTAATATTCATCAGTTGGGAATAGTAGCAATGTTTAATTATTTTTAGGAGGTGGTATAGTATCATTAAGTATATTATTATATAATGATTTCAATCCTTTGGCTGTATTCTCACCAATAGTTGAAAAGTGTCAATTCATTTTCTCTCTATTTCTAATTCACTATTGATAATTTGGCCATTTATTAATAAAGATTCAATATCTGTTTTTGATTTGTTTTTTATATAATAATTTATTGTATCCCATAGTTTTTTTGGATTACCTTCTTTGATTCTTCAATTTTTTTATTGTAATATTCAGTTTTAGTTCTTTTAAGCATGGCATTAACTTTATTTCTCTGAATTTTATATTCAGTGAATATTTCTTCATTTCCTAAATTTTTTTAATGTATTTCGAATTTTTTACTTTTTTTTAAAATCTTCAGCTTTTGAAATCATATTCATTAATTCCTGAAATTCTCCACATTGTTTTTTTTTTTAAATGATCAGAAAGTATTTGTTTGAATTTGGGGTAATCAATTCAAATTATTTCGCGTTTTATGTAATTTTTTAAAGCAATTTCTGATTTTTCAATGGTTGTATATTATGTTGTTATTGAATATCTTTAATTTTATATTGAAATTTAATTGATGGCAGTTAGTCAAAATATGATCAATATGCTGAAGAATTGTTTTGTTTTCTGGTATAATAATTTGGTTCAATTTTGTTCATGATCTGAAAATCTTACTGTTTATTGTATATTTATAATTAGTAGAATCACTGTTATTCGTGAGAATATTGATATTAAAATCACCCATTATAATGAGTTTTTTATTAAAATTAATTATTTTATCTAAATGATCAAGGAATTCGGCATGATTTGAATTTGGTGTTCCATAGAGGGAAATAATTTTCAATTTTGAATTGAAATTATGAATATACTATTTACCTTATCTTTTTTATATAAGAGAGATGGAAGAATCAATGTTTCTATCAAATATTGAATACACCAGATTACAAAAAAGTTCAGCATGTTTGAAGACTCCAGAAGTATTAAGTGGTGGTGTAAAAGAATACATTTTCCACTTTGACAGTCTTTATCTGCTTCATTTTGAACTTTTCGGATTTTTTTCATAGACGACATTTTTTTTTTAACTGTTATAGCAGCGTTGCAACAAGTTATAATCCACATACCAACAAATTGAAAAACCCAAGGGAATCTTAACTCAAAAAGAATCTGAGAACTTGGATATTTGGGTCGTCTCTCATTTTTTTGTGGAATAATGAAAAAATTATTTATTTCAATACTATCTGAAAATCGGAAAAAGAATATCAGAAATAACATTTCGTTCAACAAATTTTTGATATACTGCTGAAAAGAAAAATTATATCGATTTTGGTCAGGATTTTGATTAAATAATGCTCCAATGAATTTTGCTGATTCTCTGGAATTAAGGAGCAAGCACATATCTCAACCGTGTCGTAGAATTGCAATTATTTTCTCCATGAGGCTTCGAGAAATCCAAGTCAATTCTGAATAACATCTTATTGGCACATATATCCAAATTGAAAGGTTCTGTTAATGATTAGATAATATTTCATTCATATATCATATCACTCAAATTCAACCTGCTTATTGTTTCACTCTTCATTCATTCGATCAGTACCTACTGATAGGTTCTATCAGCTGGATTAATCTACCATAATGGTTGTGAAATATACAAGGAAACAATAGTTTAACTATTTTCCAATTATCCATTGATCACAAATCTCACATTTCCCACCATTCGTTGATTGATTTTTTTCATTGTCTGATAGTTTCATTGATGTTGCTTTCCTTCTGAAGAATATTCAGATACTTATATAAAGTAAATTTAAACTTTTATATTATATATATATATATATATATATATATATCTATATAGGTACGACTAGTCTAACAAATATCCCACAGGTAATACTTCGTGGGGTTGAAATGTAGTTTATTTTATTAAACATGATGAAATGTATTTATGTTTATAAATTGTTAATAACACTGTTATTATTATTCATTGTTTTTTCACCACGTTTTATTAACCCACTTTTTTGTCTGTCTTTTCGGGTGGAATCTTGATAGTGAATTTTGACCTACTTCCAGTTTTCCGATTGACATGAAATTTGGAAGATGTCCATAATTTCGGTGACAATGTATTACGGAATTTTTGTTAGATAAAACAAAACAGCTGCTTCAAATTGGCGCACAAGTTTTGTGATTATGCTCCGATTCTATTATAAAGGTTTTGGGTCGGAGATTATGAATTTTTTGTCAAAATTCATGGTTTGAAGATGGTGGCTCCAAGATGACGAAGAAATTTGTGATTATTCCCCGATTTCATTAAAAATTGATATGTGGGAGTTTTTGGGTTCGGAGATTAATCATTTTGTTATAAAAATTCAATAATTCAAAATGGGTACTTTAAAATGACGGACCAGTTTTATTCCACACACAAGATTAAATATCAGAAAATAATTCTTTGAATAAAATATAATTTTCACTATACCACGTTTTAAAAACATACTGAAAAGTATAAAATAATTTCTTTTAGCCCTAAACAGATTTATAAATTTATACTTTTCAGTTCATTTTAAAAACGTGGTATATTAAAAATTATTTTTAATTTTGAAGATATTTTTTTATTTTACACCAGTCGACAAGAATTCATGTGCAGCAACAATGAAGAAAATGTAACATAATTCTTCATTTATCCGGTGTGGTGAAATATAAGACTATGGAACAACTTCGTTGGATGGGTATTCTATATCTGTACCTCAGAAGGAGGACAACCATGGTCGAGCAAATGACGAAAGGTGTTAAGTCGCTTATACAAAAGCATATAATTTACTAGCCATTTCTTAAAAAAATATTCTCATGAGTAACTTTTTTGATAAAAGTTGTTTTTGTTGGGAAGTAGACATTATTTTTACGAAATTGTCAGGTTTCCATCAGAAAACACAGTGTTGCGGCGTGCAAAAAAATAGTATTTAATCTTTTGCTTTTAAAATTAGATTTCAATTTGTCATTCAGACTTAATTCAAACAATTTCTTCCATTCTGGGAATATTGCTTCCATAGTTATTTATGTTCTCTCTAGATATTCATTTACTTCACTTTAAGTCGAATCAGTCATTCAAAACAAAAATCGAATGGAATATCGAATCAATTAAATTTTTCTCACCGTTATATTACAGTTCGTGAGCTAGCCGCATCAATGCGATACGTTGAATGCACGAACGAGGTGTATGATAATAAAAACTGTTTAACAAAAAATTAAACCGACGAAATAGGAAATGAATAGTAAAAAATAAAATAAACCTTCTTAGTCTCAATATCTAAGCTCCTAAACTAATGTAAGTAACTAATTTTGAGTAGACGCCAAACGAACAATCAACGAAGATCATTAAATTACTTCAAAAAAATTATCAGTATGTCACCGCGCAACTCGATGCTATCATTTTACGCCTTATCTAATTCATTTCCTTGTTTGTTTGGCGACGACTCAAAATTAGTCACTTACATTAGCTTAGGAGCTTAGTTATTGAGACTAAGAATTTTTATTTTATTTTTTACTTTTCAGTTCCGTATTTCGTCGGTATAATTTTTTGTTAAAAAGTTTTTATTTTTTAATTTTTTGTTGCTGAATTCTACTAATTACTACCTACTTAATTTTTTATTACTTTAAAAATACTTACTTACCTAGCTTACTTCAACACTTAACTATTAAATAACATGATTTTCTATTTTAACTATTTATTGTTATATAATATAAATTAATATTGAAAGTTCTGGTTAGTTGATTTCATCACTTTGTTTTTCATCCTTTCATAGAATGTAATCATTTTGACGGATGTAGGAGGGTCTGTCAATGTCAACTACATATGTGTGCCAAAGTTCACAAGTGAAAAATCAATCATCCCCTATTTTTTGACCCTTAGGGGTGGATCATCACATTCCAAATTGAAATATAATCAACTATGAGGTATACCCTTTCTAATGAGAAAAAAATCATCCGAATCGGAAAACCCACTACAAAGTTATACCTGATAGAATCGGTTTACGGACCAAAATTCAGAGGGTGAACGATCAATATCCTTCATTTTGTTACCCTTAGGGATGGATTTTGTTGTTCAAATTAAAATGGGACCAAGTTCGGAGTACACACTATCCCATGAAGGAAGAATCATCGGAATTGAACCGCTCTGTAAAAAGTTGTACGTGATCATACATAAAAAAAAGAAATATACGCGTCGAATAGAGAACCTCCTCCTTTTTGGTTTCGTCGGTTAAAAATGTGTAGTTCCATTCAAAATATTTGATAAAATCAATTATGGGAAGATTTTAGTGAGTTTTCCTGCATAAATCACTACTTCAACTTAAAA
The DNA here is from genome assembly GCA_018342105.1 of Gonioctena quinquepunctata. NCBI lineage: Eukaryota > Metazoa > Arthropoda > Insecta > Coleoptera > Chrysomelidae > Gonioctena > Gonioctena quinquepunctata. The sequence continues at coordinate 772,970 of JAFIRS010000208.1, read as the reverse complement.
AATGGAAAAAAAAACGATTTCCACAAAACGAACTTTATCCAATAAAATTTCAATGTTCCCTAATTTCACAGATTCACCTACTGATGAACAGTTCGAAATAATTGAGATGTGGACCCAAAGAAAAACCCCCAACCTCCGTTTTCAAAAGGTAGCGGAATATGACGTTGGGTATCATAGAATTGGTAGTCGAAAATGACAATGTATAAAGGAACAGTATAAATATATACCGTATAAATATATACTGTATATATTTATACTGTCGTCGAACATGACGTTGGCATATATATATATATATATATATATATATAGTATATATATATATTGTTATATGAGAATTTGGTAAATATATAGATTGTTTTTATATTATTTTAATAATTAATGTGTTTTTTGCACCGCGTTGGGCGACACTTGTTATGGTTATGATGATTTGAATAATTATAATTTGTTTTTATATAATGAATGAAGCTAATATTTTTCGTGATTCTTTAAGAGCCAAATTTATATTATATAAATAGATATTTCTGCCCCTGTAATAATAATTGCCAGCGAACGTCACTGTTCTCTCGTCACGCTACCAACAATTATTTTCCTTGCCACGGCTAGACAACAGCTGGTACGCTCTTTTCTCAAAAGGTGGCCGGTTCAAAGCAATAGATACACTGCCACTGGTGACTAACTTCAGTTTATTGAATGATCTTTGTTATGTTAGTTGATCATTGTGAGAAAATAAACAACCAAATATCAAAAACAATTATCTCCTTTATTCAGGAAGACTCAAAATTACCTGGCCTACGAGAAATAACTTATTACTAGAGTGAATCAAACAAATATTCACGAATAATAATGATAAATCAGATCTTGGATATATAAACAGAACCTCACTTTTCGTGAATGTAAAATTTTCTGTTATTGTTCAAAGTAAAGTGAAATAGCGTTCTTCGAATGTGCAATTGGTTATTTGTGAAATAGTTCTGGACCGGAAATACACTATGAAAGTTTTTATACCTGGTTGGAACTGTTGGTGTTCAAACTATACCATAAAACAGGATGTCTCCTCTGTTCATTCGCTGTCAGGACTGCAATACCAGTATCAGGAACGATATAGATGTGGAAATCAGCATCAGGATTCGTGGTTATATTATATCATTAAGGTAATATTTGTTTTTGTTTCCCAAATGATGGAATTATTCCATTTTCTTATTAATAAAATTTGTGCATGCTATCTGCTTGGAAATATTTTTTCATCTCCTCGAGGCTTTGTTTTTCTGTCGCATAGATACATCTTTTTCCTGTTGTTTTCCTATTTGAAATTTTGAATTCGCGCACTAAATTGTCACTTTTCACTGTTTATATTTATCTTACTCAATTTATATATCGAGCTATTTTTCCATACTTATTACTATTTACAAATTCTAATAATAATTGCTTATGATACCCTCTCGTTGCTATTCTCTCACAATTTCTAACTTTACACCTGACCATCTATTCTCTGATTGGCTATTTTTCATAAAGACGTTTGCTGTTCTCTCATTGGCTACTTTTAGTTAGCTACAATTTCATGTACAGTGTGTTTCTAGTTTATAAATGTGTTGATTTCCTTTTATTCTTGCAAATTTTGTAAAATTTAGACTTTTAGTTGTCTTTTGAACAATTATGGGTTATGATAATTTTGACAGTGTATACAATTGATTGTTTTATCGTACTTTGACATTTTGTATCTATCCATATTATACAAAGGCTTATAAATAAATAGAACTTCAAAAGTTATTCAAAAAAAATCTCTTGGAACTAATAACTAATCAATAATTATTCTTTTTTGTGGTTTATTTCTTTTTAAAATATTTAACTGGTTTTTCATAACATAACAATATATATATAATATATATATATATATATATATATATATATATATAAAAAACGGAAGAAATTTGTCGTTTTCTACCAAGTGTTGTTCATCCTTGCACTTCTTCACCGTACTGATGAGGGCCGAGAGCCCGAAACACGTGTCTACGGTTAACACTTCTCTCTGAGGGCAATGTCCATTAAATTTCTTCCGTTTTGTTTACCAGTCACCTCGATATTATTTCCATTCATATATATATATATATATTTTTTTCTTCATAGATTTTGGCGGATGTACTGTGTTGAACTGCTTTTTCGGGTTTCTCTCTGTAGTATTGGTCCTCAAAAGGTAAGGTCCGTTTCAATCACATTTGCCATCACATCAGTCAATCTTCTATGAGTTTTTCTATGACTTAACAGCCCAATTATTGAAAATATTACTGTTCCATAATCTGGCACATTTTGTCCTTGGTTCATCCACATTGAAGTTATTTATACAATCTCCATTCTGATCTGTCCGCTTCCTTATTTTTTGTATCTGCACTTTTTTGTGTCATGGAGAACATTCTTATATATCATAAGTTGTCTAGTTCTCTCAAAACATCAATTATAGTTCCAATAGACAAGGGGGGTGAAAAAGCAGATCCCTCAAACTTTTGCTCAATATCACTGATACCGACTTTATGCAAGATAATTGAAAGGTTAGGTTAGAGAGTTTTGGAGTTTCTTTCACTTCGGGAAGCGAATATAGTTGAAAATCAAAATGGTGCCCATAGTGTGTGGGAGTCAAATATATTTAAATGCATTGTTTGGGGGTTTACTGCGGAAATCAACTATATTAAACTGCTAATATAGACAACTTCACTTCAAGTAAACTAAAAAACTATTCACTACGATTTTCACAAAAATTGGTTTACAAAACCCACGACACGTGTTTAGCTATACTAAAGCTATTTCAAGTGGAAACTTCCACATAAAATAAAACGAACTGTATATCATACCAGTGTGCCATACCCGATATTCCTTCAGGGGATGAATCAATAGCCACAATAGAATCTAGAATGACAATCAAGTAATGGTAAAGTGCTCGCAAGCGTGGTACAACTCCTTCATGCTGATATGAATCCGTGTCTGCAGTGGATATCGAACCATATAAGCATCAGACGGAGCAGGACTCAAAGCAGAAATACTACCAATAAAGCTACTCATCATATGAAGATCTGAAAGATGCAGGGGGGAGGGCAGATCAATGAGTCAAAGGCAAACACCATAGCCTATTCCAAAAAATATCGTATTTCTGCAGAAAATAAAGGTTTGGTGGAAAAAAATTGCAATAGGCATGGTGACAGTAACCAAGAATCACCGAAATGATATATTTATCTAATGAAATAGGATTCATGGATTATAAAAAACCTATTTTTTTTTATATTATGAGCGAGTGTGATACTTTTTTTTTAAATAAAATAGAACTACAAAATACTGCAATCCACCATGATAGTTTGAACACCAATCAAAGTGAATTATGTCACTTCTATGAAAACATCATTTTGTTTCGTTAGAACTTCGACAATCTCTGCTCTCTTCATCTGCGTGTATCAGCGTTAATCAAGTATTTTGTGGTTCCTAACGATCATTCACCAAGTTTTGTGTTGTATACCAAAATCAAGAAACGTTAACCATGGAGCAAGGATTTACCAAGGCAAATATGCCTAGGATTGATGTGGTGATGCTGGGAGAGTTTCTTGGATCAAAAAAAGACTTTTGTTCAGCAGAATTTAGGAATGTTGAAACTTCCATGTAAGTACATTAATAATCATTAAAAAACATAATAGGCGTGCTGACTGATTTTGAAAATTTGTTCTATGATGTTCGGAAGTATCTACTATTTCCAAAAATTTTCGTATTTTTGCAGAAAATAAAGGTTTGGTAGAAACAAATGGCAATTATAATTATTCGTTTAAAATTCGCGCCAAAATGCCCGCCAGATCATGGCGTCACTTCTATCTTTGTCAACAGTAAACATTAGGTGCCAATGCAATAATTCAGTGATTTTGTGTGTCAGATATGTATTCTAAAGTGTATAGGTGTGCGGTCCCTCAGTGCGATAACACATAAAAAAAAAACTCCTAGCAAGTTATTTGTTTACGTTCCACACAAGAAAACAATGCGAAATAAGTGGCTCAATCTTGCACGTCGAGATCCAACATCTATATGTCTAAATTCTCCAATTCATTTCTGTGAAGATCACTTTGACGTACGTTTTTACTTTATTTCTTAGATTCTAGAAAGGAGTAGGCACAATTATCTTGTTGGAGGACTAAATTTAAGGTAGTTCCGCCACGAGACAGTTGAATTAGGAAATTATTAAAATTTGGCATACGTATTGTTTAACATGTGAACAACACCTCTATAAAATTTTACCAAGTTTCACCATCCCGAACCCGAGATATATATAATTGAAGTTGACTCAATTAACATGTAACATATGGACCATGCATAGGCAAACAGCACATTATTAATTCTACCATTAGTACTAAAATTAACAAGTTTATGAAAAACGAGGAGGAGCTAGAGCAGGATATCACAGATATTGTGAAAAAAAATCTCAAAGTGATTGACCATCTAGTTTGACAGATATAATCAAAACTACTCCTGTTATTCAAAATAGTCCACGGGGAAGCGCACAGCCTAAAGGGGGGTTGTAGAGAAATGCGGATTGTGCCAGGAGACTTTTTATAGAAGTACGGGGAACCATTTGAGGGTCTGAACGCGAAAAAAAAACTCCTCCCTAGTTGTCCCCATCGATTTTAACACCCCCCCTCCCCCAAAACAAAGTTCAAAAAGAGTACTACAAAAAAGTCCATTGAAGTTTTATCGAAAAACGATAATTTTTTCCCATGACGTATGATTTCGAAGGGGGGGGGCGGGTTTTTTTTGCTGCGCTTTTCGGGGAACAACAATATTTTGAGTCGCCGACTTTCTATAACGAAGAAATTTTCTAGAGTCGATGGGGGGGGGGGGCAAGAGCCCCCCATAAAAAAAAATTTTTTTTCACGTTTCAAATCGAAAAGTCCTTTAAAATTTTTCTATTCCGTCGAAAATAATTTCCTAATTCAACTGTCTCGTGGTGGAACTACCTTATTGATGAATTCAATCATTTGTGAGGTTAGCTGTCATCTCTAACACCAATTTTTAAATGAGCTGGTTTTATGTTTGAACTGATATCATTTTTAGTTTGCATTGCATTTTGAGGAAGTTTATGTTTGATTATTTTCTCAGGAAAATTGTGTTTTTGTTCTTGTTTTGGTTCATAGTTGTTACTGGCTATTTCTGCATATGATAATGGTCGTTGTTTATTTTCATAAAAACTTAATTTTTCTTGTAACATTTTGATGATTTCATTTTTGCTATCTATTATGTCTTCTTTATCCTTGATAATTAATTCATAATTTCTGCACTTGGGACATAGGAGTTTCAGAAGTCGTTTTTGTAGGGGTAGACATTTTATTTCTGAGGGTGTCAATTCTGTACATTCTGAACAGAATAAGTTCCTACAGGTATCACATGGAAAACAAAGTACTTTCAAATCCCTACTGGGAGTTTTAACTTCTTTGCATTGTGAACATTCCATTTTGGTTTAACACCCATGTAAAGGGGTCTCTCCCCCTTCTATTAAACTTTGGCGCCTTTCACTGTTCTCGGTTTTACCTCGGGCGCCACCTTTTGGTTTATAGTGGAAAAGGCCACTTTTGCTCCGGGCAGTCTCAGTGAAGAAAAACACTCCAGGGGTCAGTATAGTCGTGACAATGTAACGGGGCCAGCAAGGCAGGCTTTAATTGCCTTTAACTGGGTTTCGAACCAGGGTGGCGACTGCGCACTAGGTGTTTGAAATCTACTCAAGCTAGTAAATGAAAGAATACTCTGAAAACAGGATAAACAGGTATATTAAATAAAAATAGAAATACAGTCAGGGCGGCTGATGTCAGCCTCAAATCATCACTACAAATACACTAGGATGTCTAGTACTAGCTACAGAAAAGCGGGGAGGGTGTTTTCAAGCAGGCGGGGTAAATTTAGCAACCATAAAGCTCATGCGGTATTGTACGGACTCGTATGCAGAAATTACCAGCGCAGCTTTGAAATGAATATGTGCCTCTTACGGCTATGGTTCGGTCATGCGCACATCACACCTGTGGTACTTACAAATATTTCCGATATTTTTCACCTGATATACCATAGTTACCCAAACTCCGATCTCACTGCTTCGGCAAGGCTCGGGACGGTCGTGGACTGCTTCGGTCTTTGGCTCACACTCTGGATACTAGTGGTCGGACGCGTGACTGCTTCTGCTAGGCTCGGCAAGCTACTGAATCTTTGAAATGTTTCGAAACGGATCTACAGTCGGCTTCCCCCTCTCTTTGCGGATTCCTATCGACCGAATTATAGGCGCCCGCCGTTTTGTGGACTCTGAAGATCGAGATCCAAATTATATTTTCCTAGTATAATTACCCAGCTTGTAAAAATTCTCCTTGCTATCAATCCATGTGGTGTGACGTCGGCCGGGTGACGTCAGCTCGCAGCGTGCACTTTTGTCTCGACTGGACTGCTGTCTCTGGTTTCTAGCGGATGACTGCATGTGCTCGGCTCCCAGAATAATTACCTAGCTCGTAAAACTCTTCGTGCTGTGACGTCAGCTTGCAGCGTACGCCTCCGTTTCGACTCAACTGTTCTCTCTGGCTTCTGGCGGATGACTGAATGTGCTCGGCTCACAGCATAATTACCTAGCTCGTAAAATTTTCCGTGATGTGACGTCAGCTCGTAGCGTGCGCTTTTGTTTCGACTGGACTGCTGTCTGTGGCGTCTATCGGATGACTGAAATCTCTCGTCGGCGTTTGCACGTATCTCAGTTGGCTTGATAAAAAATATTTTCTCGAGAGTCGCTGGCCGGCGTAGGTAATACTCGCGCGTGCTATTTATATACGCGCCGCGGTATTAGCGTGATCTCCGGAAGGTATTTAGTCTATTTATTAGGGTAGGTGTAATTCACGGATTTATCAGGAACAGGAATGGTATTTCTAGACCTATTATTACTGTCAAGAGGAGTTTAAATCCTTATAGGGAGCTTTTGGCTAGGGTAGGTGTAATTCACGGATTTATAACGAACAGGAATGGTATTTCTAGACCTATTATTACTGTCAAGAGGAGTTTAAATCCTTACAGGGAGCTTTTGGCTGATAAATATAGCGGAAAAATAGTAACTTCGTTACACTTATTTGTTTGATCCTAAATAATTTATATTAGTCCGCCACTGTTTAAAAATAAATAAAAAGTTTAACACAGAGGTCCAAGTATGGATATACACTTTTTTTTGGCAGAGTTTTTCATCACAGTTGCGATTTTCACTTGTTTTTGCACCTGCAGTGACTGAACTGCACTACACTTGCAATTTCTGGTTGATGTTAGAGAACTAAGTAACCAATTGTCATATATATTCGGATGCACCACGTAATTATACAGGTTCTGATACTGATTAGAAGATATTATTCGAAAATTTACCCACATACATTTGCAAGTAAAGTAGGAACAACTGAACCACATATTTCCTTCACTCATTAAATGAAACTGTCACTTTATGTAACAATACAACGTAAGAGTTCTATTCACCATTACTCTCTAGGTTATTTGCACTGTGCTCATACAAAAATTATTGCTGATCACTTTGTACATGCACGTATATGCCATATCATGTTGTTTAGGATAGTTGTCCAGTCAGCTGTCATTCCAAAACAAATTAAAAAATCGTCAACCCTAAAAAACAGAAGATATTGATTTGTCCAGTTCGAATTACAATGGAAACTAAGTAGTTATAGTAAGTTTTATTGGATTTTGGAAATTAAAAATTAAATAAACCACTATTTATTTAATAAATATACAATTAATAACAAAAATCTGTTAGGACACCAGAGTCTCTAGATATAATTGCAAATTCATAGTAAATCAAGTAGATCCCGTGTTCAGTTCTCTCTACAGCTTCCCTTCAATTCACTTGAACTGATATAGTAGGAGTAAATCTCCACATATGTCCAGTGGAGACGAGGGGGTTGATACGTGGGACTCCATTACTCTCTGGGGCACAACACTGAATATCCACCTTATATTGGCCGGGTGTGAAGAAAATGACGTTACATTTGTGATCTGCCTTGGCATGTGGTTCCAGAGAGGGCAAGGTTTTTCTGAAAAAGAATGTATTTCAGGGGTCTAATTAGTAGAAGTTATCTGGGCGATTATTTTAAAGCTGTTGATTCAATCCAGTTTCTTACATGTGAAAAGATAAAAAACAGGCCTCAGGTGGACATAGTATATACAGGTTTCTCAGATATATCACATGTATGGCACAGCTAACAGGTATTCTTTACAGCTCAAAATAAATAATGTGAATACATGAAAACCTTGACTATAATAGATTGTAGGGCTGTTCAGCCTCTCCGTACCTTTTCTCTTTTGAACATTACCCTTAATCTATTCAAGGCCCGGGATTCCGAGACTCCTTGCGAAGTTTATCAGTTTCCTGGGAGCTGAATTCCTGATGTCTGAGTGCGTTAATGAAACCCCTTCGAGAAACTTAAGCCTTTTGCAAAACTGCGCTTGACAGTCGCATAGCAGGATGATCTTCATTCTTTGGCGATGGGCTCAGAAACCTTTTTGCTTGTCTTTGTCTTGGAACCTTATTCCAATGGTTTTTGATTTGGTCAGCTTCCCGGCGCTGAAACTATTCTTTAATGTGGGCTTAGGAGACACCACAGGAGGGTTCTGGGCCAGTTAATTGAATGTTTGCCCCTTCCTTGGCAAGGCTGTCTGCTTCCTCATTGCCTTTGATTCCCTTGACCTGGCACCCACATCAGAGTGACCTGAATGTTTGTAGCCAATTGTTTGTTGTAGAATTTACAGTCCCAAGTCAGTCTAGACTCACAAGTGTGTGACTTAAGAGCATTTAGTGCTGCTTGGCTGTTTGATAGGATATAGATATTTGCCCCCCTGGAGCCTCTTTCAAGACATTCTTGGGCGCGAATTTCTATAGCATGGATTTCTGCTTGAAAAATTGGGGGCTTTATCTAGGGGTTCCTAAAACTAGGACCCGTTACTCCCACTCCAGCCCTTTCGTCCATCTTGGAATCATCAATATACCATTATTAAGGCCATGAAATAAAGGTTCACTGAGTAACAGATATAAACGTGTTTTTATTCAGCAAGTTTCAAGTAACTTATATAAATGTAGAAACAAAATCAATTTCAAATTTTCAACAATAATGGCAGTTAACAACTGAGCTCTTGTTTTGACAACTGTCTTTTTACAGAACATATATTTCATGAATTCAAAAGTACCAACCTAACATTTTTAAACTAAGAAATACCCTATTCCAATACTCCCACTTTTTGAAAGTTTACAAAAAAAAACAACTTGGTAGTACAAGAACAAGATTTATTTTACATTAATTTCGTTTTTCTTACCAATCAGGTTTCTTAAATTCAGGAAACTTGTTCTCGGAAGGGCTTTGGTAAATAGATCGGCTTCTTGTAGTTTAGTTGAAACATATACAGGCTCTATCTCACCATCTTGAAATTTTTCTCGCACAAAGTGGAATTGGATATCAACATGTTTCGTTCTGTTGTGAAATTCAGGGTTGTGAATGAGTTTGATGGCACTCTGGTTGTCAATGTTTAGAGGAGTAGCCATACTCACACTTTCTCCAATATCATTCATCAATCTGCGAATCCAAATTGCTTCCTTTGTTGCCTGACATGCTGCAACGTACTCCGCCTCAGTTGTGGAAAGCGTAACTGCATGTTGTCTTTTACTTGACCAAGTTACAGCACCATTAAACAGCTTGAAAATATATCCAGTAGTTGATTTACGAGTGTCTTTATCACTGGCATAGTCCAAATCACTAAAACCAGAAAGTTGTACCTGTTCTTCCTTCGAGTAGTGAATTCCAAGCTCACTTGTGGCATTCAGATATCTTATAATTCTTTTAACAGCATTCTAATGGATCATTCAAAAAACGGCTTGCCACTCCCACTGAATATGCAATGTCGTAGCGTGACACTACTGCTGCAAACATTAGTGAACCTATTGCCTCTCTGTATGGTATGTTAGTAAGTTTTTCACTAATATTCTCCACTTTAATCAAAATTGTATGTGGATCAGCTGGAATATCCACAATTTTGGCATCACCATGTCCAAATTTCTGTACAATTTGTTTAATGTCCAACAAAATAATTCGGATTGTCACTCATAGTAATTTCAAAGTTCTCTCCAAGTTTACACAAAACATTGTCAATTGCTGTAAGATTTGGTGACATTATGAGTCCATCATCAACGTACAATATTATTAGTACTTTTTCACTGTTTACAAGTACTTTAAACACGCATGAGTCTGAGAAAAACCAAAAGAATTCAGAACACTAGTGAACTTTGCATTCCAGCAATGACTTCTTTAGTTTGCACACAACATTCTCTTGACCAATTTCAGAATCAAAACCTTCAGGCAAGCTCATGTATACTTCTTCATGTAGATCCCCATTAAGAAAGGCTGTTTTTATATCAAATTGCTTGATATAGTAGTTATTTTGTACTGCAACAGCAAGTAGAATACGAATTGAATCACAGCGAGTTGTAGGTGAAAATATATCGGTAAAATCTGTACCGTCTTTGTGCAAATCCTTTAGCACATAGTCTGGCTTTATAGCGACACATTTTGCCTTCATTGTCCCTGCTAATCTTAAAAACCCACTTGGAACCAATGACATTCTTTCCAGCAGGCAGTGTTGTTAAGTTCCAAGTTTAATTTTTCTTCAATACATTGATCTCTTCTATTATAGCGTTTTTCCATTCCTTAGAATTATCACTGTTTATAGCTTCTTGATATGTTTTTGGTACATCAATCTCCACAAAATTCACATCATAATCTTGAAGTTTTGTTGATGACCTAATATTCCTCTGTGGTCTGAGGTTATTTTTTTTTTTTATTTATTCAACGGGAACTAGCCCATCTAATATACAGTTGAAGGTAGAATCAAGTTTTACATATTAAGGCGATCTAAGATGAATGAAAGTAAATTAAGATTGAGTGTACAATAGGATATTAATGATTAATTGATTAAATGATTAAATGTAACAGTTGTTGTGGACTCGAGGAGAAAGACTGTGGATGGTTGCGGGTCTTATTTATTCATTGTCCTAAGCTGGGATTTAAAGTCGTTTAAGGACGAATTAAAGAAGTCTAGGTGACCATGAATATTCGCTGTTCGTTGGATACGTGGTAAGCAGCTGTTGTATCTATAGTTGGTTCTATAGAGGGGAGTATGAAAAGTGCTGTTATTTCTAGTGGTACGTGGAGGCACTTTTAGATGTATCTTGGATAGCAGCTCAGGGCAGCTTAGTTTGCTGTGTATGATATTGTGAAGGAAAATCAAGTCCCTCTGGTCCCTCCTTGTCAATAGTGGGGGTAGGTTCAGGCTTTGCCCGGTTAGAATGTGGTCACGGAATAATTGTAGTTTGAGGTTTACGTAATTAAAAAAGCGGTGCTGAACACGTTCAATTCGATCGATGTGGGTTTTGTAGATGGAGTTCCGTACCACAGAGCAGTATTCAAGGTGTGGTCGGACTAGTGAGCAATATAAAATGCGTATTGATGATATGTCCGAGAAGTCTGAGGTAGTTCTCTTGATAAAGCCAAGAAGTTTCAGAGCTTTGTTGATAGTTGTAGAGATATGGGGATTGAAGCTAAGGGCTGTGTCAAGGGTAACTCCTAGGTCTTTTATGCTAGAGACAGCATCTAGGGCAATATCTTCTATGTGATATTGGAAGATGATCGGTGTATCCTGTCTATGGAATCTCATTATGTGGCACTTATTCGCATTCATCAACATACCGTTCAGTTCATACCAGTTCGAGATGCTGTTAAGGTTAGCTTGAAGGTTGATTGAGTCATTGAGAGAGGTGATTTTGGAGAATATTTTTAGGTCATCCGCAAATAGGAGAATTGTTCCGTTAGATACCAGGTTGACTATATCATTAATAAAAATGTTGAACAGAAGAGGTCCCAGATGTGATCCCTGGGGAACGCCAGATGTCACTAAAATTTCTGATGATGTGAAGTTTTTAACTCTGATTAGTTGCTTTCTTTGAATAAGGTAATCTCTTATCCACTCTAATAGGGGCCCAGAGATACCAAGACATTCAAGTTTCTTCACTAGAAGACCGTGGTTTACCCTGTCGAAAGCCTTGGAAAAGTCTGTGTAGACAGAATCAACTTGATGTCCGTCTTCCAAGAGGAAATCTGGGTAAAGAGATAAATTGAGTTCTGTAGATTTACCAGCTATGAAACCATATTGGTGAGGAATTATAATATTACTCAAATTAGCTGTGAGATAATCAGTCACTATGCTTTCAAAGACCTTTGGTATGGCGTTAAGTTTAGAGATGGGACGGTAGTTTTTTATATCGGACAATTTCCCGGCCTTGTGAATAGGTACGACATAACTGAGCTTCCATATACTAGGAAAAGTACCAGTGGATAGCGACATATTGAAGATAAGATGGAGTGGTCGAGATAATACAAAACTACAGTGTTTTAGAATGGAGGGAGGGATTGCATCTTCAAGTTCTCTTTGATCTTCTTCTTCGTCAGCTGTCACCTCTTCCTGATCAGCATTAATGTCAGGTCATTTCAATATCAATTTTCATCATTCATTTATTCATTCATTCATCGATATTGAAAATGTTGATTTTTCTTCAAATCCACAATCATTTTCTAAAAACATTACATTTCGTGAAATTATCACTTTTCTTGTGTTGGGATCAAAAAGTCTGTAATTGGTAGAGTTTTTGTCGCAACCAACAAATACTAGTTTCTTACTTCTTGGGATTTCAAATGGGGTAGAATTTGATATTTGACTGCTGGGAGTTCGGTTCAAAATATAGATGGCATTGTTTACTGCTTCAGCCCATAAGTACTGTGGTGATTTAGCAGCACACATCATTGATCTTGCACTTTCCATAATAGTTCTATTCTCCCTTTCAATTCGACCATTTTGTTGGGGAGTGTAGGGAGCAGTTAGCTCTAGTTCAATGCCTTCTTTGTCCAAGTATCTCTTGAAATCCCAGTTTGTATATTCGGTACCATTGTCAACATGCAAAATTTTAACTGAATGTCCGAATTTTGTTCTCACTTTGTTGTTGAAGTTTATAAAGCAGTCTAGAACATCACTTTTATGCTTAACAAAATAAGCTAGCAGGTACGATGAATAACTATCTTTGAATAAAACAAAGTAGCGAGCCCCAGAAACAGATGATGTTGACATTGGACCACAAACATCGCTATAGATCAAGTCACCGGGTTTATTTATAGCTTGACGAACACTCTTTTTGTATGAAAGCTGATGTTGTTTACCCAAGAGACAGTCTTCACACTGAAAATCATCAGAGTTTTCAAAATTCACTCCTGAAACTAACCCTGTTGACACCATTTCCTTCAAGACTTTACATGTCCAAGTCTGTAATGCCAATTTCTCAAAGTGTTTTTGGCATCTTTTGACACGATGGTCACATTCTGAGTGACTGTCTTAAACTGCACTTTATACAGATTATTTTCTTCACGAACACCACTGGCTACTAGTTCATTTTGAAGATACACTTTGGTTTGGAATCATCAGTATACCATTATCAAGGCCATGAAATAAAGGTTCACTGAGTAACAGACATAAACGTGTTTTTATTCAGCAATAATGGCGGTTAACAACTGAACTCTTGTTTTCACAACTGTCTTTTTACAGAACATATATTTCATGAAACATAATTCAAAAGCACCAACCTAACATTTTTAAACTGAGAAATACCCTATTCCAATAACCATACTGATGCATTTCTTTTTCGTTGGAGCCAGTTTGTTGTGAATATATGGTGACTGTTTGTAACTACTTCATAATTCACTTCAAAGTCGTGCCTAGCTGGCATAATATCTGATGGCTTGTACCTGGATTTTCGGTTTCAAACCCCATATCTTGCCAAAAACCCCGCGGCACGCCAAGGTTGCTGTGTAGCCTTGGAAATAATGTTATTGAATTTGACTGTTCCATGTTAGTCTTTGGTCAATTATAACGCCCAGGTATTTGGCTTCCTTGGAAAAAGTTAGTTCCATTCAGAGTTCGGACTTTCAGTTCTTACTTTCGCCTCTTTGAGAATGGGACCAGCACTATTTTGCTTGGATTTACATTTAGTCTCTCCTTGCACACCAGCTTCTGAATATATTTAGGGCTGTCTGCATGCTATTTGATATTATGCCGTCATGTTGGCCCCTATTAGTGACGACTAGATCAGCGTAACATTGAGTCGTGATTCCAGAGTCATATAGCTTCACTATCAGATTATCCACCGTCAATGACCACAGCAAAGGCGATAGGACCCCACCTTGGTGGCAACCTTTTTCCGCTGTCATTCTGACCGTTTCCTCCCCGATTGCAGCTACAATGATTCTGCTTTTCAGCATTGCATGTATACATCTGATCAGTGAGATCTAATTGATGGAGTCATGTGAGGTGTTATCGAAAGCACTCTCTATATCTATGAATGCACATAGAGCCATTCTTCGGCCAAGTATGTCTTTTCTATGCTTTCAACTAAGCATTGTAGAGTGTTGATCGTTGATTTGCCTGCTTGATAGGCAAACTGTTTTTTGTGAAGCGGTCTGTTCAAGAGGATTTCACTTCTTATATAACAGCCTATAATTTTCTCCATTGTTTTCAGGAGAAAGGAGGTCAGACTGATGGGGCGATAAGACTTTAGTTCGTCTGCTGTAAGTCTCCCAGTCTTTGGTATGAACACCACTGGCCTTGAACAGCCTTTTCAAGATGGGCGCTATTATCTCAAGGCCGATTTGAAAGGTTTGAAGCTCTTGATGGCCCATTTGATCTTTTGGGTGAAGATTTTCCCTGCTAGGCTCCTGCTGGATCTGTTGGGGTTAGTGACAACCCTTTCCAGCTGAGCATTTTGTAGTTCGTCTTGACTATAACAATTCTAGTCAATAACAGGACATGATGGCCAACATATACTCGAACTCTGACAAATTGGTATGTATGGGCGATTTCAATATCAATATTCTGAATTCAAATTGCAACCATGTGCCACACTTACTGTCTTTAGGCGAGACTTTCAACTTTAAACAAATTATCAAAGAACCAACAAGAATACCGAAAAACTCGATATCATTAAGGTGGCTCCCCCACGAGACAAAAATATTATTTTCGACAGAATCAAAAAAACCAACCATGTTTTGAAAAATTTCAACAATCTGTATCTCGAAAACAAATCATTTTCTGATAAACATTTCATAGGAAAAAAGTAGTTTATTTTGACGAGACCTACCACATACTTAGTTTTTGTAATGTTCTCAGCAACTTCACTTAGCGCCCTAGGAGCTAAGTAACATGCATCGATATAGAAAATTGTAAATATCTCGAATACGATCACCTTCAGCGTTGTTGAGGAAGTGTACCTTTTTTACTTGGAAAATGTGTGGGAATGAGGTTTTTTCATGAAAAGTACCAAAAGTTTACTGTCAAAAATGTTGGGGCAATTTGAAATAAATAATGACAACGTACGCAGCGCCCTCTAGATGTTACATGAAAATTAAAACAAAATTATGATTTCCCACGTCAAAAAAACCCTGGGTACCAAATTTCGTGCAAATAACTTATTTTTTGAAAAAAGTTATTTTTGAAAAGCTAATAGAAAAATTCATTTTCAACACCCTGTATCTCCGAAACAAAGCATTTCCAGACACAAGTTTATATAGACTTTTTTTCTTAAAATTGTCTCAGAAATATGTCACTTGAATATTTTAACGTACTTATGTTACACCCTGTATAATAAAAATGAATGTATGTTTGTGTTGGTAAGCTCATTATTTGAGAACAACTGGACCAATTTGGCTAATTTTTTTCGGGAAATCGGGATAACGAACGAAAAAACGGGATAACGAAAAAAACGGGATAACAGGAAAACGGGATAACAGAAAAATGGGATAAAGGGAAAACGAGATAACGGGATAAAGAGAAAACGAGATAACGTGAAGAGTCAAAGGCATAACCTAGTTGAAAAACACAAAAAAACAAAGGAAAAAATAAATTCTACACGGACGAAAGTTTTCAGGAAATAAAAATAGGGAATATAGAAATTTGGACAGGACAACGTCTGTTGGGTCAGCTAGTGATGATATAAATATAGGAAATATACAAAATATATCTGTAAGAATATAAAAGGAATTAGTTCTCAATAAAAGATATATCTAGTGCTCTTGCAGAAAGCCAATATGTACAGCATAAAATAACTAGATTATAAAATTAGAAGGTTTTACTATATAACATAAACTGAAACAATCACCAACTTATTCAATGATTTTTTGAATTTATCATAAGAGACTCCAAATATATTTTGATTTGATTTACACAATTTACCACAAAAGAAAAATTACAAATACTCTCCATGGATTACTGACAATATAAAATGTATGAAACGGTTAGGGGATAAGGCACTAACAAAATTAAACTTACTAATAATTTGAATAAGATTCTCAATATTTGCCACCACTAATTTTTATATGTTTACGAGGAACTCTAACTTTGCTATCAGGGGTGTAGAGGCTGTTCAAACAATGAGACTCAGACACTTTATAAAGCCAATAAAAACTTGTGAAAAACTACAATTGTTTTCGCCAACTAAGAAAATACATTGTTATTTATTGAAATAATACTCACTTGGTCATTCCAGCTGTTGCTAATCTGGTGTCCATCCTGTAATTCAAAGTACCATTTTCGTAGTCCTGGTAAAACTGAACAGAAAGTGTCAAGTGACGCAGAGTCTTTTCCAAACTGTTTGCTATTGACATCCTCAATTCCAAACAATCTCCCGCATCGCAAGTCACTTCTTCTTGGGCTTTCACTACATCACCATTTAGTGTAACTTCTGTCAAAAAATTAATATTTTGAATAAAGTTGGCAGTACAGAAAAAAAAATACTGGAATACCTTGTGATTAAAGTACTTAGCATTTCTTGAATAACGAGTGACAGGTTTTTATAGTAACACACATTCAAGCTATGCCAGCATAAGCACATTTCAGAGTAATATAAAAAAAATAAAGGGTGTTATAAGAAAAGTGTCAAGGGAAACTGTACATTTATTAAATTGGAATTGCTTCATTTCTGAATACCACCACCGCATGATATTTTTTTGTTGAAAAAATTCATTTCCAGTAGGGTAGCGGTAGCTATATTAGCTTCCTTCAAGAAGTTAACAACCTCAATATTTGAAAATATTTTCCTGCAATAAATGAATAAACATGATAATAGACACTATGGACCCTGACACACTGGTACAGGACTCTGTAATTCTAATAAAAAAGTAACTGAAATATCCAGATCATCACTGTCCCGAACAAGTTCCAACAAACTTACCCCAATCCAAAGGTGACATTCTGACGATATCCAGCATCCTCGAAGTCAGATTGATTCCTTTCAACAGTGCCACTCCTTTGGATTCGGTTCCCAACAAACACCATCGCAAGTCCACCAACTCTGTAATGTGCTCCGAGCAAATTTTGTTGACATCAATTTCGTTTTTGACATTCGTATTTTCGCTGTCCAGATCATCGTAGAGACTGGAAAGCTTCGAAAGCGGACATCTGTCGACCGGAATGGGTACCCTGCAACTCTCTTGACCTTCGATCAACATGGTTTTAGTTGGCGTGTACTGTAGTTCCATCTCTTGAGTGGTCAGATTGGCGACGTCCAGTACCAGATAGAATTGTGTGTTTCTGGAATGAGATGAATCTCAGTCTCAGCTAATATTTGTGAAATATACTGCACACTGCCGTTACAAAATACAGGATGACAAAAAAAATATTCAGCTGTGGGACACCTCAGAACTTGACCGGCACGAGCCTCGGAAGAATGGGGTTATTTTGAAATAAAACATCGATAAAACATTTTTAGGGCTGTAGAGATATTTGACCCCAGTCAATTGAGTGGTCCTGCACCACACGCGGGTCGTCCTAGTCAAAGACTGGAAAAGGTGGAAAGCTCCAACTGCAGACTTTTTCTTCTTCTTCGCACAAGGTGGGCTGGTTCCGAAGAACCCTTTGCACGTAGGCCTCTCTATTTGGGCCCACTTGTTCTGAGAAAATCAGCTGGGCATGCCGATTTCTTTGACAAAATTCAGCAACTTCCTCAGCTGAATCTCCTTGACGTCCTCTGGGTTCAGAATTATGCTCCCAAGGTTGATCTCCCTCTGGTGCACTAAAGCTGGGCACTCAGTGAGGATGTGCGACGATGTCTTGTCATCTTCCAGGCACCATCTACATAGGGAATCATCTGTGATCCCGATGAGCTCCATGTGCCTGTTCAGGTGATTATGTCCCATTAGGAGACCAGTCACAGTCTTGATGTCCCGTCTGTTAAGTGACAGGATCTCCTTAGACATTTTTTTCGATGGCCCCTTTATGTGGAGCTTTGATTGCCTCATGCCTGGCGCCTCTTGCCATGCTTTAAGGAACTGTTTTTGTAGCAGTTCCTCCATATTTGAGATTGCCTGGCTGCTGGGTATTCCCAAGATGGGTTCAGGTCCGACTGCAGACTTAATCTGATTTTTTTGTTCTGCTCCCTGCCGAATTTAGTTCTAATACATCGGATAGATTTTGAATTTTTTATTTTTGACATATGTCAGTTGAGAAATTATTATTGACTGTTCTGGATACAATTTTTCAAGGGCTTTCAAATGACATATTGCAATTCAAGTTCCGTACGCTATTATTTCTTTCATTTTTTAATAGTGACACTTCCGTTTGACAGATGACAGCCAAAAACTAATGGTCGCCATTCAGAGCAGAAACTGTATCTTTATACCGAATTTCAGCTCGATTGGTCAAACGGTTTGGCAGTTCAATCAATCAATCAAACTATGCAAGGCGATTCAAGCAGTCATCGAAAATCCCTACACCAAGTCAAAATCCAAAAGTGAAAAAGCCAGTACTATTAACCAGAGTCATTTTAAATCTTTGAATCATAGACTGTATCCAGATGATTCCTTGGCAGCTGAAATAAATGAGGGAACCGCTGGGACTACAACATCTTCAGTTCTATCAGAAGCAGAAGTAGAAGAAACATCGAAGACCAAACTGAAGAAGATGGCATTTAGTATTCCCAAGGAATCCTCCTCTGGCGTCTCACCTTCAGACACCTCTTTTTTAAGGGGAAAAAAATCGGTCAGTGATAATAACATAATCACATTTTTATCACTTAACGTCCAATCCATTCGTAACAAAATCAACGAATTATTCATCTTCTTAGAATCTCTTGGGTTTCCAAAAATTATTTCAGTCTCTGAACATTGGCTAAATCCGAATGAACCTATTAATATACCGGGTTATAATATTGCATCGAAATACTGTAGGAACACACTCTCACATGGTGGAACGGCTATCACGATTCCTTGTCACATCTTGATCTCATTGGTACTGATAAATTTTCTGAAATTGTTGATGAAAAACAATTCGAAATGTCTGCAATTTTCTCAAAACACCTCAAGCTATTCGTATAGAGCGCCCACTTCCGATACAATCATATTTTTAGACAAACTTGAACAAATTTTGACACTGATCCTAGGAAACTATAATATTGTATTGACTGGTGACCTCAATATAAACTTTGAAGATAGACTCAGAGGCTCACTAATCTCCTAGATTCTTTCAATCTGGTCATGCATGTTGACACTCCTACAAGAGTATCACAATATTCGTCAACCACAATTGATTATTTCTGTACAAATCTCAATCAGGATTGCATCACCTGCTCAGTTACAGCATCTAATCTATCAGATCATGATGCCATATACAGCAAAGCTACTTTCAGTCTAGATATAACCAACAAACAACACCGCTATGGCCGTCTCTACAGTTCCAAAAATTATAGTAGGTTCCATCGATTTTGTCTCAACACTGACTGGGAGATATTGTTGGACTCAGAAGAACCCTTTGAATCATTTTACAATGGCCTAGTCATTAACTTCGAAAGGGCATTTCCAAAATAAAAAATCAATAAAAAAAAAACTAAAACCCTGGATCACAAATGGCATAAAAATCTCTTCCAAAAACATGAGGTCTCTTCACTATATAAGAAAATTCGTAAGTAATTCCAACTTTGACAATCACTACAACTCTTACAGGAAAATATATAGACAAGTTATCAGGGCAGCAAAAGATAGGTTCTACAATAGTAGGATGGAGAATGCAAATAACAAAGTGAAAGAATGCTGGACCATAGTAAATGAGCTCAGGGGGAAAGGAAGAACCTCAAAACACACAGAAACGTCACTAGAACCTAACATAATCAATAATTATTATTGTACAGTAGCAGAAAAGCTAACTAGTAAAATATCTCCTATGCAAAATCCCTTAAACTATATCAGAGACATCCAAGTTGATAACAATCTCATACTCTATGACACCAACTTATATGAACTGAAAGAAGTTATTTCCACTATAAAAAATAAAAATGCCGCTGGTTTAGATGATATCTCTATAAACATTTTTGTTAACCTCCCTGATAGTGTACTCAGTATTCTTGCCCAACTCATAAATAGTTCCTTTGCACAAGGCTATTTTCCTTCATTCCTGAAAACCTCGGTTGTTATCCCTCTCCATAAAGGGGGTGATAGAGAAGATCCGCCAATTTTAGGCCTATTTCATTAATACCCACTTTAGCGAAGATTATCGAAAAACTGGTGAAAAAAAGAGTTATGGAATTTTTTATACAAAACAGAATACTGAGTGAACAGCAGTACGGTTTTCAGAAATCGAAGAATACAACTGACGCAATATATTCAGTTATGTTAATGATTTACAGAGATATTAATGATAAAGAAGCAGTCGCAGCAGTGCTCTGTGACCTATCGAAAGCATTCGATTGTGTCAACCACGAGGTATTGCTGTGCAAACTTCAATTGTATGAATTCAAAGGAAACACTTTTAAATGGTTCGACTCGTATCTTTCTGATAGAAAGCAGTATGTGAGACTAACAACATCTTCAAATACTGCAGAAATTAAAAGTGGAGTACCACAAGGCTCGGTGCTGGGTCCTGTTTTGTTCCTTTTATATATAAATGATCTGACCATGTTACCAATTTCCGGAAGGTTCACGTTATTTGCTGACGACACCACTATACTATGGCACCATAAAGATAAAAGTAAATTGAAGAAAATGATATCTTCCGACATGGTTACAATCCAGAATTGGTTCGACTCTAATTTACTCACTCTGAATTCAAAAAAATCAAGTGTTATTACATTCAAATGTTGTATATCAAATGTGCATTTAGGAAGCCAACTGGTGGTAAACAAGAACTCAGCAAAATTTTTGGGATTACTTTTGGACAGTAATATGAAATTTGAAGAGCATATAACTCATTTAAATAAAAAACTGGCTTCTGGTTGTTATGTTATGAGGACAGTATCAAACGAATTAGGATCTACTACTGCCAAATCTGTTTATTATGCACTTATAGACTCCCATTTACACTATGGCATATCTTTCTGGGGGGTATGTAACAATCAACTCTTCCAGTCAGTGTTTGTGCTTCAAAAACGGGCAATTAGATACCTTTGCAAAGCCAAATGGAGAGATTCTTGTAAACCTGTTTTTAAAGATAAAAAAATCTTAACTCTTGTCTCAATTTTCATATTGGAGACAGTGTCTGTAATTCATAAGAATAGATTGGAATATGAAATCAAGAACATCCCCTATAATACTCTCCAGAACGAAAATAGCCTAAAGCTCCCCATTCCCACTTCCAACCTAGTAAAAGATTCTCTGATATACAATGGAGTGAAAATGTATAATAAAATACCAAGTGATATCAAAGAGAGAAATCTCCAGGTTTTTAGATACAAACTAAAAACTTTACTTAGTGACAAGGCCTACTACAGCTTGATTGAATTTTATGATGATACACTTTAGTTAATGTTTACATTTGTTCATATTGTTAATTTTGTTCAAACTTTTTAATGTTTTTGTGAAAGTATTTAATTAAGTCTCACCATTTATGTTTTTATATTTGTTTTTATCCTGTGACTTATGTTCATTCGCATACTGTGAATTTTTATTTATGTGTTTGTCAACAAGATTTTTTCTTATGTACAATAAACATATATTCTCTCTCTCTCTCTCTCTATGCTTTATTGTCAGAAATACTAGTCTTATCGACAAAGACGTTAAAGAAATACATATTAAAATAGAAAAGTAAAACATTAAAAACTAAACAATAATAATAAAAACGACAAAAACGTTTATTATCATGGAAGATTACAGACAGACAGAGTTCACTCTGGAAATGGTCTCAATCGTCTCGGGAGACCATAAAACGGATATTTCCATTGATATCTCGATTTTTTTTTCCGCACCATTACATTAGTTGACCACTGGAGAGGCCGGTAAAGTAAGAAACAAACATTATTTTGTTTAAAATAGCCGGAAACCATTCTTCTCAAATAATTGAAAATAACATTGACCATTTCTTAGAAGAGCTGTGTATGGTTGAAGTGAGAAATCTGTCGAGAGGTCTGTGAATGGGATGTTTGTTTGTTTTGAGAATGACCAATGTTTGGTAAAAGGATGTTTCTATGTCTTCGGTTATATAGAATGGTCTCAAAAGAAGGCCACATTGAATATTTTAGTAGCTTCTACCTTGTGTCTAACTACTACTGAGCTAAGTCAGTTTGGAGATAGGGCGGTAGAGATCAGAGCGAACAGCAGAGTCAATAAAGTTTGGCCAGTGTATCGATAGTTTATCTGGAGATTGTTCGATAAATGGTGTTATTTTTTACAAGCTTTTATTTAGTTTCACCTGTCCCGATGTTTGTCATCAAATCTTGCAAGTTAAATTTGACCCACTTCTAGTTATTCGATTAACGTGAAATTTGGCAGGTGTTCATAGTTCCCGTGACAATGCATTATGCATTTGTTAGAGAAAAACAAAATGGCGGCTCCAAGATGGCGGACGAGATTTGTGTTTATGGTCCGATTCGATTCAAAATTGGTATGTGGGGGTTTTCAGGGTCGAAAATTATGAATTTTCTGACAAAATTCATAGAATCAAAATGGCGGCTTCAAGATGTCCGACTATTTGTGATTATGGTCCGATTCTATTCAAAATTGGTATGTGGGGATTTTCGGGGTTGGAGATTATGAAAATTCACAAATTCAAGATGGTGAACGAGTTTTGTAATTATGGCCCGATTCGATTCAAAATTGGTATGTGGGTGTTTTTGGGGTCGGAGATTATGAATTTAGTTGAAGATTATTGATTTTTTGTCAAAATTCATAAATTGAAGATGGCAGCTCCAGGATGACGGACGAGTTAATCTTTAGATGGTCTCCTCGTTGAAGAACTAGATAGCTCAGAACTTACAGGAAAAAGGCCTCATAAAAACGACTTTAACAAAAATGCATAGATTAAGGCATACTTACTAAAAAGCACAAAATAAAATATTTAAAAACAAGCTTTTATTCAAATACCCTAGAAAGTACAAAATAATTGCTTTGGATGTGTGACGTAGGTTATTCCGTGAGTTATAGATTCAAAAGCTTGTCGCAACTGTATTCGAAATGAAAACTTTGCGCGACAAGCTCTTGAATCTATAACTCACGGAATAACCTACGTCACACATCCAAAGCAATTATTTTGTACTTTGTATTTGAATAAAAGCTTGTTTTTAAAAAGTTTTTTTTTATTATTTTATTTAGTATGCCTTTTTAAGAACTCCACGCATTACATCATAAATATTTCTCCTTTCACCTATATTATTTTATGGCCTAGACAGAGGAAATGATAAGTTCAGGTGATCAATTTGAATCTAATACTTACATCTCCGCCGGCAGAACATCCCAATTAGTAACACTCAGTGATGGCAGCATCTCCAACATCAGGAAAACCGAGCAGGATCTACAATAATCCGAGCTTATACCGTCTGAGCCACTGTATCTCAACCTCAGTTGACCTTCAATGGCAGATGTTGTAGGTTGCTGGTGAAAAAGTGTGGTAAGACCTCCTGCAAGACTCGATTGACCTGAATTTGATGATCGGAAACTTGAATTGAATCTTGATGGTAGGGATCCTCCTATAAGATTCATGTTTTCAACTATGTGATAAAATAATTAGGCTTATATTTAACAAAAATATAAATTAATAAGTTACGATTTTTAAGCTTATACCTAATAAATCAAAATTTTCTAGTCGTTAGAAATGATTCGTATGAGTTTTGAGTGATGTAACAACCATATAAATTGTTAACATGCCATTGGGGGAATTCAAATATTTATGACAGTTTTTAGCTAAATATTCTTTATCAAATGAATAAAATATATATACCGTGTGTCCCAGCTAAAACTTGTCACCCCCCTAATCTCCGAACTCGTGAAAAAAATCAAAAATCGCTCAGATTCGTCGATTTTTATTTCAAGGGGGAACACTTTCACCAAATACATCATAATAATAATAATATCATCTTTATTTCGAAAACAGGAAGTACAGCAATAGATCACAGTATCAGTACCCAGAACGAAGTAGGCGTCCGTGAATATATATATACAAATCTAAAAATCTACAAACATTGGACAGAAATTCTTACTTTACCAGGTGGCATTCATAAATTCCTTCACATCATAGGGTTCTAGTTGTACTAACAGTTTGTGAATGCCTTTTTTAAAAACATTCAAACTCGTGATAGATTTCATGCTGTTTGGAAGCTTATTGAAAAATTTGATGCAACTATAGTGAGCTCCTTTTTCTGACATTGAAAGTCTGTGTATGGGATAAGTATAATTTAACGATCTCGTACTAATAATAATAATAATAATAATAACATAGTCTTTATTTCATGGAATATTTCATATTTTTATACATAGTCAAAATACAAAAACAAAAAATGAAATAGGTGTCAAAAAAACAAGCTCACATTTAACCATGTGAGTAGGATTAGAGCTATGTGAATGTATGTAGGAGATATTCGTTAAGAGAGTAAGGTTCAAGGTCGATAAGTAATTTCTTTACTCCCTTTTTGAATTTACTGATGCTGTTCAGACTTTTTATATTGTTTGGTAGTTTATTGAAGAATTTTTTAGAGGCATATAATGGATGCTTTTCTGATAGTACTAATCTGTGTACCGGAAAATCAACATTTATATTTCGTGTTAATATTTATGACTGTGCCTATGTTCAGCAACATTTGTGTTCTTGAACAAATATAGAACATATTCATATATATACAAAGCATAAATTGTCATTGTGTCACTTCTTTTGAAAACACCTCTGCATGTTTCCCGAAATTTCATTTTAAACATAGCTCTAATCACTCTTTTTTGAATACAGAAAAGGTCATTAATGTTACTTTGACATCCCCAGAATATTATTCCAAATTTAGCACAGGATTCAAAATTTGCATGGTATATAATTTTTAATGATTTTTCGTTAAGGTATTTGCTTATGACTCTAATGCTATAGCATATCTGGTTCAGTTTTGCTCCTAAGCTTAAAATATGGACGTTCCAAAGTAAATGTTCCTCTATGAAGACTCCCAGAAATTTGGTATTATTCTGAATTTTGATTTTATTGTTTAGTAAGTTTATATTTTCTGGAGTTTCAATTCTCTGTTGTTTGGTTCTAAATAATATAGCATTGGTTTTCTCGACATTTAGTATCAATTTATTTTTTGTAAACCATTTATAAATGTTTCTTGTGACGTCCTGAGTTTTTCGTATTAGTTCTGGATAGTCCGGACTTGAAACTATCAAATTAGTGTCATCTACATAATTAGTTAGGTGTGCATGTGTGTCATTTAAGATATCCAAAATATCATTCATGAAAATTATGAAAAGTACTGGTCCTGTAATGCTACCTTGAGGGACCCCTATCCTGGTATGTTGTAAGTTAGATTTGGTTGCATGTCCATCAGTTATAATTTTTACTCTTTGTTGACGATGTTTCAAATAGGATTCAAACCAATCTAAAGCATTTCCTCTAATACCATATTTTTCGAGTTTAATCAGTAGGTAGTCATGATTCAAACAGTCATATGCTTTAGAGAGGTCTAGGAAAATACCCAGCACGATTTCATTATTTTCGAATGATTCAAGGATTTTTTCAGTGAACTGTGTGATTGCTGTTTCTACGGATCTGCCTTTTATATATCCATGTTGACTTGTATTGAAAAACTTATGACGGTTCATATGATCCATTAGACGATCACACATAGCCATTTGAAGAGCTTAGAGAATGATGGTAGGACACTAATTGGACGATAATTTTCGAATTGTTCACAATCCCCTTTTTTATGGATCGGAGTTATTAAGGCAATTTCAAGTTGTTCTGGGAATACTCCATATTGGAGTGAGTTGTTCATTATGTAACATAGTAAGCTTGCTATTGATCCTACACATAATTTTACCATACTAGTAGGGATGTCATCATCACCACATGTGTGCTTATTTTTAGTCTATTTCCTAAATCCTTAATTTCATTTATTAATACTGGTTTGATGAACATCGATTGTGAGCTACTTGGGCTATTACAACTGAATTGTTTAGCTTCTAAATTTTCTAACAAACTAGGAATTATATTTAGAAGGAAGTCATTATACCTATTTGCAACATTGCTTGGTTCACCCTTGAAAGCCGAATCTGTGAGATTTTGCTTTCCTACAATTTCATTGTGAATACTCCACATAGTTTTCATTTTGTTATCTGAGTTAGTAATTTTATATTCATAGTTTTATTTTCTTTTCCGAATTAACAATTCATTGTAATTTTTTTTCATATCATTATATACATATATTTAAGTTCTGGGCGGTTGTTTGATATAACTAACCAGACATTTAATTTATTTCTACACTCTTCTATTTCAGGATCTTTCCGCGGAGGTTGATTCTTTACTTCGATTCGTTTTATAGGGAAACAATCGTTGAAAATATTTTTGAAGTGACTCATGAATTTCTCCCATTGTTCATTCACTTCGTTTTCCTTCAAGTTATATATGTCTGACCAATTCTGATCAGCTAGTTTTTTAATGAAAGTGTTTTTGTTCTTTGCCGAGAATGTTCTAATATATTTAAAAATTCTACTTTTTGTTTCATTTGTGAAACAGCTAATTTTTTGTGCAGTGTGATCTGAAATAGAAGAGTTCAGAATGTCCGTTGTATAACTGTCTTTCAGGTCTGTGAAAATATTGTCAATACATTTTTCGAAGTTGGAGTTATTCTTGTGTATTCCTTGATGGTGAACACAAAAGAATAAGAGTTCAATAAAAGATTCATTTTAGTTATGTTTTCAACAGTACTATATGTGTGTGCTGTCTGATTTGTGTTGAAATATTCCCTGTTTTTGAATAGAAATAATAAGCATTCTTGGATATATACTGCTGTTACTGTTAATATTTGTTTTTCTTTGAATTTACCTCTACATGTCTCCCTGAAACCTAGGTTGAAGATTGTTCTAATTGCTCTTTTTGTGCAGCAAAGACCTTTTCAGTATCATTGGATGCTCCATAGAAAACCACTCCATATCGATACAGTGCTTCAAAGTTTGAGAAATATATTATTTTCATTACTTTTTGATCTACATATTGTTTCATAACTTTCATAGTGTAACACACCGAATTCAGCTTTTTACTTAATTTACTTATGTGTTCTTTCCATGACAAACACTCATCTAAGGTGATACCCAAAAACCTGGTGCTGCTAGTCAATGTGATTTCTTGATTATTTAAGTGTACATTATCTGGCACATGCATGTTGGAACGATTTGTTTTGAATAGTATACAGCTTGTTTTCTCGGTATTTAAAATCAATCTTTCGTTCTTGAACCAGTTACACAGTGAAAGAAAAACTTCAGATGCACCATTGACCAACCTTTCCAAGCCTTCAGCCATCACCAGTAAGTTTGTGTCATCAGCATAGTTTGTAAGTGAGCAATTCTCTATATTCACGCACTTTGACATATCATTAATATATAATATGAATATCACCGGACCAATTATACTGCCCTGGGGAATGCCCAAGTTTATTTGATTTGAATTTGATATGTAACCTGTATCATTCTTTGTGACCATAACCTTTTGACTTCTTCCAGAAAGATAAGACTTAAACCATGAAAGTGCCTTCCCCTGAATCCCATATTATTCTAGTTTTTTTAACACCAGTCTATGGCTTATGCAATCATATGCTTTGGTTAAATCTAGGAATAATCATCATTGTGTTGTCAACCCCCTCAGCCCCAGCACCCCCTACTTCAGAATTTTCAATGGGACTACTATACTTGTGATACATCATTTTGAAGGGAATTCAATCCCAAATACATCGGTGTACTGAAATTGAGGAGTGTTGTTGAAGTTTTAATGAAAACTAAGTTTTATCAAGATATTTTTATTTTTCATCACCTAAAATGTTATCATCGTAAGAAAGGTTCACTGTGGGTAGTACGCCACTGTATTGAAAAATAATATGATGTCAGAAATAATAGTTTAGAAGGTGAGACAGACGTTTTTATGAAAAAAAAATTGTCGCCATGTGTTTTTGTATACGCATATCTTTGTTTACGCCTTGGTATATTGATGTATTCGAGTCACTTCAGTTGTAGGACATGCAGTGATGGACAACATTCAATCTGCGAGACTATTTCTGGAGTTTCGAAAAGCAGCGTACATCAAATTATGAAAGAAGCAAAATTCCATCCTTATAAAATGCAGAATGTACAAGAATTAAATGAAGATGATCCTGACAGACGTACAGAGTTTTGTGAAATCATGAGTCAATTATTGATTGGTGATAATAATTACCTATACAATGTGTGCTTTTCTGATGAATCTTCTTTTTATTTAAATGGACATGTGAACAGGCACAACTGCAGATACTGGAGTGACGTAAATCCCCATTGGTACAGGGAAACTCATTCACAAACTTCCCAGAAATTGAATGTTTGGGCTGCTATTCTGGGAGACCATATTGTAGGTCCATATTTTATTGATGGTAACCTCAACGGACAAACGTATCTTGAACTTCTTGATACAACTGTGAACCCCAGAATCACTCAGTTACTTGAAGACGATGATAGGCTACTTGAGGGTCAGCTCACCTTTCAACAAGATGGAGCTCCTCCACATTTTGTTGCACCTGTACGTCAAATATTGTAGGTCCATATTTTATTGATGGTAACCTCAACGGACAAACGTATCAACGTCTTGAAACAACTGTGAACTACAGAATCACTCAGTTACTTGAAGACGATGATAGGCTACTTGAGGGTCAGCTCACCTTTCAACAAGATGGAGCTCCTCCACATTTTGTTGCACCTGTACGTCAATTTTTAGATGACAATTTCACAGGGAGATGGATTGGAAGGCGAGGACCAATAGAATGGCCGACTAGATCTCCTGATTTATCACCATTAGACTTCTTTTTATGGGGTCATTTGAAATCCAAAGTTTATATTACACAGCCAACTTCTCTTGATGATCTACGCAGGAGAAATGTTGTGGAGTGTCGTGCAGTGACTCCAGAAATGTTGAGCAATGTGCGAAGACATTTCGAAAATCGCTTTCACTCCTGTATAGAACTGAATGGTTCACATTTTGAACCTTTCGTACGATGATAACATTTTAGGTGATGAAAAATAAAAATATCTTGATAAAACTTAGTTTTCATTAAAACTTCAACAACACTTGATCGATCCTGAATTTCAGTACACCGATGTATTTAGGATTGAATTCCCTTCAAAATGATGTATCACAAGTATAGTAGTCCCATTGAAAATTCTGAAGTAGGGGGTGCTGGGGCTGAGGGGGTTGACAACACAATGATGATGTATTTGGTGTATGTGTTCCCCCTTGAAATAAAAATCGACGGGTCTGAGCGATTTTCAATTTCTTTCACGAGTTCGGAGATTTGGGGGTGACAAGTTTTAGCTGGGGCACACTATATATATATATATATATATATATATATATATATATATAAATTTAGAAATAACGACTGAAAATTGGTATGAACAGTGGGGAATAACGGGGATCTTCAGTCAGCACAAGTGTTGAACTATGAAAAACTCAATAATGTAATTTACATATTTTAGGACCCTGAAGAAGTTTCAAAATTAAAACGAAAGCTCGGTCCAACGTATTAAAGAGTTTTTCATAGTTCAACACTTGTGCTGACTGAAGATCCCCGTTATTCCCCACTGTTCATATAGTTGAAGAAGCTAAAAACTTAAGATTCGAAAAACATGTTAATCAACTGATTAATCGTGCATATAGCTCACTGAAATTGATTTACGGAAACAGGCACTTATTTCCTCGAAACATCAAAATAAAACTATGTGAAGCATTAGTTCTATCGCATTTCAATTTCGCTGACTCCGTCTATGGTCCGAACTTAACAACTTTATATAAAAATAAAATTCAAAAAGTGCAGAATTCCTGCTTGAGGCTTATTTATAGTGTGAGAAGAAATCAGAGAATATCACATAAATTGATACAGGTTGGATGGTTGAGTATGCAAAATAGAAGAATTCACCACGCAGTCACCCTATATCACAAAATTGTTTTATTTAAAATTCCTGCATATTTGCACCACAAAATATCTTTCAGGACGGATATACATAACTTAAATCTTCGATTCAAAGGTTTATTATCCCCACCTAAATTCAAAACTGAAATATTTAGGCGATCCTATACCTACCAAATTCATCAGTTATATAACTCCGTTCCTGAAAGTATAAAGAACCTCAGAATTTCTTGCTTCAAGTCTGAATATAAAAAAGAACTATTCAAAACATTCAAGTCTAGATAGTCCCTCACCTCGCGGCTCAAAAAAAACTAATGAGTATTAAGATAATCAATCATCCCTTCTTTTCTCTCATTTTCTATTGTCAATCAGGTTACGTACGACAATGTTTTCCTTGGCACACTGTATTAGGGTTAAGTGGAAGAACATTTTCGTAGTGAAGCTACTGTTTCCCTACAGAAAATGAACTTCGCCCTTTATTTTCAGAAATCGCTTTGTTTTTTTTTAACCACTTAAATGAAATATTTATGTTTGTATGTATTTCAACTTCTATGTATATTATTACTATTTATATTACATGAAAATAATAAAGACCTTTATTATTATTATTATTATTATATATATATATATATATATATATATATATATATATATATATATATGAACAGTGGGGAATAACGTCTCAAACTCTTTAATGATTCTTCTGTCCATTGCTCTTGTCAACTCTCATTTTATTATAGTAGTGTATAGTATTTTTTGTTTTACTGCATTACTTGAAAGTAATGTAAGAAAGTCATCAAATACTGGTAGAATGTATACACTACTATAATAAAATGAGAGTTGACAAGAGAAATGGACAGAAGAATCATTAAAGAGTTTGAGACGAGCTCAAATTTATATTTTGACTTGTGTATATTTGTTCCTTACATAAAGTTTACTCATTATAATAAAAATAACAAATAAGAAATGTGTAGGCATATTCCTTTATTGTATGGTAATAATAGTACAATTAAATGTTGAAAGGCAAATGGCGTGAGACTCTGCCCATTCTCTGTAATTTCTCAGAATAATAAATAGTACTTGGGCGAACAAGCTTTGCTCAGCGTTTATTTTTTTCCTGTAAAATCGTGTTTTTTCGGAGAAGATGCTTATTTAGATACGAATCACATACTTATTACATATGAATATTTTGCGATCTTACCTAGTGCACAGGTTGGCTAGAAATACATATTTTAAATAAAATATGAGTTCATTGGACTAACCAAAGAAAACCATATCAAACATTGATTCGTATTCGGATAATCTCATATAACGCCATCTCACACAGTTTAGTGGTACCAGTAGGCTAATATCCAATAGCAACAATGCAAGTACCTCAAAAATTTACGAGATGGCGCTATACATTGTTAGCACGAGAGCAGATAGTGATCGCTCTATCGATTCGTATTTTTTTTGTGTGTAAAAACGAGTTTTTTTAGGAAAGACGCCTATATAGATAAACTTAAAAAGCAAAACCTTATCTAAATACAAAATTTGATCCAAACCGTTAGAGCCGTTTCCGAGATACACGAAATATATTTATATATATATATATTTATACATATATATAAATATTCAAGAATAGCTCGTTTAAAGTAATAAGATAACAGGTGAGAAAAGTCATTAGGATAATTCAATGGAAATTTGAGTTAAGTACTATTGTTTTAACACGTTCACTGCTAATTAAAGTCGTATACAGGACCCCAGGGGCTGACAAGGTTTTTTGGGCAAATACTAGCATGAACTTAACATGTATTATCAAAAAATCCTAACAATGACGTAAACAGGGCCATGACGTCTTTAGACGTCGTCAGCCTCCCATGATAAAAAAGTATGCCAAGGGCTGATGACGTCTAAAGATGTCATGCGATTTACTCTACAAACATACAAAATAATATAAATTTTAGAAAATAGTTATTAAAAAAATATATTTTATGAAATACATATATTATATAAAAACAAAACAAAACTCATATCCTTATTTTAATATTTCCTAAAAAGAAATTTTCGATACTTAATAATTATTATTAATAATTAGTTTTTTTTATCC
Organism: Gonioctena quinquepunctata; assembly: GCA_018342105.1. Taxonomy (NCBI): domain Eukaryota; kingdom Metazoa; phylum Arthropoda; class Insecta; order Coleoptera; family Chrysomelidae; genus Gonioctena; species Gonioctena quinquepunctata. Next base: position 740,385 of record JAFIRS010000208.1, on the reverse strand, counting down.
CCAAAGGGCCCGGGCGACTTTCGTTCATGGTGAACTCGAACCGAGACAATTTTTCGTATATATCGCTCTTATACTACAGGCTGACGACGGCACAATCACTTCTCTTACGAGCTAACAGCGTACTGAAGCAATATATCCATATGTATCGATGGCGTCGAAAGGCGCCATCCGCCTCCCGCGTGAGAAGCGAATGACGTCTTTAGATGCCATCCGCACTCAACGTGTTAAACGGTTTGATATGAGTTTTCCAATTTTGGAATTTTTCTTCACAAAAAATAAAAAGGTAGAAAGCCAATGCATCATATATTTTTTCACCAACCAAAGTGCTTAGATTTAATGAAAAAGTGATTTTTAGCTTACTTATTGAAATTATAAGCTCTGCATTCTTTGAATAGAAAAACTAACTTTGACCAAAATCATCTGAATTAAATTGAAAATGCGATTTTTTTTTCTTCATATTTGACTAATTTCTTTTTGATAACACTTATCTACTACGTAAACTATTTACTCCTCAATGTGCAAAAATGTCATAAACTCTGGTTACACTTAGAGAATTCCAGCTGCGAATTACAATCACTTAATTAATCAAGAGTTTTTGAATCGGTGTGATGTAAAAAAATCTTGGCATCCATTCTGACTCAAAATTAAACTTCTCAACATACATTAGCAGAACTGCATCAGCAGCCAAAATAATACTTGGCTTGTTTTATTGCTCTCTTCTCTTTATATGTGAGATCAAGCTTGGAATATGGGTCACTAATCTGGTCCCAATATATTTGAATCACATTCATCGGCTGGAGTCTATTCAACGGAAATTTATGAAGGGTATTGTATACAAGGTTGATGGAATATATCCTGAGAAAGATGTAGATATTAATTTATTATTGAACATATTTTCGTTATTATCTTTGGAGGACAGCCGCACATACCATTTCTGCATAATCCTTTATAAACTCACAAACTACCTGATTGGTCCACAGCTATTATCTTAACTAAATTTCCTATGTCTTGTTTAACAAGGAGGAATGCCCTTTGTTTTTATTTACCTACGGCAAGAACCAAAATATTGCTAAAATCTCCATTCCATGTTCCCAAGGTTTAATCAGATGGGTGATAAAGTAGACTTATTCTCAACACCTACAGCAATGTTCAAAAAATATATGAAAAAACTACTATTTCCAACAGTTGAGGTTCATCTATTTTATTATTTAACTACGTGCTATATTAAATTATACAGAGTGTTTCATAATTGAATGCTGATCCTAAAGGGCGATAATCCTTGAATGATTTTAAGAAAAATTCTTCATACAGTGTGGCCCATTTAAAATGGAACCACCCCTATAGAATACGCATTTTTCAGTCATTCTCAAAAAAAAAAAAATTTGAATATTAAGCATCAAAAACTGTATCTTGACACAAATTTTCATAACTTTAGTTTTATTTCCAAGGCACTCTATGGTTTTTTTCTTCGTCAAAAACGACAAAAGTTTATTAGGCAATTTTTGTTTTGAAATTTGACTACACCACTGGATTTGTAGTCGTTATAAATGAAAACCATGGAAATTTCATAAAAAAATATTGATTAGCAACAAAGTTACAATAACTTCAATTTTGGAAACAAAGTATTTGATTATAATTTTTATTTAGATTAGAGACATATTTAAAATCTGGCAACACTGTCGATACAAAGTAGAACACCAGTGAATTTGTACAGCGAAAATCCGAAGTCAATAGCTCATTCCGTTCTACAGTTATAACTCCTGAAAGTATGGTAATGTGAGCGATTTGTGGTGGAAGCGATTTTGTAATAAAAATCTGACTGCGCCACTTGATTTGTAAATCATATTCCCTTAAAATCATGTATTTAAGTTTAGGTTATAAGTGTATTCGAAAATAACAGAAAATTAAAAATTCATTTTCAAGTTATGCAGTCTTCCATAGCCGATAAAAACGAATGAACCGAATCAAGTTTTAAAGTATCAAAATTATTTATTCAATAATAAAACAGAAAGCAGGACAAAAAATGTTCCTTTTAAATTCTGCAAAACTCAACTAAAACAAGCTTTTAGAGAAGCTATCAATAATTTGAGGAAAGCTGAACTAATACATTAGGCATAGGTATTGTACTAAATCAATAGTAGGCTGTGATTTAGTACACCACAAATCGTTCACATTACCATACTTTCAGGAATTATAACTGTAGAACGGAATGAGCTATTGACTTCGGATTTTCGCTGTAAAAATTCACTGGTGTTCTACTTTGTATCGGCAGTGTTGCCAGATTTTAAATATGTCTATAATCTAAATAAAAATTATAATCAAATACTTTGTTTCCAAAATCAAAGTTGTTGTAACTTCGTTGTTAACCAATATTTTTTTATGAAATTTTGATGGTTTTCATTTATAACGACTACGAATCCAATGGTGTAGTCAAATTTGAAAACAAAAATTGCCTAATAAACTTTTGCCGTTTATGACAAAGAAAAAAAACCATTGAGTGCCTTGGAAATAAAACTAAAGTTATGAAAATTTGTGTCAAGATACAGTTTTTGATGCTTAATATAAAAAAAATTATATTTTTGAGTTTGACTGAAAAATTCGTATTATACAGGGGTGGTTCCATTTTAAATGGGTCACACTGTATGAACATAGGTCCTCAACCGCTTTATTTCTGAGTATTTGAAATTTAACAAAAAAATTAGTTCTTCCCCAATATCTCTGAAACCACTTTGGCTTTTTTTCAATTTTGCTACATGCAAATTACGCATAAAAATACATTTTTTCCATGATGAAGGATTTCTCAATTTTCATGTGGTGTCCCTGTTAACATGACCTGCCATATTTTTTATCAAAATAATGATAAGCCACTGTATTTTTTCCAAATAAATATTATTTTTGTAATTGTCCTCCACCTTCTCATAAAAATGGTCTCCTGCCTTTTTTTCGTCCGGCGAACGGTTTTTGAGTTAGAAAATAAAATTCATTCATTTGATTGTCCCTATGCGAAATCAGCCAATTGAAGAGTAGTAGGATTATCTTATGGGCTAAAAACATCTAGTATGCTAAGAACACATTTCGTTGTTTTCAACATAAACAATTTTGACACTTCTTTAGCTAGATACGTGATATTATTTACGTTATAAAAACTTGTTTATTAAAAAAAAAAACATGGTAAATTTTACAAATACCGAATTAGCAGACATGCATTACTTGTATGGGCTTGCTGACGGGAACGCATATGAAGCCAGGCGACTGTATCAACAGCGCTTCCCAAATAGAATGGTTCCGGATGCTCGAACGATTTCAAGCACCCACAGAAGGTTATGTGAAACAGGAAGTTTTGAGCCAAATCATCACTTGAAAGGAGCACGTCGGACTGCAAGAACTCCAGCAATTAAGGTAGCTGTTTTAAATTCAGTTGACGAAAATCCTGAAATAAGTACGAGGCAAGTTGCCAATAATTTGAATATCGCCCATATTCTAGTATGGAGGATTCTTCATGATTATTTATTATATCCCTATCACATTCAACGGGTTCAGGCTCTACTTCCTCGAGACTTTCCATTACGAGTGAATTTCTGCCAAGGTTTCTCCAAAAAGTGATCGAAAATCCTTTATTTGACAGGAACATTTTATTCACGGACAAAGCTAGTTTTACTAAAAACAGGATCAGAAATTTTCATAATAATCATTTTTAGGCCGAGGAAAATCCGCAAGAAATCGTGGAATCTCATGACCAGGAGCAGTTCTCATTAAATGTCTGGGCTGGAATTATTGGAGATTACCCAATTGGACCTTTTTTACCACTCAGATTAAATGGACAAAATTATCGCCGATTTCTTGAAGATAATTTGACAATTCTGTTGGAAAATGTTCCTATTTTAATGCGAAATCGCATGTGGTTTATGCACAATGGTGCACCTGCTTATTTTATTGCTCTTGCACACGAATATTTAAACCAAAACATTCATAACCCTGGATAGGTCGTGGGGGAACGGAGTCATGGCCAGCTAGATCCCCAGACTTAAACAGTCTTGATTATTTTCTTTGGGGATATCTTAAGACTTTGATGTACAGTAAACCAATTATAACTGAGGAAGAATTGCGAAACCGCGTAATAGTTTCCTGTGAAGCAATAAGGAATACTCCAGGAATTTTCCAAAGAGTACGCGAGTCATTGACAAGGAGGGCTGAAACGTGCATACTTGTAGGAGGCGGACATTTTGAACACTTAAATTGATTTTGGTATTTTTTGTTCATAATAGTTATGTTTTTAAAAATAAAAAATGTATTTTTATGCCTACTTATTACAAAAACAAAAATTACCACAATTGTGAAATTAAGACTAAGAGAAAAAATCGAATAGGGACAAGCAAATTAATGTATTTTATTTTCTAAATCGAAAACCGTCCGCCGGACGAAAAAAAGGCAAGAGACGATTTTTATGAGAAGATAGAGGACAATTACAAAAATAATATTTATTTGGATAAAAAATATAACGGCATGTTAACAGGGACGCCACTGATGAAAATAAAGAAATCCTTCATCATGGAAAAAAAATATTTTTATGCGTACTTTGCATGTACCAAAATTGAAAAAAAGCCAAAGCGGTTTCAGAGATATTGGGGAAGAACTGATTTTTTTGTTAAATTTCAACATCCTGTATCTCAGAAATAAAGCGGTTGCGGTTCATATGAAGAATTTTTCTTAAAATCATCCAAGGATTATCGCTCTTTAGGATCAGCATTCAATTATAGAACACCCTGTATATTCATGTTATATTTTTTCTAATAAATATAGATATTTTTTAATTTTTCCTATTTTTTCTATCATTGATCATTTTTAATATATATTGCTTTTTCAATAATAATTGCCGCTTTCAAAACTTTAAGACAATATTAAATGTAACATTATTTTATTTTATTCACAGTTACATGTGAGTAAGCTGTCCTGTAAGTGGGTCTAGGGCCTGTTTGGACAATAAACTGGTTTTTTTTAATTCAAGTGCTAGGACATCAGATAAGTGCAAGTAACAAGAAAACCGATAAACTTACTAAAAGAGGATCGAAAAACCAACCAGATCCAGAGGGTGCCAAAACATGCAGTACAAGCGACTGTGGAAGACTACAGGCAGAAGAACTCAAGGTCTACCAAGTGGTGTCCTTGAAGGATTTTCTCAACTTACCAAAGAAAGAACAGAATATACTATTGAGTATATAGAGAATAACCATTACAAAAATTGAAGAACTTTTGACAATTTTTTATAAAAGTAGTATTTTTCTTTTTAATAGTGTGTAACCTTATCTAATATATCCCGGGATAAAGAGTAATAACATCTTATTAACAATAGAAAAGATTACAATCCTAGAAATTTTAAATATCTTTCCAGCATAAAAAAATGGCTTGTGATATTTATTTATAAAAAAATATGAACACGAAACCGAATCAGATCATTGGTTTAGGGATTAAAAGTTCAAACATATACACATATTATCCACTCGAAAGATATGATCAGTCCAGAGACGCGGCAGCTATTATAATATAATTACTTGTATACACTTACACTTCTGATTGACATATTTTATTGACTCTTTGAACAATATGGATGAATAGATTTTGAATTAGTTTTTAACCTTTACATTATAATTGTTTCTTCTATTATCTCTCAAATGTAAAATCGTTTGTGGATGCCTGCTTTTTGCATATAAAATATATAATGAGGTAATAAAGTGCTATTTGCATACCTGGTAGTGAAGCGGAAATGCTACTGTAAAGCCCACTACTCATATCTTGAGGGATAGTGGGGGACACTGCGGGATTCGGTGCCAAAAAGTTGGCAGCGGAATGCAAATACAAAGTTATAGTGACCGATTGATTGGGTTCAATTGGCAAAAGTCGCTGCACTTCTTCTTGGTCCCATTTGAAGATCTGTTCTTGCAGAGAGGGTTCCAGGATGCTATTGACTTCAACCTCGAGCATTTCTATGGAAACTTGCCCTACATTTTTCAAGGTCACTATGCATTCAGTGCTCTCTCCGTGGTATAGGTTTACGCTAGCCGATGTTACAATGTTATCATCATGGAAGTTTGAGAAAGAAGCACTCGGCGGGAAAGATGTGGATACCTGCACCGGATAAGAAGAGTGTCAGTGAAGTCGAATTATAATTCATCAAGTATTTGATAAGTACACCTAGGGTAACATATGCTCCTGAGTTTTGCTGGTGAGGCAAATAATAGAATATATAATCTGGAACGTATTATGAACACCAGGTGGAAATTTGTTTGACCTATTGCAGCAAAGACAGCGATCTTCAAACAACCTATCTGATGAAATGCTAACCACTGCGGTAATGTACCAAAACGACATAGAACCAACACCATTCTACAGGGCAAGAATGGTATACTGAGTTCTGCAATCAAATATGGAGAATGGTGCGAGAGCAGGAATGTTTTCTAGAAACCCAAGCATCGATTACTCACTAGGTAATCACACTTCTGCATTCCAGGCAATCCTTCAAAGTGCAAAGGAAAACAACAGGAGAGCAATAGTAGAGGAGCAGATCTACATTCTCTCAGACAGCCATGCGGTACTTAAGGCACTGATTAGTCAGGAAGTGACATCCCAACTGGTATGGACCTGCAAAGAGGAACTGACAATACTGGCAGAATAAAACCGTATCAAGCTGTTTTGCAGGGAATGAAAAAGCCGATGAACTCGCCCGAAGAGCACACACCCAGTAAAGGACTTGTACAAGGCACGATATTACTGGTTGGGTGCTGTAAATGTGAACAACAGGCAAGATACAATGGGCCAGCAAGCCCAAGTGGCATTGGAGGTCTTGACCAGACGAGCCAACTAGGTTTTAGTGGGTAAAACGGAGGTACAGAGGGTGTACAAGCACCAGAACTCAGTGACTCCCACACTACCTTACTGTGTGGAGGGGCCCTATCCATTTGACACCATAAATCTATGTAATGAGGTTTGTTTGAAATATATTTATGAAGAAAATAACCTTATTAACACTAAAATGGATGAATTCTGATTATATCCTTGTTTTCTTAGATCTCCATATGAATCAATGATAAAAGTGATGTTAATAACCTCTAACCTACTTCAAACTCTATCAACAACACATACTATCAAAATAGTATAGTGGACAGTTAAATGTGATCTCGCTTATTAATACATTCATCAAGGACGAAACCTGGCAACATTTCTCAGAGCTCTGAAAAATGAAAGACAGTGTCTGATGCATTTGGGAAGTGGTGACCAATGAATACTTGATGTGATGTCTCCAGAAAATAAACCACATTAATGAACGAAAAGATGGTCCATGTAGAGTTAAAAATCAATATTCTCTATCTTCGTTACTGGTTGATCGAAAATGTTGAGTAATTGTAAAGTAAGATCAGAATTACCGATATAGTATCTACAGTGCTTTTCTTTAATGTCCTCTCCCCCTTTTATTTTTTGAACGGGTCAACTCAAAAAATTGAAACTTGGGATAATGAAATTGATGCATAAATACTATATTTTGGAGTAAAATTGACAGATGAAACTTTCAAGATGGCGACTGGGCGCCACCTGGGAAAAAAAATTGAAAGCGGGGTTTTGTGACACATCCTTTTGAAGCTCCTGACGAATACTTCACAACCCTAGAATATAAAGACAATATCTTTACCTACTACAAAATGGCGGAACATTTAATAATTACCTGAATACAAACACATTAATATCGATACATCTAGAAATATTTGTTTTTCTCTGCCATATGGCAATCCCCACAATCCGATAAGGTTTGATAGGTTATTTTTTGTTTAAACAAAAAATTACAAGAAATGTCAGTACGACAACGAACATCATTGTTCAGTTAAAATATTCTCATTTAGTTTTCGGTTTTACTAGTAAATAGGTACCACGTGAACTATCTCTAAAATGGTCAATTCTCGTCCATTGGAAGAAAAAACCGAAGCGATTTTTATTTACGGTGCGACGCGTAACTTTCACGAAACCGAAAGAATTTTTAATGATCGTTTCCAGAATCGTCCTATCAGTAGAAAATATTTAAGGGAACTTGTAACCAAATTTACAACTACCGGTAGTGTACAGAACAAAAAGCCCCCAGGTCATCCGTCCATTCCAGGAGAACAGCAAGTTCAAATAATTGGTGAGATGATAGTAAATCCTCAACAGTCTACTTCCTCCGTCGCGAATGTTTGTGAGGTGTGTCCTTCTACTGTGTGGAGACTTTTGAAGAGGAATAAGTATCATCCATACAAAATCAAAATAATAATATAATGTTTATTCAACAGCAAAAAGTACAATAGTGTATATAGAGGTACAATAAACAGATTGGCTCCAAAAGTCGAGACTTGTGCGGAGCATGAACAAGGTAGTAATTAGCAACATATAAAATAGTAGACTATTTGGACATATGATGAATATTAATTCAGTTCAGATCGTGAAATACATAAATAAAATAAGATAAGATGGACTAAAATTTAAATAAAATAAAGTTGTAATAAATAAAATAAAGTTATTAAAATAGTGAGTTATATATACAATCTTAATTTGACTTAACTAGATAAGTGTGTGGATAGTATATATAGTGTATAGATAAAAGGACAATAGTTGATAAAATTAGACATTGGGAAAATATAAAATATTAGAGATAGGTGATATAATCATGTAAATTTTGAAATTGAAAATAAAAGGCTGAAAACTCTATCTCTGGCTCCCAACGGAAGTCGACAATTTCTTCATGAAATGATGGTATTGCAATAAGAAACATGATTACTATCGTAATGGTACACCAGTTAACTGAAGATGACCCTGATCGAAGAACAGAATTCTGCGAAATTATGACGGAAACCATTGAAAGGCATCCTACCTATCTCCACAATATTTGTTTCAGTGACGAATCTACATTTTATCTCAACGGCAAGGTTCACAGACAAAATTGCCGTTATTGGAGTGACACCAACCCTCACATTTTCCGGGAAACTCATACCCAATATCCAGAAAAAATTAACGTCTGGGCAGGAATATTGGAAAACCATATTGTAGGACCTCTATTCATTGAACAAAATTTAACAGGGGAACTGTACTTGAATATGCTGGAAAATACTGTTGACCCTCTAATCACCAAAATCGTCGAAGCGAATCCTAAGGAATTCGATATGGATATTGTATTCCAACAAGATGGAGCACCACCACATTACTACGGACAAGTAAGAAACTATTTGGATAATACTTTCCCCGGTCGTTGGATTGACCGTCGAGGTCCTACGGAATGGCCAGGCCGCCCGCCAGATTTGATACCCGTAGACTTTTTTTATGGGGCTATTTGAAACAAAAGGTGTACGAAACTGAACCTGCTTCAATATTGGATATACGGCACAGAATAATAAATATTTGTAGAAATATCGACGTTACTGTGTTTGAAAATGTTCGGCGTGAAATATCGGATAGGCTGTTCTTATGTCAAGCAGTTCAAGGCAACCATTTTGAGCATCTTCTGAACTGAACTCAGCTTCTTTCCTCAAATTATGAAGTTAAACGTCGATGTATTCAGGCAATTATTAAATGTTCCGCCATTTTGTAGTAGGTGAAGATATTGACTTTATATTCTGGGGTTGTGAAGGATTCGTCAGGAGCTTCAAAAGGATGTGTCACAAGACCCCCCTTTCAATTTAATTTTTTTTCCCAGGTGGCGCCCAGTCGCCATCTTGAATGTTTTATCTGTCAATTTTACTCCAAAATATAGTATTCATGCATCAATTTCATTATCCCAAGCTTCAATTTTTTTAGTTGACCCGTTCAAAAAATAAAATGGACAGTAAAGAAAAGCACTGTATATATTATACCTGTAGTTTGTTATATTCATTTTGTGCTCTTTCAAATTATAGGGAAGTAAAAATATTTGTTTTTTCTTCAAGTTGATATAATTGATATAAATGAATGAAATGTTTATTGGTAGGATACATCCTAATATAAAACAATAATTATTTCTTTAAGCTTAAGACTAACAAAATAAAAAATAATAAAAATAAAATAAAGAATAAAATATAGTGTTTTGGACTGTCATTTAATAGTCTTTGAAATAAAAATATTTGCATTTTTTCCAGAAAATAGTTTCTAATTTCCAGATTACAATGTTTTCATGGTGAGGTACATTTTCACTAGAGCAATGTAGCAGATAATTTCAAACTAAGGATTTTTACATTCACTACCCACATTACTGAAAAATCTTATGGGTGTCCCCAAGAAAACCAAGGGTTTTCCCCATATTGACTGATACATGTTCCTAGGTCATCTTTGGGATAAAGAAAATAAACCCACAACTAAATCTGTGGAATATTACCAGTAACAGGGGATCACTTTGTGCTGTTTGTGAATATTTTTGACTGTATATAAAATTTATAGATTGAACCACTATTGTACCTTGAACATGTGGGATGAAAATCTTGTGAGGTACAGATTCCAATAAAAAAGGAATATAAAGCTTATCAGCCAAAATTCCAAAAATCTAACTACTATTTCTTGATTTTTCTGAAACATGCAATAATTTTGAAAAGGGAAACATTCTCAATTGAATTTTGAACAGAAATATTGAAAAATCCACAATAAAAGTGAAGTGATTTTTTGTGAAAGTCTAACAGAAAACAACTACTTCCTAGTGAATGCGATGCCTCTCTTACGTCAATGTTACAAATGTTTTCTGGTGAGTACTCTTTTTTGGAAAACATTCTTTTCTGCCTCATTCATCTCTATGAGTTCTTAATTAAGACTGGAATAGAAAATCAAATAACTATATGAATAAAAATGCAAATTTTCTATTTCAGATTTTTTCTTTTGAGTTAGGGTCCTTTCAGACCATCTATCAGATGTAGTTCAATGACGATGGAAGATAGTGACTAAAGTTTATCTTTCAGTCGCAGATGATTCCACATCTGATTTTATGAACATCCTGTTCATATTTTCAAACAAATCAATGCAATAATTATTTTAGATTTCTAATTCCAGATTTCTTAAAATTATTTTCCTCAATTTGTTTTGTATTTAGTTTATATTTCTTCCATTTTTTCACATGCACATGGGAAATATTTTATTTTATAGATAGAAATGAGGAAGTGTTTGTTTTTAACTGCTTCTTAGTTGTTTTACCAACCCTCGGCAGTTAATGACATTTTTTTCGAGTGAAGATGACGAGGGCTTTACCTATTGTAGTGGGATCCGAAACTACTCTTGGGATCTTGAAAAATTTTCCTCCGGCTGTTGAAGTCGAAGCCCACAGGGGGTACAAGACTAACGTTTATACCACTGAGCCACTGGCCCCGTGAGTCATATATCTTTACCACTTTAATAAATGTTGACTTTTGTATTATTTTTTCTTGCTGTTTGCTGAACTGAGGAAGTTGAAAAGTCACAAAATTTTTTTTTGCTCTTCATATACTGTCCAGTGGTAAATTGGATGAAAGTTGAAAAAATTCTTAACCTTCTCTAGAATTCTCATACATTTACTATACATCAATATAATTTTCGATAGTTTGCATATCAAATAGAATATCAAAATATGTTTATTAACTACTACGAAATGTATCCAATTCAACTAATTGAATTTGCAAGGAAACATTCATGTTTCAGAACAGCATTTGCACCTCAAACAAAGCCGAATAAATAATAACAATTGGTATTCAGTTCTTTTCTGAATGCGTTGATGAAAATAATTTGAACTACTTAATATCTTGCATATTTGATTTCTTGAAAATATGAACAGTCACTATCTTCCATCATCAAGATAACCTCTTGTGGGGTATTCATGTTGAAAAGGGAAACATTCTCAATTGAATAGAAATATTTTTCTGTAATTTGAAAAATCCACGATAAAAATGAAGTATTTTTTTGTGAATGTCTAACAGAAAACAACTACTTCCGCGGCTAAAGCCACGCTGGCCATTGAACTACATCTGATAGATATTCTGAAAAGACCTTAACTCAAAAGAAAAAATCTAAAATTGAAAATTTGCGTTTTTATTCAGATAGATATTTCAGATTATTTCTTTTGAGTTAGGGTCTTTTCAGAATATCTATCAGATGTAGTTCAATGTCCAACGTGGCTTTAGTAGTAGTAGTTGTTTTCTGTTAGACATTCACAAAAAATAACTTCATTTTTATCGTGGATTTTTCAATTCATAGAAAAATCTTTCTATTCAATATTCAATTGAGAATGTTTCCCTTTTCAACTTCCATATTTATTCTGAATATGTTCATCACCAACAAGTGACCTGATCTAATGTTCAAATTAAAATGATTCTAGGTGAATACAAAATTATGGCCATTTCAACATTTTTTCAAATGTTCACTCTCTGCATGGAGTTCTTGAGCATATGAACTTGAATTGTCCTTCTAAAGAGTAGAATTCCGTAGTTTTCACTTTGATAGTGAATATCTTGAAATGGCAGTTGAAACTGAACATGAGAACAATGGAAATATTATTATTGTTTGCATTCTTCTTCCAAAACACTTTTTTAATATTTTGTCTCCAGTAATTGTGTATACAGTGTCCGGCATAAAGTTCGCAGCATATGGAAAACTTTTTTATTATTGATTTCTCATGAAAAAACATTCGTGATAAAAACCTCTGCATCATCCCAAACCTGAAATGCAAATACCAAAATTGAATGTTGTACGACCCTATACGAGGAAGATAAAAAAGCATGCTTTGTTTTCAAAATAATATGATCCCATCACTTTATTTCTCACGGTAGAATTCAAATTCATGGGGAAATATTGTTCAAAATCGACTGTTGATCCATAAATTCGAGTCATAGCCACCTATGACCAATTTCATATTTCAACTTATTTTCCCATTTTTTCCTCAGCGCCCTGTACAACATAAGGAATATTATGCTAGACGAATGGTATATTGTTAGATATGATGATATCACTCTCTGAATGTTTCCTCATTTCTCCCTCCCATCGGAAATCACATTAATTGAATTATGTGACGGAATTTCACAAAATCTTGCTGCAAATAGTAAATAAAACTGAATTGTCTCCAAGGTATGATGCCAGAATGAAAATGAATTTATTTTCACACTACGAATAACATCTTTTAAGACAATCAGGAATTGTAAAATATGACAATTTTTTTATAGTTTTTTTTTAAGCAAGACATCGGAAAGCATCTACAATATTTTATTGAATTTTTTTGCGGCATTCAACGTACAAAATTAAGGTTTTGATCAACTCGAAAAATTTATTCACGTATCATTAATGAATTTCGAAATATTGTTAGTTGTTACATTCGACTTCGATAGCAATACCCAGCTTCCATAGTTTTGTTTTTTGAATTTTACTGTAAATGATTGAGATACAGAACATTTGCCGATCACAGTTGGCTTTGAAAACAAATTCATTTCTAATTGTAAACAAACCATTTTTGACGCATCAAGAATAACTCACAAATCTGTAGAGTAATTTCAGTAGTTTTTCAATTCAATCATGGCTGCTCGACTAAGTATACAGGAGAGAGTGGAAATTGTAATGATACATGGTGACAATTACCATACTTGTAGAGACACTGCCAATATTTTTAATGAAAGACATCCAGGTAAAAACGTTCATAATTCGACAATTACAAGAATTTTGAAAACATTCAAGGAATCTGGATCGGTTTCAAAAAAATACAAAGTGACACATAAACGACCGATAACTGAAAATGAAGAAACTGTTATGTGTAATGTATGTCAATATTCTATATCATATATTATAAGATACATTTGGCAACCCTGCCTAGAATCCTCAGTATGTATTAGACAACGTTCATGCACGTTACATTGCAACGCGATCAACCTGTATTCATATATCTATCTATATATATATTATAACCTATTCGTTATATCTCAATTACCAGTGTTTTATTATAAGCAATCAAGTAACTAAAATAGTCAACAACATAAGTATTTTATATGGTGGCAGCTAAAACGTGAACGATAGGTTATGGTTTTTTATCGCCGGTACCGAATTTCAAATAAATTTCGTAGTGCTATTCGTATTTCGCAGGTGTGCAGGTGTTCAAATCGGTAGAGTACCTAGCGGCGTTGTCGGATCGACTCAATTGGAGTGAACTTGTAAGACATAAAGCTTTTGGCTTGAAAAGTGCGGTTATTGCGCTGTTTAATCGCGATTTTATTGTTTTGGTGACTAATAAAAGTTCGTGAGATGTCTGAGCAAGGAAGAACTCCTGAACCATTTTGTTTTGAGGGGAATAATGTAGCAAATAGCTGGAAATTCTGGAAACAGAAGTTTGAACTCTTTTAACAGCCACTGGGAAAGAGTTCAAAAGAGGACAAAGTAAAAATCGCCATTCTCCTAAATCTGTTAGGGGATGAAGGGTTACAAATATTCAATACTTTTGAATATATAAACGAAGGTGATGAGAAAAAATATGCCGTAGTGGTAGAAAAATTTGATGCCTACTGTAATCCTATGAAAAATCTGATTTATGAACATTTCAAGTTCTTCAAGAGGGATCAACTACCAAATGAGAGTATTGACCAGTTTGTGACAGCGTTAAAACAACTCGCAGTCTCCTGTGAGTTCAAAGAAAGGGATGTTTTGATTTTGGATCGAATAGTTTTGGGTGTGCGAGACCCAAATATCCAAGAAAAACTCTTACAGAACTCAAGTTTGGAACTCATACAAGCAATAGACATGTGTCGTTCGATGGAAAACAGTGTTCTAACTCAGCGTGAAATCGCGAAAGAAGTGAACGCTATCCGGGAAAATATCGGGAACAATTCACGTGAAAGGTTTTCTGGGTATTCAGGACATCGGAATAGACAATCAGGACAGACCTTGGGACCACGCTTAGGACACTCAGGATATTCTGGTGATAACAGAACAGGCGGCAGGAATACAAAAGGTGACAACATACAGCAGAACCACAAAGGTAAAAAATTTCCTTGTACTAAATGCGGATATCAGCATGATTGGGGTAAGTGTTCTGCTATCAATAGATATTGTTCAATGTGTCATGAAGGACATTATCGAAAATTCTGTCAGGCCAAATCAATGAAATAAACTGTGAAACTGACTCTGATAGTGAAGTAGAGACTAAAATATGGAAATATGGTGTGACTATACACAATGACACTGTGGACTCAGTGGACTGTTGAAACATTAAAATTCAACGTAGTGAGTCAGTTTAAAAGTTGATACTGGCAGTCAGGTCAAATTTTGACTAGATGGACTTAAACTGAAATTGGTTAATGAACTTTTAGCCACTTCTAGTACCTTAACTAGTTATACTGGTCATAAAATTGATATTTTGGGACAAATTCAGTTACAGTGTGGGCACAAAAACATTTATAAAACTCTTCTATTTTATGTTTTGGGCAGTGACACCTCAAAATCAATTTTAGGACTTTCGGTTGCGCACCCGAAAGTCCTAAAGTTGAAAATAGTCAATGATAATCCAAACAATATGTCGGTTAGTATTGTTAATACTGAATTGGAGCAAATATTGAACACTTATAAAAATGTTTTTTCGGGTATAGGGAAAGTGAAAAAGAGTTTCAGGATAACTTTAACCCCCGATGCGGTTCCCTTCATCAGTGGTACGCGAAAAATACCCCTAGCCCTCAGAGACAAAATTAAGGATATTCTTAATGATATGGTGCGTGAGAATCTGATTGTTCCGGTTAGTGAACCTACTGACTGGCAAAATCCGATAGTAGTAGTACCAAAAAACCATGGTACTGATATCAGAATATGCATGGACCCTGTTTATTTGAATAAATACATTAAAAGAGAGTGTTTTCCAATTCCTACGCAAGATACTTTATTCACAAAATTAACGGGTTCGAAATATTTTTCCCTACTAGATGCCTCTTCAGCATTTCTACAATTACCATTGGATTATGAAAGTTCTCTTATGTGTACCTTTACAACTCCGTTTGGACGATTCCGGTATCTACGTTTACCTTACGGACTGACATGTTCACCGGAATTTTTTCAACGTTTCATTTATGAACTTTTAGAAAACGTACCTGGTCAAATAACTTATTTTGATGATATTCTCATTTATGGCAGTTCTATAAGTGAGCACAATAGAAATTTGAATGCTGTGTTAGATAAAATCCAAAAAAGTGGACTAACACTCAACAAACAAAAGTCAAAATTCTGTCTGAAAAAAATCAAATTTTTGGGACACCAAATAAGTGATATTGGGATCACCCCAGATTTTGATAAAACTCAAGCCATTTCCAATATGTCTCCACCCCAAAATCGTAAAGATCTGCAAAGAATTTTGGGTATGGTAGTATATTTATCCAAATTTGTTCCAAATTTGTCTAACGAAACAAGTATACTTAGAAAATTACTTAGTGAAAAAAATGAGTGGCAATGGACTGCTACAGAACAAGCATGTTTTGATAAAATAAAACAACTTGTTTCTTCAGCCACAACTCTTCACTATTTTAATCCAAAAAAAAGACCATTTTATCTGTAGATGCAAGTCCATATGGCCTTGGAGCAATGATTTCGCAAGATGGATGCCCCATCGAATTTGCATCTGTTTCTCTAACACCCACACAGAGACGATATAACCACATCGAAAAAGAACTATTAGGTTTGGTGTTCGGATGTGAAAAATTTAGTTTTTATCTCTATGGAACTTCTTTTGAAGCAGAAACGGATCACCGACCATTACTGGGTCTTTTAAAAAAACAACTTGATGAGATGTCTCCCAGAATTCAAAGACTAGCGATGCGATTAATGCGATATCAATTTACCCTGAAATACGTTCCTGGAAAAAACCTTAAAATACCTGATACGTTAAGTAGAGATCCTGTGAGTGAAACAATCAATACTGATTATTTAGAAAATAACTTAAGAGTATATTCAATTATCACTACTAGTGAACAAAATCAAAAAAGGCTACAGAGAGAAATTGACCTTGATCCTGTACTTCAAAAAGTCAAATATTATGTTTTGAATGGATGGCCTTTACATAAATCATCAGTACCAAGTAGTGTCAAACAATACTGGCCTGTCAGAAGTGATATTTATTTACATGATAATGTGTTATTTTATCATAGAAGAATTGTAATACCAGAGTCACTCAAATGTGAATTCCTCAATATTATACATCAAACTCACCAAGGAGTAGTTTCGTGCAAAAGAAAAGCACAAGATGCCATTTATTATCCCGGACTAATGAGTGATATTGAAAAACTTGTGTTGAATTGTTTAACATGTCAAAATACTCCAGAAGTAATGTGCGCGAACCATTATGCTCACATAAAGTGCCTGAACTCCCGTGGCAAAAATTGGCATAGACTTCATGTCAGTGGCGTCACAAGATTTTTAGTGCTAATTGATTATTTTTCTAAATTTGCAATTGTGAACAAACTTTCAAATAAAACCGCGCAAAGTGTAATTTCTAGTTTGAAAAACGTATTTTCAGTGACAGGACTTCCGTTAGAAATTTTTTCGGACAATGGACCCCCCTTTCACTCGAAAGAGTTTACATATTTTGCCAAAACATATGATATACAACTCACTACATCTAGTCCGTTGTATCCTAAGAGTAATGGAATGGTTGAAAGGGCGATTCAAACTGTTAAAGGACTCTTCGTCAAGGCATTTCAAACACAAAAAGATCCATTTTTAGTTATGTTGGACTATAACACCACCCCCAAACAAAATTTGCCAGCCCCATGCACGCTACTGATGGGAAGAAAGTTAAGAACAAACTTACCAATTAAGACTGAACTGTTAACCCCAAATTATTCAACCAAAGATGTTCTATCAAGGTTAAATTATAATCAAGACCTTCAAAAACAGTATTATGATAGATCGACTAAGAAGTTACCTGAATTAGAAGTCAATGAGCCAATTCTCATGCAAGAAGGCAGAAGAAGATGGAATCCTGGAGTAATTATTGCCAAAATGAAAATGATTACGTTGTTAGAGTAAACGAGGGTTGAATACAGAGCGTAACCGACATCACTTGAGACCTCTCCATTCTGAGCAGCCTATCAGTAATCAGAAAATACCAGATGTTCCTGGAAAAATAAAGGATGATGTACCTTTGTATGTTCCAGAACCAGATGTTCCCACAGAAGTGAAGAATGATGTTTATGATGGATACATAACAAAAAGTGGTCGTGTTAGTCGCCCTCCAAATAAATTTGGAATATAAATATTAATTATCTCATGCTTTCATTTGTTAAAAAATAAATGTTTTCTTTTTAGGTAGGACGTGTAATGTATGTCAATATTCTATATCATATATTATAAGATACATTTGGCAACCCTGCCTAGAATCCTCAGTATGTATTAGACAACGTTCATGCACGTTACATTGCAACGCGATCAACCTGTATTCATATATCTATCTATATATATATTATAACCTATTCGTTATATCTCAATTACCAGTGTTTTATTATAAGCAATCAAGTAACTAAAATAGTCAACAACATAAGTATTTTATATATTATGATGTCTACAATTGAAAATCCAAGAATGTCATTATCGCAAAGAGGAGAAAATCTTGGTATGTCCGATCGATCAATGAGAAGAGTTCTAGGTAATAATAAGTTCAAACCGTATAAACCAAAATTCATACACACTTTGAAACCGAGAGATCCGAATAATCACTTGGATTTCTGTTGATGGTTTCAGTCTATGATGGAAGATAATGGACAGTTTTCGAAAAAAAATCTTTATAGTGACGAGTCCACCTTCACATCAAATGGGGTAGTCAGCTCCCAGAATTGCAGGTGGTGGGCAGATAATAATCCCCATTTCAGGATACAATGTAGAGAGAAATATCACTTCAAAGTTAACGTCTGGTGCGGGATTCTTAATGACATTATTGTTGGACCAGTATTTTTCAGACAACCACTGAATTATGCCAGATACTTAAGAATGCTGCAGACGTTTCTCTCCGATTATTTAGATGATATTCCTCTGGACATGAGAGCTGGAATGTATTTTCAACAAGACAGTGCATCCGTTCATTCTACGCTAGAAGTGAGAAGGTGGTTAAACGGAACATTTCCAAATCGATGGATTGATAGATATTCCAATAATGCTTGGCCCGCCCGGTCACCGGACCTCACTCCTTTGGATTTTTTCTTATGGGGATATCTCAAACAGAAGGTTTATTCAAGAAGACCATTTCAAAATATACGTCATTTGGAGAATACTATCAGGTATTGTATTCGGGGAATAGCTCCCCAGATACTAAGAAATGTTCATGATGCAATGCCCCGCCGTACTATGCAGTGTATTGAGAATGGAGGACTCCTCGTAGAATAAAGCATAGGACATATTTGTTTCAAGAAATATTATTTGTATTGTGAAAATAAATTAATTGGCATTCTGGCATCATACCTTGGAGACAATTCAGTTTTATTTACTATTTGCAGCAAGATTTTGTGAAATTCTGTCACATAATTCAATTAATGTGATTTTCCGATGGGAGGGAGAAATGAGAAAACATTCAGAGAGTGATATCATCATATCTAATAATATACCATTCGTCTAGCATAATATTCCTCATGCTGTACAGGGCGATGAGGAAAAAATGGGACAAAAAGTTGAAGCAAGATTTTGTGAAATTCTGTCACATAATTCAATTAATGTGATTTTCCGATGGGAGGGAGAAATGAGAAAACATTCAGAGAGTGATATCATCATATTTAATAATATACCAGTCGTCTAGCATAATATTCCTCATGTTGAAAAATGAAATTGGTCATAGGTGGCTATGATTCGAATTTCTGGACCAACATTCGATTTAGAACAATATTTCCCCATGAATTTGAATTCTACCGCGAGAAATGAAGTGATGGGATCATATTATTTTGAAAACAAAGCATACTTTTCTATTTCCCTCGTATAGGGTCATATAAAATTCAATTTTGGTATTCGCAATCCAGGTTTAGGATGAAGCAGAGGTTTTTATCACGAATGTTTTTTTTTGAGAAATCTATAATAAAAAAGTTTTCCATATGCTGCGAACTTTATGCCGGACACTGTATAAATATTGAATCATTTATGAAAGACCGAATCGGAATAAACTCAACACATACCTCTAACAGGGGTAAGCAAGGAACCACCTCGACTTTATAAAAGGGCGGGAAGTTCAAAGAAGGCATCATATGACGCAGCCGACAATTAGACTTTACGCCTAAAGCATGGGTGCTGTATCCAGACAATTCGAGTTCTCCACTTTCTCTAGCCCATCCGCTCAAAGTCAGCGAAGTTGGAATATCAGGAGGCAAAACGATAGTCTCCGGCACAGATTCAAAAACCACTCCGGCTGTTAGAAGTCTCATATTGGAAACTTTCTGCTCGAAAGGCAACGGGTTGATCAGTTTGAGTTGGACTTCACACACTTCGTTTTTGACCCAAAGAAAATCTGTGAAAAATATAGAAATAAATAATAGTTTAAAAACTAAAGAAGACGCTTTAATAGAAAACTAAACTAAAAAGTATAAAATAATTTTAAATGAGTTTGAAATAAGAATACAGTGGATTAACAACAAATGTATTTTATCGTAAAAAAGCGTGGGGTGCTTGATGTCAATTGTTGTTAATATTTCATGGACAGATATTGGTAAAAGTAGAATCATAATAATAATAATAATAATAATAATAATAATAAATCTTTATTTACCAAGAACACTTAAAGTAGGTTTCGTCAAATACAGTTAATACAAACTGACACGTTCATGTATAAATGAGTATGTTTGCTTTTTCATATAATATTGCATATATACTTGTTAAGATAGAGAGTAGATTAAAGCTATGGATATACACTTGGATCGAATAAGTGGTGTGAAGTATCTTGATTAACTGCCAATCATTTGTTATTTGTTATCTAATCCTAGGTTGGAAATGACAGTACCCTTAGTAGCTAATTTATTGCATGAATTCTGCAAGATTATAAAAACATTTTTCTACTAAGTATTCTTTTAATGCTTTTCTGAATGCTTGATATGATTTTAAACTCTTTATATTTTCCGGGAGTTTATTGAAAACTTCGGGACCTGCATAGTTTGGTGATTTTTTTAATTTACTGAGGTTGCATTTAGTGAGATGTAGCTTTTCAGCATTTCTAGTTTTATAATTATGCACGTTGCTATTCTTTGTGAAGAATTATTCTTTTTTGCATAGTGAAGACTCTAGAAACATCCGTTGATTGGCCCCAAACGACTATGTTGTAACTCATTACCGAGTATGCTAAGGAGTAGTAAGCTGTTATTAGATTTTTCATATCTATTTCCTTCTTCAGGTTCAAGAACGCGAAGGTTGCTTTTGCAAGTTTGGAACATATATTGTCTATTTCCAGTGTGAAGTGTAGTTTGCTGTCTATGACAGTTCCTAGAAATTTTGTGCTGCCTTTGAATTCTATACTGTTTATTGTGGGGGTTATGTCGCTGTTCATATTGGAAAAATAAACACATACCGATTTTGATTTATTTACCATGAGTGAATTTTGTTGACACCAGGATTCAAACTGTTTTGTGATTTTTTCCATTTTTAGATCTAATTCTCTTATGGTTGATGCCTCGATTATCACAGAAGTGTTATCAGCGTACATAAAAATCTGCCCTTCTGTAATATAATCTGGAAGGTCGTTCACAAAAATTAAGAATAGAAGTGGCCCCAATACAGAGCCTTGAGGCACACCAATATCGACACATTTTTCGGTTGACAATACCTCTTCTATAGACACACTAATTTTTCTGTTGGATATATATGATTCTATCCACTTCAGTAGGTTCCCCCTGATCCCTAGTGTTGATAGTTTGTTAAGAAGATACTGATGATTTACGCAGTCAAAGGCTGCAGTTAGGTCAAAGAAAACACCAGCTACTTTCCTTCCCGTATCTAGATGTTTATAGATAGTCTGAGTAAATTCTATGGTGGCTAGTTCAGTTGATTTTGCTGTTCATATCCAAATTGAGAAGGGGATAGAATATTGTATTTTTCGAGAAAATTGTATAACCTATATGCAATACCTTTTTCAGTTAGTTTGGAAAGATGACTGAGTAGTACTATGGGTCTATAGTTTTCGGCTGTTTGTGGATTATTTTTTTTATATACTGGGATCACTTTACCAAGCTTTAGATCATCCGGAAACTGTGCTAACTCTATAGATTTGTTCAAAGAATATACTGGGATCACTTTACCAAGCTTTAGATCATCCGGAAACTGTGCCTTTTGCAAAACTTCAATAGTTTGATAGAGATTTCGTCCATGCCCATTGAGTTTTTGTTTTCAAATTGTTTATTATTTGGATTACCTCTGTGCTTGTAAAGGTTCCAGAAAAATTGTATGTTTAATGTTTTGTTTTGGTATTGTGCATGCCAGGGATTTGTTATTTCGAAGTATGTATCTAGTTTTTCATGCACAGATGTTGTGAAATAATTCAAAATAAATTACTGATTTCGGTAACATCACTATTATATTATTGTTATGCATCAGATTGATATTATGTTTTGATGTTTTCTTCCCTAGCCTGTCATTTACTATTCTCCACAGTTCTTTGCTTTTGTTCGATGCAGTATCTATTCTGTTAATGTTATCTACCTTTTTCAAATCATTTATTCTTTTATTAATGTTCTTCTTGTGTTTTTTATAGGAATCTATCAAGACTGGATCTTCTGAATTATTTGATATGTAATAAAGAAACTTGAGATCATCAATTTCCTTTTGAATCTCTTTACTCGTATTTTTATTTTTGTTTTTTGAAGTGGTTTTTTGTTTTGGGCAGCTTACATCTAGAGCCCATTCGAAATGTTCCATAAATACTCTATAGTAATCATTTATATTGTCACTTGAGCACAGATATAGTGAATTGTCTTTATTAAAGTAATGTTGAAAACTCAACATGTTTTGTTCTGAGAAAGTTCTGATGACTTTTTCATTCTTTACTTCATCTATTTTGCTTGTATAGGGAAGTACAATTTTCAATATTTGTGCTTTGTGATCGCTTATGTGGGGCTCAAAAACTTCACATTCCTCCTTAACTCCCTCGTTTGTAACAACATAGTCAATTGCAGTACGAGAATTGAAACCATTTCTTCTGTCTATTCGCGTGGGTTCATTTATTAGAGACTTCAGACTGAAGGATTCGAATATATAATTTAACTCTTTGCTGTTTTTATCTTGCGTTAGTTTGTCTATATTTAGGTCTCCCATTATTACTTGATATTTGCTCCTCTCAATAATTTCCATTAATGATGTGGATAGATTATGAAAATATCTTAAAAAGCACCTCACGCTTTTTTACGATGAAATAAATTTGTTGTTAATCACTGTATTCTTATTTCAAACTCATTTAAAATTATTTTCTACTTTTTAGTTTAGTTTTCTATTAAAGCGTGTTCTTTAGTTTTTAAACTATTATTTATTTTCAACTTTTTAGTTTTGTTTTCTATCAAAGCTTTGTTTTTTAAACTTTATTATTATTTAATTTTTTTAACTATTATTCTCCAATTTTGAATAGAATTGGACCATAATCACAAAACTCGCCCGCCATTTTGGAGCCGCCATCTTGAATTTTTCCATTTTTACAAAAGAAACATAATATTCGACCGCAAAAACCCCCACATACCAATTTTGAATAGAATCGGACCATAATCACAAAACTCGTCTACCATTTTGGAGCCGCCATCTTGAATTTTTCAGTTTTGACAAAAGAATCATAATCTCTGACTACGAAAACCCTCAGATACCAATTTTGAAGCGAATCGGACCATAATCACAAAACTCGTCCGCCATATTGGAGACGCCATTTTCTTTTTTTTCAAACAAAAATTTCTTAATGCATTGTCACCGGGATTATGTACACCTGCCAAATTTCAAATCATTCGTACGTCTGGAAGTGGGTCAAAATCGCGCCCAAAGGAGTTGGTTACAAACATACAAGTGAAGCTAATATAAAGCGTGTAAAAACATTTTTAACAAGAACAATAGAGCGATTTATTTGAAAATATGAATGAATATCTCATCTCATCTCACTTGTCATGGAAGCATCCGCCTATCTTCCGTAATTGTTAACTTAAATTATGAAATTCGCAGGATCTAGGATATATCAAAACTGCACACAATGAATTAGGGGGTTATTTTAAGTGATGTACAACTGCATGTCGGAAGCAATGGAACAACCCATATTTCGGAAAATAATATTGGGCTGTAAATCTATTTTCATCCCAAATTTGTAAAGATACTAAATTTGTTGTTCTGATTACGAATCCGAGGGGATTTCCACTGTACCCTCCATCTTATGTTATTTATCAGAATACAGTAATGCACTTCTGGCGTGTAGTATGCATCACTGAGCCCAGTAAATATATCTATCGATCCCGCAAATTGCATGATTCTACATCAACAATTACAGAAGATATTTTTCTAAAGCATTTGACCAATCACCGATTGTTGTTGAATAAACTGAATGCTTTGGGTATTCAGGGTGGAGTTTTGAAGTGGATTGAAAATTATCTTGATAGTAGTTCAGTACCTGGAATACAGTATGATTTTTTATGATGGTAGGATATAAATTTACTGCAATCGAATATCAACAAATGTGACAAAAAAACTATTTCTTGGAATAAATATCCCATAGATTACCTAAATAAAATCAAGTAAGCAGAACTAGAATGGCAAATCTACTAAGGAATTGGGTATCCTTGATTAAAAATTACATTTACCTCATATTGCAAATGTAACTTCTAGTGCTTTGTAATTGCTAAGTTACACTCTCACCATCAAATGAATTTTATCTTTCTTTGAAAATCAGTTATTATTCACTCATGACATCAATTATGGAATACAATTCTCTGTCACCCTACACATAATGTTGATATAGATCTGATTGAGAGTGTTCGAAATGAATGTTTGAGCTATTGTTTTTATAAATTAGGATTTCATATTGGTGAATACATATACCTACATAATTATTCTTGACATCACCCCGTTTGGTTATTTCACATATTTTTTGCCATTCTAATGATTCTCAGAATTAATTATGCAGACATATTTTACACATTTTGTAAATTGACTCTTGAAGTTCTTTGATTTCAAACTCGTCAATGTCACATTGACAAAAACTATATAACATCCTTAATATAAGGCTAAACTCACCCATTTTTGAATTGGCTTTCCTCGATTTCCTTTCCAAACTGCCTCCCCCAAAATGAATGGGAGTGAACAGAAAAGGACTAGCTTCTTGTATGGCACTTTCGATGTGCATGGGTCTCAAATGGGGCAGCAAATCTTTAGGAGTGAATGCCGCACAAACTGGAATGTCTGTAAGGTTTGCAGGTGGAACTATTAAACCAGACTCAAGCACCAAAGGTACTGGAGATCCTTCGCACTGAGCCGATAAACTCTGTAACTGAATGGCCAGTTCTTTCTGTTCTGTGGGACTGAAAATATGCAGATATTTCAACTCATTGAATGAGTCTTTTTCCTCAAGTACGAAAAATTCCCCACCAGCAGCGATAGTAGTCCGGGACAAACATTACCTAACTCACATTAAAATACATGTAAAAATAAACATAAAAAAATGTTTTTGACAGAAGACGACGTTTCAGGAGCCAAATTAAAATTTGCAAATGTGAAGGATAATAATGTAGTAACATCAAAACGGTGGCTTGCTTGTCAAAATCTTAAAATTTCCGAAAAAAAAAAAAAGAATTCATTGAAAGGCAGTACGCAAGGTTTAGTTATTATGCAGCGGTATTTTTGAACTCTGATATCAGACGTTTAAAATAATTATAAATTTTAAATTGATTTCAGAATGAAAAATGAGTTAAATATATTTGGTAATTAAGATAAATTTAATACATTACAGTGATTATTTTTTTCGTGTAATTTTTAACCAATCAGAACGTTCAATTTAGTCAAGTTACCTTGTATAATTTCGATAATACCTGATTACACATAGAGTAGCTCCACCAATCGAAAATTTTACAATAATTTCATTTCCGTAGTAACCACATCGACATCAATATACAACAATACACAAACTAACAGTACCGTCAAATTTAGCCGTTTATCAATAATTGTTCAAAAATGAGTCGATTCGGAGATTTATCATTAAATGCAATAGATGAAAGTATACAAAATACTGAGCCTCATAATATAGTGAAAACAAAAAAGTACGTATGGAAACAATTTCTTACATTTTGTAGTGAAAGAAACTATGTACTAAATCAATTAATTTCCACTGAAATGATAGCATCCATTTTGAAAGATTGGGCTTTCAATATGCGAAAAGGTAATGGAGAAAATTATAAAGTAAATGTGGTTAAAATGATGTGGAACGTAATGGCAAAACAAATACAAGAAAAATATATGAAGGAGTTTAATAGAGTAATTGATCTATTCTCTAGTCTAATATTTTTAGCCGCACGAAACGCAAGAAATTAAAAAAGAAGGGAACTTCAAATGTTACCGGACAAGAGAAAGGTTAGTGCATCAGCATTTAAAGATACCGAGTACATAGCGATGATAGAAGCGTGGGATGAAAATACACCGGAAGAATTACAAATAAAAAATTTCTTAATTGCTTCTGTAGAACTTGCGTGGAGAGGAAATGAAGGAGCGTCATGCTTGACTCATTATTTTCAAAAGGAAACTGGAAATAAATGGCTTGTACCCAACCATAATGAAGTAAGTCGTTGTCCAGTGAGACTTCTAGATAAAAAAATTATAAAAAGAAGCGAAAACATCAATATTAAAACAGATATGTTATTTCTGACAGTAAATCCTAACTGGAGAAAACAAAAACCCTTGGCTGGTTCAAAAATATGCCAATTGGAGTGCATGAAATTAGTAAATGACAAACAAAACATTTTCAAATCATTCTCACCGAGCCACTGCTGTTTCACAATTGGCAAAAGCAGGTGTATCGGAACAAGAACTTATTAAAATAACAGGACATGGTAACAGCAATTCTATCAAACCCTGCCTACAGTTAGATGAACAACATCACCAAAACATAATAAATAAGATGAGATCCAATTTTAAAAACACTACAGGTTCAAGTAATAACACCTTCGGAATTTCCAGCACTTCAATGAGCAGTAGCCACGTTTCCAGCGCAGAAAATAACTCAGTTAAAAAAAAACTAGTATATAATAATTGTAATTTTCATTGTACCAATTTGTATTTAAATTAATAAATTGTTTATATTTACTTAATTTACTCAAAAAATAATCGTATCAAATACAATACGTACTTCAAAATAAATACGCTTATACATCTCAAACTTCCTGCATAATTACAAATCGTGTCAGTTTGACAGAATAATCCTCCTCGTGGTCGGATTATTTAAACTGTCAAACTGACACTCTTTGTAATTATGCAACAAGTTATCGATGTATAACCTGATTATTTTGAAGTACTCATAGTATTACTACTGAATATGCTTCAATAACCAATAGAGAGGTTAGGTTAATTATTTTATAATAACCTACCTTACTAATTGCAGAAACTGAATCAGGATTTTCTTCAGTTGGACCTTTACCACTAATAAAATGTTTAGAGCAAACATACGAATAATTATTTATTATTATAATCAGGATTTTCTTCAGTTGGACCTTTACCACAAATAAAATATTTAGAGCAAACATATGAATAATTATTTATTTTTTCTTTTGTTAAATCCACTCTCCTCGAGGCATGGATCCATTTATTACATCTAACCTCATCAATGTGAGTTTTTATGAATGGTATAAAAAACACGTTTTTCTATGGATATCGATTATCCGAAGAACAGTTTGCAAAACTACAATGTTGTTGAAAAGGGAAACATTCTCAATTGAATATTGATAGAAAGATTTTTCTGTGAATTGAAAAATCCACGATTAAAATGAAGTTATTTTTTGTGAATGTCTAACAGAAAACATCTTAACAATGGAAGATAGTGACTAAAGTTCATCTTTCAGTCGCAGATGATTCCACATCTGATTTTATGAACATCCTGTTTATATTTTCAACAAATACAATGTTGTGTTGGCATTGTGGTTATTAATTTATTTTATTTTATTTACCTAATTATTTTAAATAATTCAACTGTATCACTTAAATAACACTATCTTAAATGGAGAAGGTTTGATGGTTGTCCCTACCACAAGTGCTGCCTCTCGTGACAAATTTGCCACACTATTATCAGGAAAAAGGCGCATTACATTTCAACAGATAATTTCATCAAATTTTTTTTGCAGAAACAGATAATTGTATTGAAGAAAAGCATTTTGTTCATGGAGGTTTAATGAATTTACTAGTGAATTTTGTTTTTGTGAACGATTCATAATGTTATCTCTGAGAGCAACCTCAGATATGAAAGTCACTTGCATCATATACTGAAAGGATAAAAGTAGTCAAAAGAAAAATACCTCAAATAGTTCCACATAGTTTGCAAAAGAAATGTCATATGCCTTGTGGCTAATGCCGAGTTTCCTGTTCGTCTTGCTGCAACTACTAATTCCTAAAAAAATATTTTTATAATACAATTGTTTTAGAATCTTGTATAAATGTTTTTCAGAATAAGAATAACTGCTAATCGAGCAAATTATTAATATAACACAAGAGGGAAAACACTTGCTAATGCCACCAAAACATTATTAATATTTTTCCCGATAGTATAAAAAATTTCAAAATCTATTCACAAAAATATAAAACAGTTCATTTTAGATAAATATTGCTAGAATTTTGAAGAGTTTTTTACTAATGGTCTTTCTTCCTAGACTATTTTTTATTTTATAATATTTATTGATTAGTCTTGTCGATAATACTGTGGTGTGCGTAATGTAATGTTCTCATTGATTCTTTCATAATCATTATATCATAAACCTGTATCATTATGTGAAATTTTATTGATTGAAATAAATAATATTGAGGCCAATTGGGACAGGGACAATATCCGATCAAGTAACATAGACTGGATGAATAAAATACCACCCCAGGCCGAAGAACTTGTAACATCTAAACAAGGATAACACTAGCTGATACTCTCATCGAGTAGTTTACCACATTGGTAGCTTACCTGTGAAATATCATTGATCACAATTTCTAAATTGTCTTTTGCACACCTCACATTAAATTGTTTGAACATTTGTTAAAAACAGAACATGTGCCAACCATCAAAACATAACCTTATAATATTATTTGTTGTTCAGATGAACATCAATTGCAGCGTTGCCGTTTTGACCATAAAGTATAGACTATGTGAATACTGTAATGAATATCTTTGTCATAATATTAAGAAAAATGAATCAAGCTACATAAAAAATAACATGATACATGAACATAATAGTCAGAATGGTAATGAACTACAATTACCTTACTCAAGACTGGCTCTTGGTCAGGGCTCCTCAAGTTATCAGGGTATCATCTGCTACAACAAAGCAGTTATTCGGAAATGTTTGTAGCTACGGTAAATTCAAAAACTCTTTACTTAAGTATCTTGCAAAAAATGCATTTTATTCTATTGAAGAATTTTTACAATCCTAGATGCTATCGAATATTTTATATTACTCGTACAAACATATAACTCTCTAGATCTCACAATTTTAACTGTCTTAACTCACTGGAATATCTTAATTTATCTATGATTGGTTTTAGCCCTTTTTTTTAATATGTTCAATTAATTTTATTATATATGTTATACAATATAACTTTAGATCAGCTTAGTAGCTGTATATGTCATTGACCAAACGCTGCTCAATTCTATCAATAAAAGGATCAATGAGTTCAGGAAACATAATCATAACTTCTCTCTCACACACGTAAGTGACGTCAGGGAAGAAGGAAGTAAATTCGATGTACTTACAAGGGTACACAACTCCCTTACTAAATTTAATAAATGTCTTGTTGTAAAGACAGTGAAAATACAAGAAATTGACAAGGCTGAGACTCCAAGTAGATACCTCAATGAATCTTTTTTATTAGAAATGCCGCCAAGACCAGAAAAAGAGTAGCAAATTTTAAACTTCCGGAATGTATAAACAATAGAAAAGTAACACTGCTTCTCATTAACATACAGTCAATACGAAACAAAATAGATGACTTGTATATTTATTTAGAAAATCTTGATTCTCCAAAATTAGTATTAGTTACAGAACACTGGCTAAAACCGCAGGAACCAATATGTGTACCAGGTTATAAATGCATTTCTAGATTTGATCGAGTAACGGCTGAACATGGAGGAACCCTGATACTAGATAATGTAAATGAAGATATATTCACCTTTGTTAATGTAGAAAAATTCAGTAACTTGTTGGAAGAGAAAAATTTTGAGTTCTCTTTGGTGTACTGTGACGCTTATTCCCTGTATGTTCTGTGTATTTATAGAACGCGAGATAGTAAGAAAACCCCCTCTGAAGAAATGACCATATTTTTCGAAAAGCTCGAAATGCTGCTGTCACAGCTTCCAACAAATTCGAATATTGTTCTTACAGGAGATTTGAATATAAATTTTGAAGATAAATCAAATCGTTCCTGCCAGCTTCTGGAACAATTGTTAGACTCCTTTAATTTAACCATGCACGTGAAATCCGCAACACATATTTGCCAGAATGCATCTACTATAATAGACTACATCGTTCCAATGTGGATGAGTCTAAGGTAACCTGCTCAGTTTTGCCAGCTAATCTCTCAGATCATGAAGCCGTTCTTAGTACACTCAGCTTCCCAGGTAAAGGTAATTCTATAAAACATAATAAACTTGGGCGTATATTATCTAAAAACAACTATTGCAAATTTCAAAAGGCCTGTGATCAGGTCATCTGGAACAGAATCACACATATAAACACATATTTGAATACACTTAGTAATATTTTTGAAAGTGCTTTCCCAATCACAGAATCCGAAAAAAGGTAAGAAAACCATGGATAACAAGGGCATTAAAATATCGGCCAAAAATATGCGCTCATTGAACTACATTAAAAATTTAAAGGGAATTAAAAAATTATAAAGAGTATATATAACATTGTCATAAAACAGGCTAAACTTTCGTATTACCATACGAGGATTAATACTGTCTCCAATAAAGTGAAGGAGAGCTGGATTATTATTAATGATATCCGTGGAAAGAGCAAGAACCAAATTGATAAAATCAATCTGAAACCTGACCGTATCAATGACTACTATTGTTCTATTGCAACCAAACTTACTAATGACATTTCCACTAATATTCATATTAATCCAATGCAATATCTTGAGAATGCAAGAATTGACAAGAACTTCTTTCTATTTCCAACAGACCCAGATGAAGTAAAGAGTGCTATGAAGGACATTAAGAACAAAAATGCATCTGGAGCTGATGGTTTGTCTATAAATATGCTGGAAAAATTGCCCCCTGCAGCTATTGACGCGCTTACCAGTATAATAAATGAATCTTTTGCCTCGGAAACATTTCCAACTATACTTAAATCAGCCATGGCGATCCCAATTTACAAAGGAGGGGATAGGGAGGATCCATCAAATTATAGACCAATATCCCTCCTATCTACTATTGCAAAAATCATTGAGAAATTAGTAAAGAAGCGACTCATGTCATTCGTCGATAAACATAAAATAATAAACGGTAACCAATACGGTTTCCAAACCAACAAAAGTACAAATGACGCTATTTATAAATTTTTAGAAAACGTGTACACAAATCTTAATAATCAAGAAGCGACTGCGGCAGTGTTCTGTGACCTATCCAAAGCTTTTGATTGTGTGAATCATGGAATACTGCTGCAGAAGCTTGAGCACTACGGTATCTGAGGCATAGCCAATAAATGGATGACATCTTACTTGAAAGACCGGGAACAATATGTAAAAGTTTCGGGTGCAGTATCTGAGAAAAAAAAATTGAACAGTGGAGTTCCACAAGGCT
Organism: Gonioctena quinquepunctata; assembly: GCA_018342105.1. Lineage (NCBI taxonomy): Eukaryota > Metazoa > Arthropoda > Insecta > Coleoptera > Chrysomelidae > Gonioctena > Gonioctena quinquepunctata. The sequence continues at coordinate 708,464 of JAFIRS010000208.1, read as the reverse complement.
CTGTGTTGGGGCCCATATTATTTTTGTTATATGTAAATGATCTCACTAACTTGAATATTAGCGGTAGGTTCACCTTATTTGCAGATGATGCAACTATTGAATGGCACACTAAAGATAAAGATAAGAATACTCTCAGCCAATTGATCTCTACAGATCTAGCTGAAATAAAAAAGTGGTGCGATGCTAATCATATGGTCTTTAACTCTGAAAAAACTAAGGTGTTATCATTTAAGGGAGACATTGACAAAATACAACTGAATAATGACACACTCATGAAATCTGATAATTATAGATTCTTAGGCATTGTATTGGACCATAACTTGAAAGTTCGATGAACATATTATGGCAATGACAAAGAAATTGTCAATTGGGTGTTATGCTATCAGAGTTATTCGAAATGACATCGGTCATCTTATTGCTAGAAAAGCCTACTTTGCTCTTATGGAATCTCACATCAGATATGGTATAGCATTTTGGGGAGCCTGCTCACAAGCGTTGTTTTCAATGATCTTTACTCTACAAAAGAGAGCACTGAGATACATATGCCATGTTAACCATCAAACCTCATGTAAACCCTTATTCATATCTCAGAAGATACTTACGCTAACATCAATCTTCGTGTTAGAATCAACTAGTTTAGTTCATAAGCATAAACTACATTTATTAAAATCAGACACTGCACATAACACTAGGGCAAATGGCCAAAATATACCTTTATTAATCCCTAGAACCACCCAATGCCAAAGTTCAATTGTTTACAATGGTACGAAAATGTTCAACCATTTACCAAAGCAAATAAAAAATATCCATAGCCCTTCGAAATTCAGAAGGGCTGTAAAAACATTTTTACTCACAAGACCGTTTTACGACTTGAGGGAGTTTTTTGGACAAAACTTTGAATAGCTGTGACAGCAGTACAAAATATGAAGTATCCACGTCTTACACCAACTAGTGGAAGGTATATGTGTGTTTTTAGGAGTATATATGTACGATTGTTTTAAAAAATCAAAACATTTTATTAAATATTTTATATAGTATATATATATATATATATATATATATATATATATATATATATATATATATATTTATTATGTTAATATTTTTATCATCTGACACCTCTCTCCTGTTTTTGTTTTGTGTTTTTATAACCAAAGAATAAATTAGGGAAAAGTTGAAAAGGGAAACATTCTCAATTGAATATTATAGAAAGATTTTTCTGTGAATTGAAAAATCCACGATTAAAAAAAGTGTTTTTATATCTATTTTACTGATTTTCTTAAATATATTTTATAGTATCATGACTGTATATATATACATTTAGAAGTTCATCTACTTTCAACATTCGACAATCCTTACTGGTTTGCATAATTTTAATTTTATTTAATTACCATTACTACCTGCTCATTTTAAGTAGTTACTATTTATGTATTATATTTAGAAGCTTTGTCAATAAGATTTCTATTCTTTCGATAATAAAGCATGCTTTGACTTTGACTTTAGTCTGATATAGTATATTAAAGTATAAGTGGATAAAAAGGGCTTTAAAACACGCGCGATTTTTCGAGCACGACGGCGCAGCCGGAGTGCTCGAAATAGAGCAAGTGTTTTTAAGACCAGTTATCCACGAATACTTTACGTTATTTTTTTTTATTGGTGCACTTTGAAATCATATATACTGGTATTATTACTACAAATAATAGAAATAAGAACTATAATGCAAGAAGGTTGAATTCGTGATGTGACATCAGTATACCTTTCGTTGTCATGGAAATGAGAAAACATTCATTTGCAATTTGTTACCAAAGATCAATATTTGTTGTCACCAGAGCTCAAAATGAATTATTCTAATATCGATTTTTTAATAGTGAGGCAGAATCGCGGTTAATACCGCGAAAATCCAGTGATATATATAAAAGAATATGAAAAGTTCATCAAATGGATGGAGGAGCACATATAAATGAACGAATTGTGAGTAATATTTTGACGTTACAAGGTACTCCTGTCAGATCAATAATCAAAAATTTGTCATTTAGACTTCACGTTTCTCGATTTGTTGATGTTGTCATGGTTACCTTTAAAAAACGCGCGTTTTTTAAAGTTCGATTTAAACACGCTGAGGCGTGCTTTAAATGGGTAAAAAGGGGCACCAATAAAAAAAAAGTATTTTATATCTGTATATAATACATGTATGAAATCTTTTAATGATGAATGAATTTATATTCTATTCTATTTCAACATGCTAAACAAACGACTAACAGGGAATGTTCCGGATCTTGGAAATGTTGAGTAATAGTAGTGACAGCGTGCTGAGACATGCTTTCAAAAGAGTATTAGGTATTCCATCTGGTCCGACTGTGAGTTTATTGGGAATTAATTTTGTCGAATATTTTTGTTAAAGATAAGGGCACAGAATGTAGTGATTCGTTGGTGAAGGCAAATTATTGAGATCTGGAATTTCAGTCTCAGCATTCACTGTTGAGAAAAAACAGATTAAAAATATTTTCACCTTCTGGTGCAGATGAATCTCTGTTATGCAAATTATTCGGAGGATCATATGATTTTCTCCAATATTTCAGATATTTTGGATTATTCTTCAGACGTGTTCGACTGAAGTTATCCTGAAGAATGACCTAGCTCTTAATGTGAGAAATGTAAATCGTCACTTGCCTTTTTATATAACGAATATTGTTTGTGCATATATTTTTTGCGTTACCAAATATTTTAGTTCAGAATTGAAATATTTTGGAAATTTAAGATGTTCTGAATTTTTTATAAGGTATACATACCAGTATAGATAATTTCGTAAGATTTGAGGACAATTTAATTCATGTCATTAGAACTGAGCACATTATTCCATTCGGTAGAGGCAAGAAAGTCATTGAGACCAACATAATCTGCATGTCGAAAATAAACGGACGGACTCCACTCCTTTCCATAACAATAGAAACATCAATTTTCGCCTCTCTAGAATCACTGTTCTAAGTTCACTCTTCTTATAGGTGCCTTACTATGTGACAACTATCACAGCAAACAAACTTATCGCCAAGTTCATTAACACATGAAGCACATTTGGAACTCATTTCGTCAAAATTCCTGAAGCCGGACCGGTTTTAGTTTTATCTATTGGCTTGGATAAAACTTTAAACCATTGTCGACTTCAAAACGTAATGGCGTTTTAGATAGAAAACAACAGTAGGAGTATAACAACAGAGTAGGATCACAATTAGTTCTATGTTACTTGATCGTAGGAGACAATTTATGCTACAGGCCTTTTTAGTGCCATGTCTGAAAAACAAACTTTTATATTTCAAGTGAGGTATCCTCGATAATTATTATTGATTTTGAAATAGACAAAATCAAGAAGAATAAAAAATTTGTCCATTGGTTTAGGGCTGGATGGAAACAGTCATGAGCAAAGATTTGCATTTTTTTTTTATCAAAAAGTTACAACTTGAATTTACAGTTTAATATACTGTCCTTTATAGTTGGCATATTTTATTTTGGAGACTTCATATTGTAAGATAGTTGCTAATGTGTGAGTGGATTTCTACTACTATTCCATCAATTTATTTTATTATATTCAAGGGGAGAATCAAAATATTTTCACTACCATACGTAAACACTAAACTAACAAATAATGTCTCTCCAAACCTGTATTAGTTGAATCTGTAGTGCCGGCCACCCCTGATTGGCTGCTCTCATTTCAACAGGGTCCAGAGTGAGATTGTGTCCAGGTAGACTTTGTAACATCAATGTATAACAACGGCCCCAATTCGGAGCTGGGTTTTGGGGTGACACATACCTATTTGAAAGAACATTCATTATGTACGTTGATAAAATCATAGATTCATTTATTTATTTATATATAATACACGAAAAACCCCTCTTCTACAATGTCAAACCTTAAATAGTTATTAAGTAAGTAAAATTAAGAGTAATAGTACAGCATGAAAAAAGAAAATAATAAGATACATTTGAACAATTAGAGACTTAATTTTAACGAACATCAGCGCTAAAAACTAAGAGAATAGTAGAGAACAACACGTGCATAAGACCATAATAGGACAATAAATCCAGCTATTCAATTGCTTGCAATAAAATTTTGAAAAATTTAAGAATTAATCCTGCAAGTCAAAATTCATTGCTGTTAAATTAATTACCTAATCGCATGAATCTAGACAGAGGACATCTGTAATTGGAATGATGTGATGGAGTCGTCTGTCAAACACGGCAAAAAACACCATTTCTTTGAACTATTCAAATCCAAATACCTTGATTCAAAGAAGTACAAAAGAATTATCGAACAAAAAAAAGGGCACCAAAAAATTATTATAAAGATACTTAGCATTACAAGAAAATTCTGAAAAACCCTAAGCCCCTTCAAACGATGTTATAAAAAGTGTGAACAGATATGAATCAATGGGAAATATTTCATAATAACGTGTTTCCACAAAAAAATCGTATCAAACACAAATGTTTTATGAACTCTGTAGCGGCAAATCTTCTGACAGACGGAATCTTGTATGGATTGAAAATCTCCCGCAGAACGGGTTACTTCATATATGCAACTGGTTAATAAAATTTTTGATTCGAGAAATTCTGCATGAAATATATTGATAAAAACTTTTAACAAAATTACCGAAGAATCACTGAAAGTCATAAAATAATAACCTTTTAGTCTAATGATATTGAGTTCTAACTAATGTAAGTAACTGATTTTGAGTCGGCGCCAAACAAACAATTATCGAAGATCATTATCTATGAAAGAAGTCATCAAAACGCAGCCGGCATCTCGCCATCATTTTACGCTTCACCTAATTCAATTGCTAGTTTGTTTGGCGCCGACCCAAAATCAGTTACTTACATTAGTTTAGGAGCTCAATTATCATTTAGACTAACAAGGTTTATTTTATTTTTTGCTTTTCAGTTGATTTTTCGCCGGTTTAATTTTTTGTTAAAAAGTTTTTATTTTTTACTTTTCAGTTCCGTATTTTGTCGGTTTAATTTTTTGTTAAAAAGTTTTTATTTTTCAATTTTTTGTGGCTAAAATCTACCAATTACTACCTACTTGTTTTTTGATTACTTCCAAAATACTTACTTACCCACCTTACTTCAACTATTACCAGTTAAATAATATGATTATCTACTTTTACTATTTGTTGTAATATAAATTATTTTCGTTGTTCTGGTTAGTTTATTTCATTACTTTGTATATCATTCCATCCTCTCATAAAATATACTGATTTTGACGGAACAAGAATAATGTCAGTAGCGATATGTCATTGTCAACTGCGTATGTGTGTGCCAATGTTCACTAGTGAAAAATCAATTATCCCCTATTTTCCTTTCAAAATCCAAATATAAGGTATACCCTATCTATTAAAAAAAGAATCATCCAAATATAAGAACCCAGTACAAAGTTATGCCTGATAGAATCGGTTAACGGACCAGAATTCAGAGGGTGAGTGATCAATATCCTTCATTTCGCTACCCTTAGGGGTGGATTTCATCTTTTAAATTCAAATCGGACCAAATTCGAAGTACACCCTATCCACTGAAAAAAGAATTATCGGAATCGGACGCCTCAGTAAAAAGTTATGCGTGATCATACATAAAAAAACATGATGGAAAAACATAAAATATACGGGTCGAATAGAGAACCTCCTCCTTTTTGGTTTCGTCGGTTAAAAAAGGATCCCGACAACTACAAGAATTGCATTACTGAACTGTTTTGCAAAAGTTTTTACTTTGATACTGTTGAATAAATTGTCCAGTTGGTGCGAAGAAAACTTTATATTACCCAAGTGCCAATATGGTTTCAGAAAAAAAATGCATCCAATAATATTTTCATTTTGAACTCTGTAATTCAACTCATTCAAGGTTACTGAAAAGTGTAGGCTGTTTTTGTATATTTAAAGAGAGCATTCAATTATAGAGGTTTCTGAATGGCGAAAGAACAAAGAATCTCAAATAAACATATTTGTTCATCCATCGATTGGTGCTTCATTTCATATTAAATGTGCATACTTATATAACAACTGGCAACGAGAATAATTTTAAATAAAAGTGAACCCGCGGTCCTCACTAAGGAAAAGTGAACGTTGTCTGATCATTCTATTGCCATTTATATTAGAAGGTACTAATGAATCAAATTCTTGACTGCTATGAACAGAAACTCGTAGATGATAACATGGAAAAATTATCACTCTCTTCGTATCCCCTCTTTTATCAATATTTGTCTACATCAGAAAAACGTAGAGTTACCTACACAAATTAGATAACATTTATATTTGCAAGATAATTGCACAAATACGCTGATGTTCCACAAATAGTAGAAAAATTACATACCGTGGTGTAACTTATTTTATTAATATTACTGAAATATGTACCTTATATGAGAACGAATCTCTAACCCACCTCCTTTATTGTCCCATATACAATGGTACCAGATCTCACCATGTATTTTAAAATCTGCACCACTTCAATAACTTGATTGTTCTGTTAGATTCTGGAGATTTTCTCCTTCTATCAGGCTTAGTGCATGCTATCATGAGCACCATGAAGGTACGTTCCTTTGTTTTGAATAAATCAACGTATGAAGTTGTAAAGTTTAATCGCTGTATTCCATTTGGTTTGGTAGTTCTTAACGAAAGTTCATTAATAATTGCTTGTATATATGTCGTACATATAACCCGAACCTCTTGTAATATATGTCATATTCTCTTGTACCATAAAGATTATATCTATCTTGTGTCATGATGTAACGATGGAAGGCTCTGGATGATCGAAAGATCTATAGGTGAAACATTCCGAATAGTTCGAGAAACGTCCGCCGCGAATGTTCGAGTGCGCTCAGGACATCAATATAAACTGTCTTGTGTCACTAGTGGAGTAACTCAGAATCAAGCAACTGTATTTGTCCATTGTGAATGCGTTTTATTTATTTATCAAGGGATATGTGTTTTATAATCATTAACTTAATTATTTTTTTCAAGACTGTGTCAAGACAATGAATTCTATTTTGATTCATTGTATCTAATGTCTAAATGAAACCCTTCATTCTCAATATCAGAATCAGAAATGTTTATTGTCATAAAAACATTAATTTTGTTGACAAAGCTACTTAAACCTAAGATAAAAGTTACTACATAGATCTTTTTTAAAAAACAGCACACCATAAGTTTAAATAAATAAAAAATATAAATACAGTCACAAAGTTTAGACAACATTAAAGAATATGTATTGAATGAATGTGGTTTTTTGTGGAGGAACAACGTTTCTTGACTTGTTTTTTGGGTAACCTTCCACAGTCTGAAAATGAAAATATAATCAGGAAAATCTATACAAGTGTAGAAAGGGCAAACTAATTAGTTCACCCCGATGTTTTCGCTATCTGGAATCGAAGTGAAGAAGAATTAAACATTTTCTTGGATCATATAAACGGTCAAGAACCGACAATCAAATTCACGTAAGAATAACCTTTTTAAAATCACCCTAAGGAAAATCTTCCAAAGAAGACGATACCAATCGATATCTACACTACAACTCAAACCATCATGCCAGTGTGAAAAAAGGCATAGTTAAATTCTCTATAATCGAGCCCAAACAGTTTGCAATTCCAACCAGAATCTACAGGAAGAAATAAACCTCATAAAATCTGTTCTCAAGGAAAATGCATATCCGGATCAGTTTGTGGAAAAACAATCACTAACATTGAAAACAACAATCCATCAAACAACCAATTAACACAACCAACAGGAGTACTCCCACCACCTACACATTTCACAACCAACATAATACCTTATGTCCCGGATTATCTGAAAAGATCAAACGAATTGGACATAGGTATGATGTGAGAACATCATTTAGAACAACAAACACACTGAGATCTATACTAACACAAACAAAACCAAAAAACGCAGAAGAAAGTACCAAAAACTGTGTTTACAACATACCTTGTTCGTGTGGTGATAGTTATATAGGTGAAACGTCAAGACCATTGGAAGTGCGCCAAAGTGAACATCAGAGTTATCGACAAATAACCGGATCAAAAATTGCAGAACATATCCTCACATCCAATGGCGATCATACGATTGAATGGAATAGGACAAAAATCTTGATGAAAGAACCACATCGAGAGGAGAAAATTGAAAGAAACAGCCTGTATTCTTGTTTCCAATAACAACTGCTTTTCAACAAATTCTGTTGAAATGGATCATACATTGTTACCTCTACTCAGAGAGGAAGTGAGATATGGTAGAAAGCTAATAAACTGATCTGAACAACAGCCCATATATCAAATGAGCAATACGTCACTCTCAAACTTTTTTGGCAGATCTCAATTGACATCCGTCAGTTGAAGAAGCGAAAAAGAGTCTGCAAGAAAAAATCCAAATTATTAAAACAATTAAAGGAGATTTAGAAGATTTTGAGAACATGGGCAGATATAGTCCCCGAAATGTCAATCAAAAACTATATAGAGAAGTATCTTTTGAATAAAAAAAAAAAAAAAATTTTATGGGCAAATTCAGAAGACGACAAGTTATTGACTAATTGAATCATTTTTCTATAGGAAATATAATTTGGTGAACGCAATAACTTATCGGGGTGAACTAATTAGTTTGCCCTTTCTACACTTGTATAGATTTTCCTGATTATATTTTCATTTTCAGACTGTGGAAGGGTACCCAAAAAACATGTCAATTAAAATATATGTATATATATGTATGTATTTGAAAGGTAAAAAAGTATATTTGAGCATCCACAATGTAACTATCCCCTTAGGAATTTTTATTGTAAGTTACGAAATTGTCAATGAGGAATTCATCTGCATTGTAATAGACTCCTAGACAAAGGAGTTTTTTAACCTCTTTACGAAATTTGTAATTATTATTTATTTTCCTGATGGAAAGAGGAAGATGGTTGAACAGTTTCTTTCCATTATAAAATATGAAGGATTTGATTTGAGAAGTTGAGGGAATAGGAAGACTGATGTTATATATGAGTCTGGTTTCGTAGTTCGATTGATGAGGCATAATGTTCTCCTTGTAGTTCTTATGAATTAGACAAACTGATTCTAAAATAAAGAGGCAGGCAAGGGGTAAAATTTGTTGTGATAAAAAAAGAGGTCTACAGGAATCCTTATTTTTGCTTGACATATATATCTCAGCGCCCTTTTTTGGAGCATAAAAACTGAGTTGGTTAAAGTTTGGGAACTTGCACCCAGAAACAAATTCCATAGCGCAAGTGAGACTCACAAAGCGCAAAGTATGCGTTTCTTGCTGATAGAGAATCCATTTGGAATATTGTCCTTTTGGCATAGCAACTTGAGGATAATTTCCTGCATAGTTTGCTGATGTGGTCTTCAAATTTCAATTTATTGTCAATATGTAGCCCTAAGAATTTAATCTCAGCTTTGGGCTCAATTATTTGTTCATTGATCGAGACATAATCTATATACATTTGAATGTTGAAATATTCATTTTAGAAACATTGAACGTTAATAAGTTTGCGCTGCACCACTGTTTGACTTTTTCCAGATCATTTTCTAAATTATTTTGTAACGTGACCGTGCTGTTATTGTGCCATAGTATGGATGTATCGTCTGCAAAGATAGTAAATTTCCCATTAATGGGTAAATCGGCTAAATCGTTTATATATAGTAAAAACAAAAGAGGACCGAGAACAGACCCCTGTGGTAACCCGTATTTTATCTCCTGTTCAGCAGATGTTTCACCATTGTATGTCACCTTTTGCACACGACCTGATGAGTAAGAATTGAACCATAGTAGAAGGTTTCCTCTAAAACCATACATTTCGAGCTTTTGCAGCAATATATTGTGATTGACGCAGTCGAATGCTTTTGTCAAATAGCAAAATACTGCAGCTGCAACCTCTCCATCATTCAGTTGAAGATAAAGTTCCTCGAGAAAAGAAAACATTGCATAATTTGTACTTCTTGCGGCTCGAAAACCAAACTGTTTGGAATGGATGAGATTATTTTCCTCAAGAAAGTATAATATTATTTTTTTCATCAGTTTTTCAATAACTTTTGCTAAAGTTGGTAATAAAGAAATGGGCCTGAAATTTGATGGTATGCTTGGATCACCCCCTTTAAATAATGGAATGACTTCAGCAATTTTCAGAAAAGATGAAAAAATGCCATTCAAAACTGATGAATTAATAACATCTGCCAGAAATTCTAAAACATTGTCGGGTAATTTCAGAAATATTTTTAATGAGATATCATCCCATCCTGAAGAGTTTTTGTTTTTGATTTCATTGAGAATTTCTTTTATTTCACTTGCATAAGTCGGTAAATAACAAAAAGAATTAGACATGGCGATGTGAGTCATGTAATCTAAAGGATTTGCTTCGCACATTATTTCATTAGCTAGTTTGTCGGCTATAGAACAGTAAAATGTATTCAGTTCTTCAGAATTCAGTTTACTTTTTACGGGAATTGAATTGTTTTTTCCTCTCAATTCGTTAACAATTTTCCAGGTTTCCTTCTGTTTATTGCTGGCATTAGAAAGTCTTTTATTGAGATGATTTTTTTTGGCAGTTTTAATTATCCTTCTATAAATATTTCTGTAGTTATTATAGTAATTGATGAAATATTGGTTTTTAGAGAAATATTTTCTGATGTAGTGAAGACACCTCATATTTTAAGAAGAAATTTTTATGCATTTGGTCATCCAAAGTTTCCTCTTTTTAATTTTAATTTTGGTAAGTGGAAATGCGTTATCAAACAAATACATCAGTTGATGGTGAAAGTTATTTAGAGGATCGTTGGCGGTTAATATATGAGCCCATGGTGATTCTGTACATAGTTTCACAAATTTCTCTCAATTTTTTTTTTACAATATATCCTGCCATACTTTTTTTGTGCACTCGTGTTCCTGATGACATTGCAGGAACGCTTGCATAAAACTACTGCACAACTTATGACCTCCCGAAGGTTAGAGCAAACATAGTCCAAAAGACTCGATGAATATTTAGAATTCCGTGTAGGCATTTTAATATACATTTTAATGTTCAGGGTGTCAATGAATTACGCTTTTTATGGAAAATATATAAACTTTTATTCTGATGACTCACTGACAAGTATATTTCAAAATCTCTTTTTTGTCAACTCCCTTGTCAAAGTCAAAAGTACAATATACAAAGTAATTTCAACAGGTTTCAGTAACATTCTCCCCCTCGGTGCTAACTTCCTGATTAGCACGAATATTGAGCCGGTGGAGTTTTCTAACAGGTCGCTTGTAAATCCCATGTGCTGTCTGAACATCAGCAACTCTAACGATTCCGTATGGGCCCATATATACTTTTTTCACTTTACCCATTGGCCAAACTCCTCTCAGAAAATCCTTTTCATTTATGATGACTAGTTCTCCTTCTTCTAGATTTGGTTTATCTTCATTCCATTTACTGCGATTTATCAAATTTGGAAGGTATTCACGTAGCCAACGTTTCCAAAACATGTCTGCTAAGTATTGAGAAATCCTCCAATATTTTTTAGATAAAAGATCTTTTTTGTCAAATACTCCTGGTGTTGTTATGGTGACTGATTTGCCGATGAGAAGATCGTTCGGCAAATACTAACCGGTCCTGTGGATCTGTGGAAACATGAGTGAGAGGTCTACTATTTATAATATACTCTGCTTCGAGAACAAAGTTTGAAGAACTTCTTCAGCAGGGTGTTGATCTTTCATGATGGCTATTAGAGCTCTCTTGAAACTGCCTATGAGACGTTCCAGCTACCTCCCATGTTCGGACTGAGGGGTGGTAGGAATTTCCAATTTATTCCTCTATTTGCCATATCATCTATCACAGTTTTATCTGAAATTCATCCAAAGCCTCTAAGAGTTCGCGACATGCTCCTCTCAGATTGCTGCCGTTATCTGACCAAAAACATTTACGGTCCTCTCCTAGCTAAAAACGGAGTGAGCTTGATTTCGACGTGTATTGCCCTCATTGTCAGGCAAGTGAAAAGGACTCCATAACGTTTTCGGTTCTTCGACCTATTTTAACCAGAAATGGGCCAAAAAATCAATACCAGTGGCGGAAAACGGTTTTTCACATTTCAAAAGCTTTTCTGGGGTAATAAACCCATTTTGGTTGTGGTGGGTTTGCTTTCATAGGCCTACAATAAGCACATTCTCGAATTATTTTTTTGACAATTGTTCTGATGTTTGGTATCCAAAATTTCCTCTTGATCTCGTTGATTACGGTTTCAGTTCCTTGATGAGCATTATTTTTGTGAACATGCATAATCATTTTATGTGTATAAGGATGATTCCCATCTAGAATTATAGGTTCCTTTTCAATCACAGTGATTTCTTCCATATTTATGATTCTGCTAGACCTCTCATAATATGGTTATCATCAAGAACGAGACAAGTTGTGTAATCAACCATTTTTATTTGGAATTTTCTTCGTCAAATTTGACAAATCCACGGAAAAACAAGATGCTTGAACAAGTTTCCACCATTGCCTTTGGCTCCATTCCAGTTCTTCGCAAGTTAAGAATGTATGGGGTATATTGTTAATCATCAAATCTCTTGTGTTTGTGATAAAACGTTTAATTCGTGCTGTTATGCGGAGCAATTTAACCCAAGTGTAGTGGGATTTTATTTCTGGTAAGGCCTGTGACAAAACTTCGGTAATCAAGTTCACTTGTACTTCATCGGAACTATCCATTATTTCATTGAGAGGCTGTGGAATCTTTGGCCAACTTTGTTTCCTTCCATAAAGAAATTTTGGACCTTTGAACCAACGGCTTTCCATATTCAATGTTTCGTTTGGAGTGTCTCGTATACAATCATCTGCAACATTATCTGTCGTAGGCAACCAATTCCATTCGTTAATGTCACTGCTCTCTAAAATCTCACCAACTCGGGCAGCTACATACGTTTGTAGTTTCTTCTCACTTTTGAGCCATTGTATAACTGTTCGTGAATCGGACCAGAAATATCTAGCAGAAATGTTCAGTTTCAAATGTTTGATTACTTCGCAGCAAATCTCACTCCCAATACTGCAGCTAGCAGTTCTAATTTGGGTATCGTTAGTGTTTTCAGGGTGCCACCGTGCCTTGGAAGCAATAAGAATGACATCGATATAGCTACTGAATTCCAGTCTCAAATAAACTGCTGTAGAATAGGCAAGTTCACTAGCGTCTGAAAATGTGTGAATTTCCATTCTTCTGCTCCTCTTCAGCTCCAGGGAGTAACATCTTGGAATTTCTATGTTCATAGCGGATTTCAGCTCCCGCAGCCAAATAGTCCATTTCTTGAAAATATTGTCTGTTATGAAATCATCCCAGCCAATGCCCAAGCGCCATATCTCTTGTAGCAATATTCTTACTTTATGGTGATCGGTGATAATAGCCCAATGGATCGTAAACTGACATTGCCATTTTCAAAACTTGTCTTTTAGAGGGAATTTGTGTCCATTCATTATTTCCTTAGAAATTTTGTGAAATTTCAAATTGAAAGTAAAACAATCTCTCTCTGAATTCCATAGCATACCCAGAACCTTTTCTTCATTAGCTGCTGGCTACCTCGATTGATTTGATTGGTTAGTAAATTCTCCGGAAGTTGTTCCAGAACCACAAGAGAATTCGAGATGAAATTCTTATTTCGAAACACGCCTTGCTATGAACGTAAATAACATCTTTAATGAGTTTTACAGCTTCTTCCTCGGTTTCAGTCCCATCCAAATAATCATCTACATAGTGATGATTAATAATTGCTTCAGCGGCTCTTCCAAAACACTCGCTATGTTGATTTGCTTTGTAGTTTTCACAAATTGTGCCAGAAATGGTGAAGAAGTCGTACCAAATAACATAGCAGTCATCCTGTAGACATATGGAGATCTACTGGGGTCAAGATCACGCCATAAGAAACACTGTGAAAAATTATCTTCATCTGAAATTCTAATTCCATTGAACATCTCCCGAATGTCACCTGCGAAAGCTATTTTATGTAGTCGGAATGTCAAGAGAATACCGAAAGGGACGTCAGCCAATCAGGTCCAGGTAAGAGGCAATCATTCAGTGATAAACCATTTGTTCTTGCGGCTGCATCAAATACAACTCGAACTTTTCCCGGTTTATTGAGGTTCAGAACTGCAAAATGGGGTAAAAACCATGTATTCTTTGCATTTTCAAGCTGTTTTGCGGTTACTGGGACTGCATACTTTTTATCCAGCAGCTTTCGGATTTCGTCTCGATATGATATCGTAAGTTTTTCATTTCGAGACAAGCGTTTCTCGAGACATTTCAGTCTCTGGTTCGCCATTGGAAATGAGTCCGGTAAAACAAGGTCATTTTCTTTCCACGGCAATCTTACTTGATATTGATTCCCATATCGCTGAATAGAATTTTCTGCTATCGATATCGCCTTTTCTTCCTCTTTGGTCTTTCTTCTGTCCATTTTTGTGATTGCTACTCCAAAATTTTCCACTGTCATATAGCTCTTCACCAACTCATGTAGCTTTTCATCTGACTCTTCGCAGCAAACAAAGGAGACTTCAATTTTCTCCTCATTTCTGTCTGGATATCCTATTGTTCCATGGACGGTCCACCCTATTTGAGTTTTGGATAAAATTGGAGCATTCGGATGGGCTGAATGACCTGTCTGGAGACGATAAGATGAGCATTGTTTTGACCAATCAGCAATGAAGGTTTCTCAATGGCTTGGGATGGAGAGAAGGCTTTGTCTGACAAGGAAACATTTGTATCAAGCTAGCCAGGTCATACTCCTGCTGTGGTAGATCTAAATGATCCACGGTCCTGACATTTTCAACTCATGAAATACGGTTCCATTTCTTCCTGCAATCTCTGCTTGTACTATCTGAGAATTATTTTCATACCGAAATATATCGCCTGTCCATTTGCAACACAATGGTGATATTGGACCCATCAAACCCAACTGTTTTGACACGGTGGAATCAAGCAGTGTTGTTGTACTTCCTTCGTCTAGAAGAGCCACTATTTCCATAATACCATTTGGACCTTTCAGTTTAATAGGTAATATTTTCAACAAAGTATTGCTGTTTTTATGCGTTACGTGAGTTGTAACTTCAGGCGTTGTCGGATATTCGCATTTTGTGTAGTAAACTATTGTGAAAACGATCACAATTGTTAACCCACATACTTGTCTCTTCTTACATTTTCCTTGATGTTGGCGTAGACAACAATAGCAAGCATTACATTTTGAACAATTTTCCAACGTTCTTTCACTTGGCCTTTTGGAAATGACTACAATTTTCTAAAGGATGTTGATTCTGATTCAAATTTTGCATCGTTTACGGTGGTCCCTGTTGTATTATTTGTTTGTTGATTCTCAACATTGCTCATACTTTGGGATGCATTTTATTAGGAAGACTCACATTGACTGCATTGGAGACAAAAGTGATTCTGGAAATGACTTGACATTTGTTGTATCCAATCCGAAAAATCTCTCAATGACTCTTTTCTAGATGGGATTTCCTTCTCAATGAGGTAACTTCCCCATTGAGGGAGTAAATGGGGTGGCAATCTGGAAACAAAATTTGCCAAAAGTTGTCTTTGATCGAACATTTGTTCAACCTCCCCTTCTACCACTGCTGCCACGTTTCTTATAGTATTGCTAAAATCCATGAAAGATTCTGAGCTATCAACAACAGGCAGTTTACAGGCTTCCGATAACAACTCTTCCATTATCCTTTCGGGCCGACCATACTTCTTATGCAGAATGTCTAAAATTTCATCTGGTTTCTGAGCGGTTATGAGAAGCATTTCGACTGATTTTCTTGCTTCGCTTGTCAGACATTTTTTCAATCTTAAAACGTTCTCTTTGGTGAAAATGAACAGGTTTCATTGGACAACTTGTATTGAGAATAAAAATGGGCCACTTTAAGTACGATAAACCATCGAAAGTCATCAACTGGTTGCCTATTGTTTGACGTGATAGCATATTGTTGATTGATTTTGTTAGGCCCTCTATCTCATTTTTTTGCGCCAATCCTTTTTCATTATTTGCTTCGAAGTAATCATTTACTTCATTTGTCCACTCTCGAACATACTGTGAACTGGATTGTACTGACTTTCTACTTCTAACCTCTTCTTCAGAAGAACATTCTTCCAAACTCGACACAACTTCTTCTAGGAATTCTTGATATTTCGATAATGAATTCTCTTAATTTTTCAAACGTGCTTCACCTATCTTGAGAAGCTTCTGTTTCCTGTCGAGTTCCCTTTGTTTTGCTTCAATTTCTTCGATAGGTTTCGCTGTAATTTTCATCTCTTCAATTTCACATTCTAGATCGACGATTTCTTCTTGATTTGAATAAAAATTCTCTTGTAGTAAATCTATTTCATTCTGTTTTTCTACTATTTTCGATCTCAGTTGGTGTTTTTTCCGAGAATGACTAATATGAGATTTCGTTTTCCACTTTTACTGACATGGATATACTTTTCTTTTCTGCCTCATCATTTGAAACATTTTGAAACCTTACCATGAAGTATTTTAGGAATACATTCGTTAAATTACTCGCACTGGTATTTTCCGGGTATTTGAATTCGAAGAAATCACACAATTGTTGTAAACTGAAGATGCTGAGTGATTTACTCAATAATTCACAGTGTTGATCATATTCTGCTGAGTTTTCGCAAAATTCAAATCCAGAAAACGATGAAATATGTCTTCTTGCGGATCTTCCTTTAGCTTCTTCTCCATATAATGCAAAATGAATATTGTTTAGTAAATTCTTATCAGCAGCAGTTTTCAATTTTGCCTCCAACCCTGGTATATCTCAAGCACCAATTTTGTGAAGACATGTTAACTCTGTGCAAATTCTGACTGTACACACCTAGTGCTGGAACTATGCGACTAGAAGGACCACAACTTTGTCAATGAATTACGCTTTTTATGGAAAATATATAAACTTTTATTCTGATGACTCACTGACAAGTATATTTCAAAATCTCTTTTTTGTCAACTCCCTTGTCAAAGTCAAAAGTACAATATACAAAGTAATTTCAACAGGTTTCAGTAACACAGGGGATATATTGACATACTTCTGCAGACCATAAAAATGCATTAAGGATTAAAGGTTTCATATAGAATGATGTGGGATTCTTATTTTCAGTAATGTTATACCTACTTCATCTTACATTCTTTGATTATACCTTGGAGATACGTCTGGTTTTTTAATATTTGGAGCAATGAAAAAAATGGGGAAACATAATTTTGTCGGATGTACGTAGTTGTGATTTTCCTTTCAATTCTGAATAAAATTTTTTTTCTGCCCTGAATAATGAAAGATTTGTTGAAAAAATCACATACTTTTCAATCTCACTGATATGTGTTGGAATAAAATTCAATTTCACTTTAATTTCAAAATGAAAAATTTTGTGGACAAAATCTATATTCTAGAAGCTTTCTGCCAATTACCATATGAAATATTCAACCCAGGAGTCTTTATATCAAACCTGGTCACACCGAATGAAAAACACATTAGATCAATCTAAAGAAATGAATATGGTAAAAATGCAGTTTAGGGAAAATTCGAGTATCACCAACATTTTTGGATTATGTGATAGTTCATTTCACTAGACGCTTGAAAATGAAAAAAATCTTGGCGGTCACGTATTTTGAAAAATATTCAATTTTAAAATGCCCCCTTTTGATTGAATGTATGTGACTTTGGAAGAAGAAACAGCCAATCATGAGGTTTCAATTAGTTGGCGTAGTTGTCTATTGGTCAACGGCTGTGATGTAGCTTTTACTTGCATCTAGCGACTGATTGTTACTATTATGCCTCAATAATAATTCGGAAGTGTCCGCGAGCAGAGCGAAGCATTACTTTGGGAGGTTGGTTGGCTTGCATTCAACTTTGATAGCAAGGTTAGCCAAGTTAGTGTTCCCTTCTTTAACGTAAGATATTGATCGGGTTCGTTTTTCTCCGGTCTTCAAAAACATCCAAGCCGAAGGAGTGTCTTGGGCTATAGACTGGAAATTGGGGAGTCAACAAAATGAAGCTATTGTAGCGTTTGACTTTTGACCGTCAAGTTAAGGCAATCAACATGATTAATATAAAAATTACTATGCTTCTGGTGGGTAAAAGTAACAATCGTGGTATGTATTTACATTCTGAAGTAAAGTGGATATTACTAAAACATGTGAATAAGGGTGTGCGTGTATGTGTTGTTTTTGTTAAAAAAAGGACGTTTTAAGTGGTCGACAATAGCACTGAAAAATAAGGCTTTTTGTACTTCAGGAAGCTCGTATCTTGGAAAGTATTTGAGAATGCCACATTTTCACTTCGGATTTGTGTTTAGAAGGCGAAAATACGATAGTTTCACCAAATGGCATTCCCCAAATCGGGCAAGTCTATTTACCATCGTGAAAATCATGGATTAAAAAAAAAATAAAAATATGACTGACTGCCGGTTTTTAATTGGGTTAGGGAGGCTTGTTTATTTACAAAAAAAAATGTATTTTACAAATCTGTAGACTCTCCCTAAACTGCATTTTTTCGATGAATATTAATCAAGACCATCACCACTCACCTAGTTGCAGCTAACCTCAAGCAAAATGCTGCTTTTCTGATGAAACCAATTTGCGTGTATAGATCTGCGAGTGTTTCAAACCTTTGAATTTTTTCTTGTTCTGATAAAGTCAAGTTGATGTATACTACATTTTGCAAAAAACTAGCAGCTTGCAGAGCATGATTTTGTTCCACTGCAATTCTGGCTGCTTTGAAACTAGCTTCAGTTTCAATAATACCCGCATTCTGATATTTGCTGTAATGAATTATTGCCTCTCTGTAACGCTTCGATATATCTTCAGGCAACATCGCATTCGCCACAATTTTTTTCGCCACCAAGCCAGTTACAGGCGGTGTTTGACTCAGCTTTCTAGGAGAACCTTCTTGCAAACTTGCATTTCTATGCAATGGAACGTTTCGTTGCATGTCAGGGTAGAGTACCAAAGCCGAGGCTGTACTTAGACCTTCATAGGCTGCTCCGAGCCATAACCAGTCATTCACCGACTTCAAAACTTCTGCTGCTTGTGCATAATACGCTAAACTTTCAGCTAATAAACCAGCTTGCAAACACAGGTCTCCTAAGTGTTTCGTCATGCGTCCGGTGCATCTTTTTTTGTTGTTCCTGGATTCCATATCTAACCCTACGAAATCCTTCTTCTCAAACGGGGCCAAGAGGAGAGAAACCCTTTCCAGTTTTTCCCTTGACCTTTCCAATCTCTTAGATTCGAGTACCCAAAAGAGAGAATTAATGAATTCATTCAGTTGTGTTTCTAAGTCTATACAAGGCGACAGTGGATCGTAAAATAACGCCCTAGTTTTAAAATTGCTGGGTGTGGTGAATTTTTCTATATTTGAATCTGGCTTGCTTTCACTATCTCCTGAACTACTGGAGCCTGGATTTTCCTCCGGCGATGATTCGCATTCTCTAGTGGGACCGAATAAAATACATCTAGAGTCGAACAAGGTTGTATTGTACTTAACCTTAAAACTTTCGTGAACTCTACATATCTCGTTGAGTTCTTGTTGCGAATCATACTTTCCCAGTGATATGAGACCTAGGAGTCTCCTGTGTGTTTGAAAATCACCCCAGTCGTTGTTTTCCACTGGATGCTCTTTTATATATCTTACCAAGATATTTCTTACCGTCCCCGTGGAATCCGTAATCTTGACAGAGTTCAACTTGGATATTCTGTCATAAAACTTGGTGAACGTTTTAGGTTTCAACTGGGACCGATGTGCCTAACAAGTACCAGGAGAGCTGCATGATCATGGGAATACTGTTCGTAATCTGGGTGAGACATGTTGGGCTCACTTGTACTGCTTGACAAAATATAACTAACAGATGAACGCATTTGAGTATGGTGGAATGGGCTATCTGGATAATATTTCAAGTAGCATATTGATACGAGAATAGAAAAACCCTTAAGTAATTGAAATTGAAAATAGCCTCAATAGTGGATTTTTTGTCGATAACACCAATACGTCAAAAACAAAAACAAAACCAGCTGCTTTCTGTCATATGTCAATGTGAAGAATCGGTGTTGCCACTTCTCCAAATGAATAGTCGATGTTTTTTGAAATATCCGGTAAAAGCACCCTGCTCTCGGAAAACTTGTTGGACTTGTGTTACATACATACATGGGCCGTTTTCGACTTAGAGAGCTTTTTTTGATCCAGAACAAGTGATTTTCAAGTACCGTTTTTTTGCGCAAAAATCACTCACACTGCCTCCTTCTTTTTACCAGCATAAACTACGAACACCAAATCCTTCATTTTCGGCACAATTTCGCATAAAATATGTAAATATATCAAAAATAATAATAAAAATATCAAGAAAAGCAAACCTCTTCTTCTTCTTTCGAGTTTTTATGGCTGATAAGATAGTCATACAATAAATAAATATTATCCACAGCTGGAATATTATATAGTCATGATGGTTTACAAAAGTCTTATAATACAAAATCACATAATAAATAACAGACTTCATACAATAAATAATTGTTTTCTACTGTTGTTTTAAAATTTTTCATACAGCAACATTGTTTTTAGTATTGATGGGCTAGAAAAAATTTATGAAAATAAAAAAACAAAATGTGACTAACCGACAACCCAGTCGACCAGAATCGATCGCATAGAAGTTGCAGGAAGTTACTGCGGAGATCTGCGACTTTGCAATGTAGATACAGAAAAGGGGCACCAGTAATTATTGGTGAGTGCTTAATGTCCGCAAATACTCACATCGCGTGATACCTAGGACGTCGCGAAGTGTATGTTTTAAGGGTTTCACAGACAGCCACAAAGCGATTTCGCAAAGCAGCAGTTTTTTGGAGAATTATAAATAGACAAATGGAAATTGAATGCACCTCCCATGGAAGTTATAATAATGTATATATTATATAACTTGTAATTACTATTACTATATAATAGTTATTTAATCAACTAATGTATTGAAGGTGGCGATTAATGATCGAGATATTTTAACGCGAGAGCGAAGCGAGCTAGTTAATTTTCGATATCCATTTGCTTCAACTAGGAGGAAACTTACAATATTTGGATTTTAAAATACATATATTTGACAGCGCGAAGGTAATATGATTTGGAATATTGTTTAGTTGCCTATACCACAATGATGCGTTAATAGAAATCGACCTTAATAGGTTATTAATGGTCGATTTCGGTGTATGTTTGGCTGCATATATCACAATTATGTATCAATTTCATGTTATTTGCCTTACAGTAATAATGTAAATATAAACCCGTCAACTCAGCCAGAAGGCCGAAAAGCGATGTTGAAAGTAATGTTATTCAGTATACACCAACAGTATCTACTAAAGAACGGGTATTCCACTGTGGCCCATGCGTTACGCCATCTACAGAAATCTACAGAAATGCACGAAAATATGTGAAACTCCGGAAAAGGGAATGAACTCCGGGGACGATGATAAACTCCGGGGACGAGGATAAACTCCTTGGGCGGTAAGTTGAAAACATGAAATTTAATTCGTTGGCAGACAGAGTATAAATAGTTTGTTTTTTTACTTTAAATGAAGAGTACTTATTTTCCCAAATACTTCAAATATCAGAAGCATGTATATATGTCATGGTGAAGGGATAATATTATGTTTAAATCAATTTTGGGGCACCGGTGGCTGGTCAGGTTGACGAGAGTCTTATCAATATCTGAGCTAAGCAACATCGGGCGCGTTTAGTACTTGGATGGGTGACCACCTGACAAGGAAGGTGCGCGTTAAAATGCCCTAACAACTGTAGCGTAGTAGCATATTCGCAGCTGCAGGCGTCTTATCAATGAGCACGCGATAATACGATAGATATGCCGTCCTTCGGAGGGGACGTTAAGATGGCGGTCCCGAGTTCATAGATGTTGAGCTCGTTAAAGAACCCTACCTCTGAAACAACAGAGGATTCGGCAAAATTTCTGGTTGGGGGGAGCGTGCTCACCGGCGTGGGTGTTTAGCCCTGGTCGCAGAAATAGGCCGACGTTAAATAAAGCAAATAAAAAAAACCATTTTGTTCGAATTTGATGCATTTGGTTGATATCAATAAATGAAGAGTAGGTATATTTTACTTATTTGTAAAAAAACTCAATATTTAATATTTTGGTGCCGAATATATTATTGAAAAAAATACATATACAGAAAGTTACAATATATTTCACTCTACTACCTGTGCTGTATTTTGGATAAAAAAGTTTTATTATTTTATTGCGAAGTTTGAAACTTTAAATTTTGGGCATAGCTTTCTTATTAGGAGCCGTTTTTCGACCTATGATCAAAATATCATAATCTACTTGTATTGTTTTATCATTCTGACGATAATCGATTATTATATTCATACATAGGTATCAATGGAGATCGAAATGCGTATTCAGGTGAAACGTCAAATTAATAAAATGCACGCAAAAAGGTAATTGTTGGTTAATAGCATCGTGTCATTGAAAATTACATTTCAGTAAGTTAGTGATAGGCCTCTTGAAGAAGTCGCTCGGCTATAATTTATGGAACTTTATCCAGGTTACATCATTTCATATTCAAATAATAACAAGTTCTAAATTCGAATAAGATAAACAGAGGTACGTAGCATAGTGAGCAATGCACAATTCATCAGAACTTCTTGAAATGATGTTGCATGCAATTGCCGCGGCCAGTAACTTGAATTGGGGATTTCACAACTCTATTTATATTTATGTCCATGAAGCGAAGTCCTCAGTACATCTATGATAGGTATCCAAGATGATCTTCAAAGTGATATCATTTCGTATTTCCTGCGACTTCCTTTACTTCGCTGTTGACTGGGAATGTGAGATATGAGACAGTTGAATATGGTTCATTCCTGTGTCGAGTACATTAATTTCGAACTAATTTTGCTTGAAGAAACAAAAGAGTAAGTTAAATTATGTGCATCGAATAAGGATTTCCATATTTTTGGTCCATATGAGTGGTATCATTTTGCACGTTTGAAACTTCATGCTACTAAGCTATCCCTAACTTTTGGATTATCTTTGAATACTATAAAGTCTTTTTTCCATTAGTTGTTCAATTTGTGTAACTCATTATTTCATTTGCATTTCACACAATATAATACTATAACATTTAAGATATTGGGTATTCTTATTCATTATTTATAATTATTTAATTTTTTTTATTTAATTAAAAAATTTTTTCGTCTATTTTTCAAGGTTAAGTTGAAAAACAGGCTCTTGAAAATGAGTATTTTAGTTCTTACCACGGTGAGACCTTCATCATTTTCAGGAGCTAACGTAGAATTTTCTATTCCGATGCATTGTAACTTTATTTTACAAGTTAATAAATTATGATGGTATTCATATTTTCCGTATGAGTTATTTTGAGTATTAGTGAATTCCATTCAAAACAGAAGTTTAGGGAAAAATACATTCCATCGGCAACAGTGCGATGCTAATTCTCTGTCAAGAAGTTAGAATGTCAAATGTCAAATTAAATTGACAGTGGTCGTCAATGCCAAACCAAAATAAAAGGGGGAATGTAAAAGTTGGGTCCTTTTCATTATTTTCTGTAGTTTCAGTTCGCTCTCAGTGTTGTATTAGTGGAATGTAATAAATGATATGTTATCTATCAAGTGTGAATAAGATATAGTGACCAAAACAATGACCACTTTCCTAGTGTCGGCAGCAGAATTATCGAACATATTCTCCGTTTTAGCAGTCCTATTATGTTTTTGTGCAATGATATTATTCATAACAAGGTTTGATATTTTATTTTTCATTTTATTCAGTTGATTTTTATTGTTCTTGTGAATGGAACAAGTAGAAGTATTATTGATAGATTATACATATTGTCTCATTGTTCTCAACCTGAAAGTCACATAGTTTTGGGATCAGTGGTACCACAAGCTTGGGGACCAGATTGAAGCATACAAATTATACTATAATTTAATTGAAATTTTCACGCACTCCAATTTTTAAATTTACAATTCCAGAATTGACAAGAACATAAAATTGGTTAGGTACTCCAGCTTTTTATATATTTGAAAAATATGCAGTTTAGGGAGAATCCACAGATTTCAAAAATATTTTTTTTTAAATAAACAAGCCTTCCTAACACAAAAACCAAAAAAGTCCGGCGTCAGTCATAAAAATAACGAGTAAAAAAAAATATTTTTTTAATCCATTATATTTAAGACGCTTAAATATCCGTTCTGAATACAAATCCAAAGTCAAAATGTGGCATTTTCAAATACTTTCTGAGATACAAGCTTCCAGAAGTACAAAAGTCCTTAATTTTCGGCGCTATTTTCGGCCACTGAAAACACTCAACATTCTTCCTTCTTTTAACAGAAACACCACACACACACACAAACACCCTTATTCACGTGTTTTTAGTACTTTTTGTACGAAAAACTGCTTTTCTGAAATATGCACTTTTATTCAGAATGTAAATACATACCACGATTCTTACTTTTACCCACCAGAAGCAGATAGTAATTTTCATTGCTTCAACTCGACGGTCAAAAGTCAAAAGCTACAATAGCTGCATTTTGTTGACCCCCCGATTCTCTAGTTTCCAGCCCCAAAACACACCGTCTGCGTGATGTTTTTTGAAGACCGGAGATCCGGTCCACACAAAAACGAACTCGGTCAATATCTTACGTTAAAGAAGGGAACACAACCTAACTTGGCTAACCTTGCTATCGAAGTTGAATGCAAGCCAATTTTTTTCCAATTATTATTGAGGCAAATAGTGACAATCAGTCGCTAGATGCAAGTACACGCTACATCACCCCTCATGGTTGGCTGTTTCTCCTTCCACAGGCACATACATTCAATCAAAGGGGGACATTTTCAAAATTGAATGATTTCTTCAAAATACGTGACTGTCAATAATTTTCTTTATTTTCAAGATTCTAGAGAAATGAACTATCACATAAACTAAAAATTTTGGTAATACGTGAATTCTTCCTAAACTACATTTTTATAATATATTTATTCAGGTTTTTTTTTAGATTGATTCTGAAGACGTTATAGAAATTCATCCAAGGTTTATTGTAGTCTTAAGGCAATTTATTTCTAATTGAAACATTATAATTCATTGACATTTGCAGATCTGTACATAAAAGACATACCTACTATGAGAAAGAAAGCAAACTATACCCCTCTACTGATGTTCTTTTTATCTGTAGGAAATCTATGAATGTAATGAAAAACATTTGATGCCCTTTATTTCAAAATTCATTTATCACTAAATAGAGATAATCTGATAATTGATAAGTAGGTTCTACAATGGATTATTGGAAATTATATTCACTCGTCCTTGTCATAAAAGACTTATTTAGAGAATTAATAGTGTATATATGACATGAATTAATGAAATAGTTTAAAAACATTTATTGAAATTAATAGATTGATTATTTGGTTACGGTATTGTAGAGAATTGAAATACCTAATATGTCTACCAATTATAAAGAAAAAACACATTTTTCTTTTTTTCTACATTATCCTTCAGACATTAAAGTATGTAAAAAAATCCGAGGTCAAGATTAAATTACTTGCAGAAAAGATGAAAAATTATCATATAAAAAGAGCCTGTTTGCATAAAATTTCATTCCCTATATTTTTTCTTAATTATCTCAGCATATATTGAGAATACGCTCATCAAAAATTTACCATTCGGCCATATTCAAATAAGATATAAATTGAGGGATTTTAGTACCTTCATTTTTCAAAATAGAGAAATATTGTTTGGTAATTGTGTATGAAACAAAAGTGTCTCATAAAAACAGATAAGTTAAAATATTTGAAATGCGCTGATTTAATGTGAAAACTACTATTCCCGCAAATTTAATTTATCAGGTTTATGACTTGTGATCATTTCGTATCATCAATACTTGCACCACCTATCATTAAAAAATATTGATACTGAAGTATTACACATACATAGAATAGAGAGGTGTTTTTGTTTTCAGTAACATAATATTTAAATATTTGATCCAATATTTTGTGATTTATCTTGATGATACTTCTGCATATAATGCAGTAGGAGATTTAAAGATTTAATTCCGTCAATAAATGTGATTTTCAGTAGAAAATTGAAGGTATATGAATTCCAGAGTGTTATTTTATACTACAATATACCGGGGTTGGCATGATTTAATCATTTTGATTTAAGTCACGATTTAAATCAAATGATTTTTTCAGTAAAAATCAATGATTTAATCAAGTGTCTAATTTCGGATTATCAAACTTAAAAATTAAGCTCTAACAGTATCTAAATAAATCATTTGTCACTCTGCTGTATGGATATCAATATCATTATTATAATATTTGAACAAAAAAACTAATTTTCCAGCTTTTTGTGTTCCCAGTTGGTTGCGTAACTTGGTGTGCACAATTCCAAATGTGGAAAATACTCATTCAACCGAAGCTGAAGAGGCTAGCGCCCCAAATAGTTGCCTCAATATTGGATACATTTTTTACTGTTCCTCTTTCTCAAACACATTTTTTTGTGCCATTCACCACTCAAGTGATGTGACATTGTTAATTACTTCCTCTGCGAACATTACAGGTTTGAACGGTTTTGATTTCGATCTGAGTTTCACTATTAGCGGCAATAAAAATGATTAAAACTATTAGTTCCATACTTGAAAAATTTCGGTCAATCGCTGGTTTACTACAGGATTTAGTATTTACATTAGGCTCAGTCTATAGCAATCGCAAAATTCAATCAAACTATAGTTTAAAAAAAAAACGAAAAAATTGTGATTTTTGGATTAATTGAAAAACTCATGATTTTTTTCCAACCCTGCAATATACCACCATGCATAACATTTGCAATGACGCATAAGTGACAAAAAATGGAAAAAGGGAGCCAAACATACATATTTTTTCAACACCTGCTCTGAAAGTTCAATTTTTTAGCTCCTTGTATCGTGTCAAAAGCGCCCAATATATTCAGCCTTGGCTATATGTTTTTCGTTACTGCACTAGTCCGCAAAGTATGTTATTACTGTAGAGTTTTAACTCTACTATACTAACGGTAGTAATAAGATGTCACAACCATTGACATTTAATTTTACTCTCCATAACTAAGTACTTGATTGTATTTTTCTTGAAATTGAGCATTTAATGTGTTGCAAAAAATAATGTATGCTAGTCTTAGTTGTTGCAAAAACTACTATTATTCTAGATAGCCATGATTCAACATTCAGGATGAAAAATGATGGTATTGTTTCATCATTTCTTGAATCATATAGTTTTTGATCTGCCTTGTATATGGTTCGATATTTTTTATCCAATATAAAGTTATTTCTAATTTTGCGGTGGCAGATTCTAGATCTAAAGTTTCGTACTTCTCTGGTTTAATTTTTTCATTTCAAATCTATACTCGAATCATAGTTGTACTTAATATACAATTTAACTTTAATTAAGTACTTCTTTCTTCAAGATCATTTTCCATTGAAAGAATTATCTCCTAGATAATGTTTATAAATGCATTGGAATATATTCAAGAAGATATAATGGAAAAAATAAATAAGGGGTTTGAATTCTTGGACTGCAAAATGCATTTCCAAAAAAAGTGCACCTTTCAAACAATTATTCCTTTAGTGAAATTAATGTCTCGTTTGATCTGTACACTTCATAAATCATTTTTTTAATACTTCGACATTATCATAATTAATATTGTTTTTTATTGGTATTATTTCCTTTGTTTCAGAATTTTTTATCAAACAAAAGAGTTTTTCAATCGAATTCTTTATCAAACCAATGATTCTATTGACGAAAGTAATCTCAAGTAAGAAATAATTAACCAAACTGACTAAATTTCGATGACCCGAAGTAACTTGAAAATATTTTTGAAATAATATTTAATGTTGCATCCACGGATTAAGAATGAAAAATGATCACAAGTAAACGGTATGAGACTAGATTATAATTATCTACCAACAGTAATTCAAAATCACCTAAGTAAATAATGCAGAACTTCTTGAAAAAATGCCTTTATATTTTAATGAACTCAACAAAAACATTTATTATTAACTTATTGTAAGCCAAAAACGGGTATGATTTTTTACAATATATTTTAAACTGTAGTTAATTGTACATTTGTGGCCAGACATTTGTATTATATTTTGTGTATTAAACATTTTTCACTAGTAAATCTCAGTGTTGTGAAAATTTGTTAACACTAATACTACATCTAATAGCAAGTAAATATTTTTTAATTGGATTAATTTTATGTGAAATAATATTTTTTTCAATTTGGCAACTGGACTCCAATATCATGAATATTAAAAAAAAGTTGAAAATGGTTACAACGTATCAAATTTGTAATTTTTGGGTATTGGTGTGATAACATATTGTGATAATTCTCCACTAATAACTTTTCTAATCAACAACTTGTTTTACATCCGTTTCCTAGAATATAGTTTACATGATTCTGTACAGGATCATACCCAAACTCATAATATCGTCTCAAGAACATCAGTCCTGTGATGAAACTGTCTAATGTTTTGATTTACTGCAATAGCTGCCGTTTATTTTTTTGATTCTCAATTGAAATGTAAATGAGCTAACACTACTCCAATACATTTTACAGAGATAATTTTGAAAGGCCCTTTGTTTATGAATTTATTTACTTGTTCTTGAATTTTTTGTCTATATTGAAATTGTTTTCTTCTAGATGATTTTGGTATCTCATTTATTTTCATTTCAATATGATTGCAGTTCTATTACTTTTCCATATCATTTAAAATTCGTTAAGCATCCAAGTATTCATTATGTGAATTATTATGATGATGGATTGCAGCTTCTAAATAATTTTTTTAATTTATTTTTCAGTTTTGATAACATTTCACAAACATTTTCACATCTCGTATAATTTCTCTCTGCTGAATCGTTTTCACCAGTGTGATATAGAGTGGTATGAGTTAGTTTAATTCCCCCAGATCTAGCCCATTCATGGAATACTCCTAAAGTAAAAGATGCACCACAGTCTGTTACTTTGTTTCATTTTATATATGAAATAACATATCTTGTTATCTCATCAATGAATGGTTTTGTAGTTCTATCAGTGTACGATTGTCTACTGCAAAATCCATGAGCACTCTTTTATAAGAATTTGTGTAATTTCATGCCATATGGATTTAATTGGGTTTTGGTAAATATTTGAATTTCACATGCTGACAGATTTCACAAGTTTTTATGTAATGTTTGACAATTTTGTATGTATTCTTCTAAGACAATTGCACAGTAATTCTGTAATAAGTTTTGTAATAACACCACCAGGTTCATCATGATAGAGAAATATAATTTATCTTTTCGTCTCGGTACTTCTTCTCATAATTCCATTTTCTCCAAGTATTGAAAATTCAGATCACACCATAATATTTTCGATTAAGTTCTGTACATTGTCTAGAAATTGCATCTTCGTCCTCCAATTCTCTTCCAAATTTGTGATTCATTTCCACTTTGAAAGTTTTCAAAAATATCTTCAATCTTGCTAAATGACCCATCAAATTTTCTGAAGTCACGAGCTGAGTTAGTGAAATGCAATCTTTATTTGAAAAAGGAAATATGAAGTCGTAATCAAAACATTAATGGTTATGCATATGATATTCACATACAAACATTAGATAACTACTGCCAAATTTTTAAGTTCAAGGGTGCTTAATTCCTATACAAGTAATAGTTAGTTTTATAGAACCTTATGATCTGTTAACACTTTCTCAACACGGTTTTAGAAAAAACAAATCAACGAAATAAGCCACATACCATTTACTGAATTATGTTTATACTTCCTTAGATAAAGGAAAGTATGTTGTGTCACTTATGGTTTGATTTTTCAAAGGCTTTTGACTGCCTAAACATACATTTCATATTGGAAAAACTTAGTTATCTGGGCCTAAGAGGTAATATTTTAAAATGGTTCGAGTCTTATCTTTCCGACAGAAGTATTTTCATAGTTTGGTATCATCAGCATAGAGGGAGTGAGAGCAGTGCAAAATTGAAGGTATATCTGTCGTATATATAAGGAATAGAATGGGGCGCAGGACAAATCCCTGGGGGACGCCAGAGAGAACATTGTGCCAGGTGGAGTAGGAGTCGCCCACTCGGACCTTGAAGTTTCTGTTGCTGAGGAACCCTTCTACCCATCTGTGTAGTGATCCACGGATACCGAAATTTTACAGTTTCAAAAGTAGTCGTTTGTGTGGTACTCGGTCGAACGGTCTCGAGAAGTCCCAAGTATACAGTGCGCGCGTAAAGTATGGAAACATGAAGATATCTTTGACACCCCGTAAGATACAATAACAAAATTTTGGTTATGTATATTAGATGGACCAGCGATTTTAAATTTTGTATTTTCGACGTTGCCAAATGTACAGTTTCTGAGATATACGGACAATATGTTTATTTTTAAATGGGACAACTCGTTTATTTCAAAATTTTCTGTTACAGTTTTTTATTGCCGATGCAGCATACAATAATGGCCAATATTGACCATTAATTTTAAGAAATTAGGAAAAACATTTGTATTTTGTAATTAATATTGCAGTAAACAGAAAACAATACCTACAGAAAAAAAACTAATGGACATGTTCAATATGACCTCCTTGTCTTTGGAAACAGAAATCCATTCTAAATGAAAATTCATCCAAGACTTTTCTAATCGTTTCCGGAGAAATTAGTGCTAGATATGTCCTCTGTAATTCTGTCTTTCAGTCCTTGGATAGTCTGTGGCCTATTCACATACACTTTGCTTTTTAAATAACCCCACAAAAAATGAGGTGTCAAATTCGGAGATCTTGCTGGCCATTCGATAGCTCCTCTTCTTCCAATCCAACGATTTGGAAATGTAATGTCGAGAAACTCAAGAACGCCTCGAAGATAATGAGGAGGCGCTCCATCTTGCTAAATCCAAATTGATCTATTCACGATGTGAGGATTTATATCATCAGCAAAGAGTCTGGCTAATTCTGGAATTAACTCTAATTCAAAAAATGCCCAGTATTCTTCACCTGTCATGGTTCTATTCCAAAAATAAGGTCCAATAATGCTATTCTTAATAATTCCTGCCCACACATTGATCTTTTGTGGATACTGCGTATGTGCCTCCACCATCCAATGAGGATTTTATCTGATCAGTACCTGCAGTTTTGTTTATTGACCGTGCCATTTAACTGGAAAGTAGCCTCATCAGAAAAAAGGATTTGATTAAAGAAATTAGGATTAGTGTCAAATCTATTCAACATTGTTTCATAGAACTCCATTCTGCGATCTGGATCGTCTTCGTTTAGTTCCTGTACCAATTGTACTTTATAGGGATGCCATTTTTATTTTTTTTAATATTTACGAACAGTTGTTTGACTGATGTGATTTTCGGTTGCAACAACTCTAGTAGCCTTATGGAGTCTTCAACCATCGACAAATAAATGTCAGTTTTTGTTTGCTCTGGAATAGCAGGGCGGCCACTTTTTGGGAGTTCTCGTACATGTCCACTTTCTTCAAATTTATCAATAATTTTAGATACAGTACCACGTGCTATAGGAGTTCTGTCTTCATACTTGTTATTAAATATTTCACATTCGTGTGTTCGTGTCCTACAAATAATGTCGCAAATAAAACACTCAAATTTCATAATATTATGGTATTACCTGTCACCACATCCTTTTAGTATTAAAATTTCAATTCTTTCACGCTCTGTTAAATGTACCATTGTATTTCACTCTGATTTTTGTCGCTGGTAAGCCTTTTTTTAAAAACTATCACGATGTACCTACTGACAGTTAAACCTACCGGATTTAACGAAATGATACCGATATTCATATCATGTTTATCAGTACAAAAAAAAATATATGCGTCGACTAGAGAACCTCCTCCTTTTTGGTTTCGTCGGTTAAAAACAGCAAAGACTTTTTTAAACTTTAACAAATACCAAGTGGCCCATTTTATTTTCTCTTTATGTTAATATCAACGGTTGCAATAAAAATATTTTTACAATTTTTTTAAAATTAATGGCTATTAACAGTTTGTATGCTGCATCGGCAATAAAAAACTGTAACAGAAAATTGTAAAATATACGGGTTGTCCCATTTAAAAATAAACATATTGTTCGTATATCTCAGAAACTGTACATTTGGCAATGTCGAAAATATAAAATCGTTGGTCCATCTAATATACATAACCAACATTTTGTTATTGTATCTTACAGGGTGTCAAAGATATCTTCATGTTTCCATACTTTACGCGCGCACTGTATAATATCAATCTGCCTTGATCGACGAGGCTTGTCCAATGATGTAGCCATTCAAGTAGGTTAGTTCCAGTGGATCGGCCAGGTAGAAATCCATGTTGGTTATCAGGTATTATTCCATTCGACAGGAGGAAACTAAGGAGAACATTTGCTATTATTTTTTTCCATTAATTTAGCACATATAGGGTTGAGACTAATTGGACGGTAGTTACTGGGGTCGAGTTTATAAGTGTGGATTCATGCAGCACAAAATAACAATGATCAAATAACAAATAAGAAATAACATTTAGCAATATAAGTTGAACTCTATAGTGTTCAATGACTATGTTCATGCAGACAAATAACAATTATCATTTAAGAAATAACATGTAGAAGTTGGCCAACTTTTATCTTTTTACATTATTTTAACGAAATTTTGTTCTAGTGCGCAACTAGTACCCAGATGACCGCGGATTGGTCAAACCGATGATGAAAATAACCTCACTTTTTCTAATATTTGAGGTATTGTTTTTGTTTTATATTGTTTATTGGACATTTTGAATTTTCACTTGTTTCTTATTATCGAGGGGACATGGAATTTCGAAAAAGTAATATTACCTAATTTAAATGCCTCGGATCTCCGTCTTGTGCGCATGCTTACTTTTTATTTCTTAATTGTTATTTTGAGTGCATGAATGCTACATTTTAATTCTTGTTAATTGATAATTGTTATTTGTTATTTATTATTTGATAATTGTTATTTTGTGCTGCATGAATCCGCACTTACCCTTTTTGAATATGGGGGTTACTGACGAGGTTAGCCAGGATGCTGGGAGGGTTCCAGTATCAAACGAAGTTTCCATTATGTGTGCTAAGGGTTCAGTGAGTATTGCGGCACAGTTGGTGAATTTTTTTTCAGGTATTCCAGGACTGTTTGCTGGAAAAAAACTACGTCGGTTATTTCTATTGCTTGTCTTGGGGGCATCGAAGGGAAATTTCCAGCTGGTTCGCAAATTCTTCCGCTACCTCGGTTGATGATGAACAAAGAGTGCCATCTGGTTTTTTGAGGAGGGGGGTCGCTACTCTGGTGGACAGTTGTTGTCGAGTGTACTTGAAGATCAACTTAGGTCCTTTTTGGCAAAGAGAGTTCTCATATAATTTCCTTTTATATGCAACTTCTTTGTATAGATTGTTCGAAAACACACGGTGAATACCAAAATCGTGTGCATTTCGAGTTGTTTTGAATTTACGCCAGTCTTCGTTTATCAAAATACTAGAACATCAATAGTTCCACTAACATGATATAAAAAGCACTAACTTTCTGTACACAACTGTAATTTTAGATCAATTAATATTACTTTGTAGCACAACACAAGTGTTGAGTCACTTTCTGTACACAATCTGGACCCTGTCCGTAATGTATTCAACTTGTAATTAGTGTCTTTCATACTTGCTTTATTATTAGTATTATTGTTTATTATTAGGTTATTAGCCTAATTTATCTTTGTATCACTCTGCATCATTCTTGGTATCACTTCTCTTGGTAAATATAAAGTTACTCTAGACATGCACTCTGAATATAGGGAAAAATGCGGCAGTCTAATACCGTTTCCGAGTTAAAGAAATTTAAAAAAAAATTTAACCTCATTTTCAAGCACCGTTTTCTCGCACAAAAATCACTCAAAATGCCTCTTTCTTTTTACCAGCATAAACAATACACCCTAAATCACTTATTTTCGGCACAACATTGCACAAAATATCGTCGTTTTTATCGAAAAAATCCTCCTTCTTACACAGTTCCAAATAAACAAATTTCCCACTTTGACAGATGGAATTTAGTAACTTTGCCTTATTTTTCATGTTGGTAATAAATGAATTACCGCCCACAACAATTGCACTCATAAGTGAAGGGGAAACTAGTGCTCACATTTTAATTCGAAAAGTTGGCGGTGATTCATTTATCACCAACATGAAAATAAGGCAAAGTTACTAAATTCCATCTGTCAAAGTTAAATTGTTTATTTGGAACTGTGTAAAATGAGATTTTCGTTAAAACGACGATATTGTCAAGTTGAAAATAAGTGATTTATATTGTTTATGCTATAAAAGAGCATTTGTATTTATTGCGAAAAAGCGCTTGAATGATATTAAAGTTCTCTAACTCGGGAACGGTATGAGGCCGCCGCATTTTTCTTCCGGATTCGTGTTCACGTAAGAAAAGTTTTTTCCCTATATTCAGAGTGCATGTGTAGAGTAACTTTATATTTACCCTTCTCTTATAATTTTTAACCGACGAAATCAAAAAGGAGGAGGTTCTCTAGTCGACGCGTATATTTTTTTTATGTATGATCACGCATAACTTTTCACAGAGCAGTTTGTTCCGATGATTCTTTTTTCATTGGATAGGGTGTACTTCGAATTGGTCCCATTTGAATTTGAACAAAAAAATCCATCGCTAAGGGTAGCAAAATGGAGGATATTGATCGTTCACCCTCTGAATTATGGTCCGTTAACCGATTCTATCAGGCATAACTTTGTAGCGGGTTTTCCGATTTGGATGATTCTTTTTTTATTAGATAGGGTATACCTAATAATTGATCATATTTCAATTTGGAATGAAATGATCCACCCGTATGGGTAGAAAAATAGGGAATGATTGATTTTCACTTGTGAACATTGGCACACATATGTAGTTGACATTGATAGATCCTCCTACATCCGTCACAATAATTACATTCTATGAAAGGATGGAATTATATACAAAGTGATGAAATCAACTAACCAGAACTTTCAAAAATAATTTATATTATATAACAATAAATAGTTATAGTAGATCATATTTAATAGTTGGAGTAAGCTAGGTAAGTAAGTATTTTGGAAGTAATCAAAAATTAAGTAGGTAGTAATTAGTAGATTTCAGCCACAAAAAATTGAAAAATTAAAACTTTTTTGGGTGACCACCTGACAAGGAAGCTCCGCGTTAAATGCCCTAACAACTGTAGCATATTCGCAGCTGCAGGCTCTTATCAATGAGCACGAGATAAGACGATAGATATGCCGTCCTTCGGAGGAGACGTTAAGATGGCGGTCCCGAGTTCATAGATGTTGAGCTCGTTAAAGAACCCTACCTCTGAAACAACAGAGGATTCGGCAAAATTAAACCTACGAAAAAATCAACTGAAAAGCAAAAAATAAAATAAACCTTCTTAGTCTTAATGATAATTGAGCTCCTAAACTAATGTAACTAATTTTGAGTAGGCGCCAAATGAATTAGGTAAAGCGTAAAATTATGGCAGTGTAACGTAAATAAACTTAACTTGGTTCTACTAATTTATTTCACACTTAATCTACAACTTAATTTATATTACTACGCCACTGAATAGCTCGATCGTATGGGCTCGTTCAGACTGTCCGTGCCATCTTGAGGGCTACCTATTTATCTCCGTCACAGGATTCCCGATCTTTCGAATTCCGGCAGTTGGCGACGGCATGTTCCAATTGTTTCCAATATTGACCGTTGTTTTCCGCGGAAGAGCGACTGGATGGTTCTCGAATATCTCCGGGGATGATCTCATCGCTGTCGATGGCAACGTGTGAGGCGACAGGTCCGGCCTAGGTTCGTTACATTGCCCCCTTCTTAAAGACATTTCGTCCCGAAATTTCATCCTTGGAGTGTGACGATATCTGCATGACTCCCCATATCTGCACCGTGAAGTTCGATGGAAGTAACACTCCACGGTCTTCATGATCGGTCGTGGAAGAGGGTTACAGCAAACCAAAATCCTGACGCCGCTGGATCTGAATATCGCCTCCAGCATACTTCTTATGACTCTCCAGTCCAACCCATCAATACCACAGGATAGTTTTGGAATTGCTAGATCCGCCAGATTCTGGTCCACCATAGTATCTCTTAGTTTGGTGAGACTCTTCCAGACATCTTCATAGGACGGTTTATCTTGGGAATGCCTCTTGGTAACTAGGTAGTAGATGTTTCTCTGGCCTTTCTTCAACTGTAGCACCCCACCAACTTCTGGATTCTGCTCCCGCAGTGTTTGGAGTTGACCAAATTTCTTGGAGAACACTACGGCGATGCCCCTGGACATTCGAAGATCTTCTGCCACACAGTGCGCTAGTGCGTAGTCAGCAGGCACCTCGAAAAGGTCTCGTGACTCCTCTCTAGTAACCCCATGTAGAATTTTCTGCCCGTTTGAATACAAGGACATAAACTTCTCGAACGTCATATCATCCTCCGGTGGCTTGAGGGTGCGAACTTGGTCATGGTTTCCAGCGTAAGGGGCCAACCTGTTGAAATGGACGACCCTTGGTTTCCTCGGGGTGGCTTATGGATTCGGTACACAAGGTCGTTTATCCTTTTCACGATTTTATACGGGCCTTCCCACGAGTTCCGCAACTTTGGTGATAGTCCACGACGACGTTTGGGGTTGTACAGCCAAACCAGGTCATCAACCTTAAATCCTCCAGCGTCGGCCTTGATGTCATAGGTCTTCTTCATTTTATCGCCGGCACTCTGGATGTTCAACCGGACTCGTTCGTGGATGTCGTCCATTCTCTGCCGAAGTTTGCTGACGTAGTCCTCTCCCGCAGTGTCTTGTCCTGGCGGTATCCCAAACTTCAGGTCACAAGGCAGTCGCAGTTCTCGGCCCATTATAATACTAGCAGGAGTTTGACCGGTTGACTCGTGTACTGCGGATCGATAGGCCATCAGGAACAAATGAAGATACTGGTCCCAGTCTCTTTGATGGTCAGAGACAACCTTGGACAAGTGGCGGTTGATCGTCCTGTTCATCCGTTCCACCATTCCATCGGACTGCGGATGTAGGGCCGTGGTTCTTGTCTTGCGGATGTTCAGCAGTAGACATATTTCTTGGAAAATGTTGGATTCGAAATTTCTGCCTTGATCCGAGTGCAGCTCCATTGGAATACCGAATCGACATATCCACTCTTTCACCAAGACGTCGGCGACGGTGATGGCTTCCTGGTTGGGCAGGGCATAGGCTTCCGCCCACTTACTGAAGTAGTCCATTGCCACAAGGATGTATTTATTCCCGTGGTCGGATACGGGAAACGGGCCGGCGATGTCAATGGCGATTCTCTCGAACGGGCTGCCTACGTTGTACTGACGCATCGGGGCCTTGGGTCGTATTCGAGGTCCATTGCTAGCAGCGCATACAGCGCACTTCCTGCACCAGTCCTGGACGTCAGCTTGACAATTGGCCCAGTAAAACCGTTGCCTCACTTTCTGCAGGGTCTTCCTCACTCCCAGATGTCCTCCGGCGACTCCATCATGGATTTCCCGCAGCACTTCTCTCTTCTGTTCCTGGGAACAATTATTTGGCGTCTGTCTTCCCCACCAATATCGGCCTCCAGCACGTTTCAGGATCCCATTGTCCAGAATAAGATAGTTCCATTGTGCCCAATAGGACTTAACAGCCGGCGAGTAACCTGCGACTTCCTGCCATGATGGTCTTCGATTGCCCTTCTTCCAGCTGACGACTAAGCCAAGGTCGGGGTCTGTCTCTTGGTCTTTCTGGATCTTGCTGTCATTCCAGTTGTCATCCTTTGCCGCGGTTCTACAAAGTGTTGCTTCTTGTTCTTCTGCTCGTCGGCAATGTGAGCAATCATCTGGACATGGTCTTCGCGACCAGGCATCTGCGTTCTTATGGCTAGTTCCGGCTCGATGTTCGATCTCGAAATCGAATTCTTAGAGTCTCTCGATCCAACGTGCTACTTGACCCTCAGGATTTTTTGAACTGTAAGAGCCATTTGAGAGCTGCATGGTCAGTTCTCAACAGGAATCTTCTTCCATACACGTACTTGTAGAAGTGTTCCACTCCCTTTACAACAGCTAACAGCTCTCGCCTGGTGACACAGTAATTGCGCTCTGGTTTGCTAAGCGTCTTGCTGAAATAACCAATGACCTTCTCCTGTCCCTCCTGGATCTGAGATAGGACAGCTCCAAGTCCCACGTTGCTGGCGTCCGTATCCAAATGAATTTCCCTTTGGGTAGGGATAGCTCAGTATAGGTGCGTTGATCAAAGCTCCTTTCAGCTTCCTGAATGAGTCTTGACATTCTTCGGACCACTGGAACTTTGTTTGGCCTTCCGTGAGCTTGGTCAGTGGTTTAGCGATGTTGGCGAATCCCAGCACATATCGGCGATAGTATGTGCATAAACCAAGGAAACTTCGAAGTTGGTGAATGTCTTTTGGGATGGGCCAATCCTTAACAGCTTTGATCTTCTGGTCGTCCACTGCTACTCCTTCCCAGAGACAACGTGGCCGAGGTATCGTACTTCTTTTGGAACAGATGGCATTTCTTAGGGCTCAGTTTCAATCCGGAGTTCCTCAGTCGCAGGAATACTTCCTCCAAGTTTTCACGTGGTCCTCAAACGATCTGCCGACCACAATTATGTCGTCGAGATACACTAGACACGTGTTCCATGAGAGTCCCTTCAGTACTGTTTCCATCAATCTTTCGAATGTGGCGGGAGCATTACAGAGCCGAATGGCATAACGGTGAACTGCCACAATCCTGAGCCGATGGTAAAGCAGTCTTTTCTCGATCTTCCTGAGCCAGTTCTGCTTGCCAGTATCCACTCTTCAGATCAAGGGTCGAGAAAATCGTGGAACCAGCCAACGTGTCTAGGGTGTCATCTATTCTCGGGAGAGGGTAACTGTCCTTCTTCGTGACATTATTAAGTTGGCGATAGTCTACACAAAGCGTGTCGATCCATCCTTTTTCTTCACCAGTACGACTGGAGAGGACCAGGGACTGTCAGATGGTTCGATAACTCCTTCTTTTCCCATATCGCTGACTATTTTGTCAGCCTCTTCATTCTTGGCAAGAGGAAGTCTTCTTGCTGATTGCCGGATCGGTCGGGCACCCCAGTATCAATATTGTGCTGGACCAATTAGTTCGACCTCCTTCTCCTTGTCCGGTATCGAAGATGTCTTGTACTTCTTAACTAAATCTCTTAGTTTGGGCTGTTGAGCTGGTTTTATATCTTTGGAAGAGATGGCAACTAATTTTTCTGTTCTGTGGGCAAGTTGTTGGGTTGGCTAATCGTACCTCGTACACTCCGGATCACTGAGGAAACTGGCGAGCAGTGCCCCAATATTGTTCCTTTCTTCAAGGTCACTGGAAAATAATTGACATTCATGACCCTTACGGGCACAAATTTGTCAGCACGCAACAAGGTCTTCCCTAGTGCAATCCCTCGTCCAATTTTCTCATCATGAAGTTTGGGCTCGAACATCACCACGTTTCCACTGCTCGTACTCCCGTCAGGCGAGCCTCCAGAATGGTTTCAGCCCTCTCAGGTACGCTTACATCTTCAGCCAACAACACACGGATCAACCCCTCACTTCTCCCATGAAGCACCAGCTCTTCTCCGTTGACACGTAGGACGCCGTCTTTGAAATCAATTCAAACCCTCTGGAATTCATGATGTCCATTCCGATGATTGCATCGTCTTCGATGTCCGCTACAAGTGCCTGATGTTTCACTTTAGTGCTGCCCAAAATTATTTCAATCGGTAGCTCGCCTATAAGTAGCTGGCTCCCCTGTTGCTGTGCGTAGCTTCAAGTTGTCGGTTCAATCCGTTCCGGTGTTCTGGCAAAGGAAGGCCGAGAATTGTCCTAGTCGCACCTGTATCTAGCAGCATGGTGCAAGGCTCGTTATTGATGAGACCGTCTACGAAGACACCTTTGTTCTGTCGTTGAAGGATAGCGACATATGCGTTGTTAACCGAGGCTTGCCGGACACATGCCGACGATTGCCCCTTCTCGTCGACCTTTTTTAGTTTTCCTGCATCGAGTCGATGAATGTTGGACATTTGCTACGCACATGTCCAATTTTGCCAATTCCGGCATCTTATCTGTCTTTTCTCAGGCAACACTTCCTTCATCACTTTTCTTATGGCAGCTTCCAAGTTAGCAGGCTCCGGTGAGTCTTCCTCAATCGTTTGAACTTTACTTTGGGTTTTGCAGCATTGTTTTGCTGCTTCGAATTCAAAGCTCGTGCCAGTGCGTCTACGAGATGTGTTGGACGAGCTAATATCAACCTTGTCTGGTTTCTTGGTCACGGAGTCCATCCAAGAATGCCTGAACCGCTGATCGCTCCATTACATTTTCCGGTATGGCTGGATATGCGAGACGAACCAAGCGTGCAATGTCAGTTTCGAATTCTTGTAAGGATTCGCCCGATTTTTGGCAGCGATTTTTCAGCTGGGAGTGGTATACGTGTTCCAAATGGGCGTGGCCATATCGTAATTCTAGATGTTTAATCAGCTGATCATAGTCCTCCTGTTCTTGGGCGGTGAGAGTTTGTAGAATTTTTGTCGCTTCTCCACGTAATGCAAGTGTCAGTGCTACAGCTCTTTCCCCTGCATTCCATCCGTTTGCTTTGGCCGCTGCTTCAAACTGCCGGCGGTAATTTGCCCATGGAGTTTTTCCGTCGAACTGAGGCGGCTTCATGGAAAGCTTCCCTATTTCTGAAATGACCTTGACATCTTTTATACCCTCTTGAACTCTATCCAAGTTCAAACTCAAGTCCAGCATTGCATTTTCGTTAACCATCTCTGTGGAGGGCGCACTATTAATTCGTTTTTCCAGCTTACTGATCGTTTCCTTTATTTTGTCCATTTCTGCCTCGATTCCATCGCTGATTATTTCCTTCATCTTGTCCATCTCTGCCTCGACGGTTCCTATTCTTTTTTCTAGACGATTCGCCACACCACAGAGTTCTTTTTTTAGGCCTTCTGTGTTTTCAAGGAGCTTATCTTCCAGGCTTTCTAGAAGCTTCTCTTCCAGATTTCTAGAATTTTCTTGCAGTTCTTCTTTCAAGGATTTAGTAGTTTCTTCGAGTTTATTCATTACCAAACTTAAATCACCTCCGGAAACTTCGAATAAAAATGTTTCGGGGTCCTCACCTTCTTGTATAAGTCCTTCTGCAAGTCTTTCCTGGAGTACTTGCTTTTTACCCGTTGTTTCCAGTTCCCTTTCCTCCAATTCCTGTTTCAATTCCGCTACCTTCAAATCCGCAAGACGCACTTTTCTTGAACACATTTTGTCTTTGACGAGGTATCAGTCTGTTTCACACGAAAAAGTTTATCAGTTTGTTAAAAATTCACTTCGCGAATTCTTTTCCACGGGCCACCAGTCTATTGTCTGTTTCACGCGAAGAGTGTATCAGTTTATATTCCCACGCACAATTGTCCACTTCGCGAAAACCGGGCCATTGTCTATTTTCTGTTTCACGCGAACAGTGTATTAGTTTATATTCCCACGCACCAATGTCCACGTCGCGAAAACCGGGCCACTGTCTATTTTGGGCGTACAAAAAGGTCTATCAATTTATTTTTCTGACTATCCACTCCACGATCACTTGTTTATTTTCAAAATCTCGCTTCCGACACCAATTGTAACGTAAATAAACTTAACTTGGTTCTACTAATTTATTTCACACTTAATCTACAACTTAATTTATATTACTACGCCACTGAATAGTTCGATCGTATGGGCTCGTTCAGACTGTCCGTGCCATCTTGAGGGCTACCTATTTATCTCCGTCACAGGATTCCCGATCTTTCGAATTCCGGCAGTTGGCGACGGCATGTTCCAATTGTTTCCAATATTGACCGTTGTTTTCCGCGGAAGAGCGACTGGATGGTTCTCGAATATCTCCGGGGATGATCTCATCGCTGTCGATGGCAACGTGTGAGGCGACAGGTCCGGCCTAGGTTCGTTACAGCAGCGATATGCACATCGGCGTTTTGATTACTTCTTCAAAGTAATATAATAATCTTCGTTAATTGTTTGTTTGGCGCCGACTCAAAATTAGTTACTCACATTAGTTTAGGAGCTCAATTATCGTTAAGACTAAGAAGGTTTATTTTATTTTTTGCTTTTCAGTTGATTTTTTCGTCGGTTTATTGTTTGTTATTGTATCACTTGTATTATTTTGTGTACAATAAATAAATATATGAATATGTCAATCTATGTGTCAAAATAGCGTTGAGCACAGACCCACAGAAAAATTCAGAACCATTCAAAATGACTTTTTTCCAGTCGATTCCTTAGGCTTTAGCGCATGTTTTGAAATGTAGGCTAATTCGATTTTTTTTAAATGACAAATTACAAATGGCAATAACTCGCCTTTTTATGCAACAACCTATTTTTTATGGCATGGCATTTTTCAAAAGCTTTTTGTCGATATATGGTTTGTGGAGTCTACTTTGTAAAGCTTGCGAGGTTTGGTTGCCCAATAATTTTTTTATG
Source organism: Gonioctena quinquepunctata (assembly GCA_018342105.1). Classification (NCBI taxonomy): domain Eukaryota; kingdom Metazoa; phylum Arthropoda; class Insecta; order Coleoptera; family Chrysomelidae; genus Gonioctena; species Gonioctena quinquepunctata. Next base: position 665,910 of record JAFIRS010000208.1, on the reverse strand, counting down.
GTGTTTTCGAAAAAAGGAAGAATTGAGTAGGCCACTGTCGTAAAATTTGACACATCTGTGTACTTTCAATAATTGTACACGTCAATTGTATGGGCAAAGCTGTTAGAAATCCTTTATTAGCAAGCAGTATCGAAAATATCCATAAGCAAGAACTCCACGGGTGTCCTCATTCCAAAAGTTAGGAGATCGGTAGTGTGTCTTATAGCAAAATGGAAATTGTTGGTGGTCGGATCAATGAGGAAAATGAGTAGCAAGTTTTATTGATGCTACAGGAAAATCCCCACTTGAGCACTAGGGAAGTAGCAGCGGAAACGGATATTTCACAAAGTAGTGTGAACAGAATATAGTGGAGTAATATTAGATTTTAGCTTCAGAAAGTTAGGGGACTGCGGTTACTTTTTACTGTACATTAGTGATGATGTTAGGAACAACATATTAGAAGTTACCCACCGCAAAGTGTGTGCTTAATTTATTGAATGGAATTTTATTGAAAATAGGAAATCCTAATATACACGAAAATTTTGTAGGTACAAAATATTCTGAACAAAAAAGTTATAAACAAAGTATACAATTCCGATATAAAATATAAAATAAAATAAACAGACCAATCATTTGGTGAACAGTATTAATAATATATATATAAAACTAAATCAATTACTACAAATAAAACTTTATCTAAATACTGTCAGTTGTATGGAAGGTCTGAACAAAGAAGGAGGTTTATCTTCTAATATGCAAAACTACATTTCTTTTGAACTCAACTACAGTTTTAGAATCTTTAATGATTTCAGGTAGTTCATTATATTCCTTCAAGCCCTTATAAAATAGGGACTTCATTGTATTACACATACACATGATATATAAAAATTGTCTTTATTTCTCGTATTATAACCATGGATTTGACTGCTGTATTTGAGAAATTCATTTAGATATGTAGGTACCATGTTGTGAGTTATTTTAAAGATATAGATCATAGCATTTAAGTAGAATCTGTCCGAAACTGGTAGCCACTGTAATGTGTCAAGCATAATGTTAGTGTATCTGTTACATTTTAATATTATTCTCATTCCCCTGTTTTGAAGCTTTTGAAGTGCATTTATTTTGTTCGCAGCAAATGTATACAATAAGCTCGCACAGTAGTCGAAATGTGGTTGTATGATTGTATTAAATACAGTAATTTTAGAAAAACTCGAGATATTTTGCGAAATTCTACTGAAGAATAATAATTTTTTTCATTATTGAATGAATGTGGTTTTTTGTGGAGGAACAACGTTTCTTGACATGATTTTTGGGTAACCTTCCACAGTCTGAAAATGAAAATATAATCAGGAAAATCTATACAAGTGTAGAAAGGGCAAACTGATTAGTTCACCCCGATAAGTTATTGCGTTCACCAAATTATATTTCCTATGGAAAAATGATTCAATTTGTCAATAACTTGCCGTTTTCTGAATTTGCCTATCGAAAAACATTTTTAAAAATTCATACAGGTACTTCTCTGTATAGTTTTTTGCTTTACGTTTCGGGGACTATATCTGCCCCGCTTCTCAAAATCTTCTAAATCTCCTTTAATTGTTTTATAATTTAGATTTTTGCTGCAGAGTCTTTTTTGCTTTTCAACTGACGGATGTCAATTGAGATTTGCCAAAAAAGTTTGAGATTGACGTATTGCTCATTTGATATATGGGGTGTTGTTCGGATCAGTTTATTAGCATTCTACCATATCTCACTTCCTCTCTGAGTAGAGGTAACCATGTATGATCCATTTCAACAGAATTTGTTGAAAAGCAGTTGTTATTGGAAAGAAGAATACAGGCCGTTTCTTTCAATTTTCTCCTCTCTTGATGTGGTTCTTTCATCAAGATTTTTGTCCTATTCCATTCAATCGTGTGATCGCCATTGGATGTGAGGATATGTTCTGCAATTTTTGATCCAGTTACTTGTCGATTTCTGATGTAACTCTGATGTTCACTTTGGCGCACTTCCAATGGTCTTGATGTTTCACCTATATAACTATCACCACAAGAACAAGGTATGTTGTAAACACAATTTTTGGTACTTTCTTCTGCGTTTTTGGTTTTGTTTGTGTTAGTATAGATCTCAGTGTGTTTGTTGTTCTAAATGATGTTCTCACATCATACCTATGTCCAATTCGTTTGATCTTTTCAGATAATCCGGGGACATAAGGTATTATGTTGGTTGTGAAATGTGTAGGTGGTGGGAGTACTCCTGTTGGTTGTGTTAATTGGTTGTTTGATGGGTTTTTGTTTTCAATGTCAGTGATTGTTTTTTCCACAAACTGATCTGGATATGCATTTTCCTTGAGAACAGATTTTATGAGGTTTATTTCTTCCTGTAGATTCTGGTTGGAATTGCAAACCGTTTGGGCTCGATTATAGAGACATTTAACTATGCCTTTTTTTCACTTGTATAGATTTTCCTGATTATATTTTCATTTTCAGACTGTGGAAGGTTACCCAAAAATCATGTCAAGAAATTTTTTTCATATTTTTTTATAAATGTATGAAAAATGAGAGTCAAATGACAGAATGTTGTCAATCATGAATCCGATATACTTGAATTCTTTCACAAATTCTATGGTCTCATTGTCTATGGTAAGAGTACAGTTGTTGATATTGATGTTTGAATATCTAAAGGATGTTGTCAGAATCATTGCTTTAGTTTTGGTAGTGTTCAGCTTGAGCCTGTTATTATTTAGGTACGTACTAACTAGTGCCAATGATTCATTCATTTTTTCTACAGCATGATTTAGGTTGTTACTTGATACTGAAAGAAGTGTATCATCAGCAAATAGGTTTATAAAGTTACACTCATGATGAAAATTGATATCATTAATATATATTAAAAAAAGGAGTGGTCCCAAAACACTGCCTTGTGGAACACCAACCTTATTTATAATTGGTTCAGAGAACGTATTGCCTATCTTTGTTATTTGGTTTCTATCCGATAAATAGTTTTGAAGCCACTCAAGTACTGTTCCAACAATACCATAACTCTCAAGTTTCTTCAACAATATTGAACGATCAATAGTCTCAAAAGCACGTTTAAGATCTAGAAATACCGAAATAACATATTCTCCTCTATCTATGGCTTGTTTCCCATTGGTGATAGTTAATTGCAATGCAGATTCACAAGAGTGGTTTGCTCTGAATCCCTATTGATTTAACATAAGTATGTCGTTTTTATTTAAATATTCCAAAAGTTGTTTATAAACAACAACTTCAAGAATTTTTTCTACACAAGGTAGAGTATTTATTGCTCGAAATTCCCAAGACTTTGTTGAACCCACCACTTTCTGAATAGGCACTACAATGCTAGTTTTTAGCTTCTCTGGAAAAACTCCATAATAAAGTGAAGTATTAATAAAATGTAGTAATACGTGACCAATCACTTGAAAAGATGATTTTATTACTTTTGTGTTCATCAACTCATTTCCTGACTTATTTTCTATTTCATTGATTATAATCCTCAGCTCTGTAAGTTCAAGTTGTTTAAATTCACCGTCAGATTCATATGGATTAATACATTCCCCATCATCATCCTTGATGGAATTTATCACATCACTTATGCTGTCTACAAAGTAATTATTAAATCTTTCTGCAATTTCTTTGTGACAATTTACAGTTTTTACAAAACCATTTATTTCGAATTCAATGCCGTTATTGAAACAGTTGTCAGAGCTCTTTGGATTGATAAGATTTTTCAAGGTTTTCCACATTTTAATTGCATTATTTTTATTCGAATCAATATTGTCCTAGTAATACTGTTGCTTTTTATTTTTCAATAGATTAACAAAGTCATTCCTGATGATTTTGAAGTTTGACCAATTTGCTTCTTTACTATTTATCCTGAACAGTCTATAGGCCTCGTCTCTATCCTTAGATTTAATCTTCAATTCATGATCATAGTATGGTAAACTATTGTTGTTGCATTGAAATATTCTTGTTGGTGCTATTTTGTTTATGACAGATTCACATTTATGCGATATATCTTCATACAACTGATTGACATCAACACAATTTAATTTAAAATCACACGTTATCAATTCCAAATTTATTTTGTGTAAATTTATCTCTCCTAAGTTTCTATATGTTTTTAGAACCGTTTCATTTTTTTGAGTATAATTTGAAAATAAGTCTATGGTTATAATAGAGTGATCTGTTATTTTAGGTATATCATGAACAGTTACAGAAATATTTTCAAAGTTAGCTAGAACATAGTCATCGATAGTAGAACTACTTAGTGTACATCTGGTAAAATCTTTAACTAATTGTTGAATTCCATATACAGTGCTAGTCAAAAGTCCCCTCCCCCCCTCGTATCTTATGAACGGATGTAGGCTTCTCAACTGGTCATAACAGGTGACGCAATAGTCATAAATGACGTCACAAGGCCACTGTGACCAATAATTTTAAATGGGACCCTATGGCAAGTGACAGCTCGTTTGAAAGGTATTGAAAATACCTATTCAGTCATACCAATTTTGTTTGGGTTTCGGCTGATTTTGATTGATAAATTGAAGAAATACGAAAATTATAGTTTCGCATTTAATTAATAAAGATTTTAAAGTACGCCTCTGGTTAATTGTCAAAAAGGTTGACGTTTTTTAATTCTCTACTTGTCAAAAGTGTTTATACCTTGAAAATTTACCTAAGCTATTGTTTAACGAGACGTTTGAGTGTTTACATAGGCAAAATGGTACGTACTGTAGCCGACAAAGTAGCAGCTATCTTAATAATTGGTGAATGTAGAAACAATTTCCATGCAGCGGAACGACTGTTTAATGAGAGGTACCCCGATCGCCCTATATCGAGGGTTTATTTGAGGGAGCTTCTTCGGAAGTTTGAAGCATCAGGTAGTGTTCAAGATGCCAAACGATCTGGTCGACCAACAATTAGTGATGACAAAAAAATTGACATAATTGGAGAAATGGTAGTAAACCCTACTTCTTCCACAGCCCAAGTTGCGTCTATCTGTGAAGTCAGTCAAAGGACAGTACATAGGGTGTTGGCTAAAACAAATTTCATCCATACAAATTAAAAATGGTGCACCAACTTTCAGATGATGACCCCGACCGAAGACTAGAATTCTGTGAAACTATGTCCAATAAAATGAACCAACAACCAGGCTACATACAGACAATTTGTTTTAGTGACGAAAGTACTTTCTTTCTCAATGGAAATGTTAACACTCAAAATGTGAGGTATTGGAGTGACACAAATCCTCACATCTTTCGTGAAAAACATACTCAATTTCCAGAAAAAGTAAATGTTTGGGCAGGTATTTTGGGAAACCACATAGTTGGGCCTCTTTTTCTCAATGCTAACTTAACCGGTGAATTGTATCTGGAGATGTTACAAAATGATATTGAGGCGTTAATTCTTGAAAAAAAAGATAATCCAGATGAATTCGACAACTTGGAAATAACGTTTCAACAAGATGGTGCTCCTGCACACTATTACGGTGCAGTAAGACATTACCTAGATGAAGAATATCGTGGTAGATGGATTGGACGACGAGGTTCGATCGAATGGCCAGCTCGGTCACCGGACCTTACACCATTAGATTTTACCTTTCAAACGAGCTGTCACTTGCCATAGGGTCCCATTTAAAATTATTGGTCACAGTGGCCTTGTGACGTCATTTATGACTATTGCGTCACCTGTTATGACCAGTTGAGAAGCCTACATCCGTTTATTTCCACCCTCCAAATTTCATTATTATAAGTATACCCGTTCAAAAGATACGAGGGGGGGAGGGGACTTTTGACTAGCACTGTATATTGAGAATATTTCTCATTTTTGAGCAGTAATATTCATCGCGTAAATAATTTAAATTAAAATCTCCAACACATTTCTCACAAAGAAATCATCACATATCATTTCGAAATCTTTAAGGAATATTGAATGACTAGCATTCGGCGAATGATACAGTGCACCAACTAACAATTTATTTTTCTTATTTTTTATTTCTACTGTTTTACACCAGTAATTTCCATCTAAACTATACTTTTTCTTTACTTTATAATTCAAATCATTCCGTATAAAAAGCAGTACACGTGGCGGGATGTGGAATCACATCTCTCCACATTGTAATTTGTGATATTGAGCTCAGAAGAATCGATATCACAAGTAGTTCGACTCTCGCTGAATAACATTAATGCTGGATTATAATAAGAAATGTTTGCAATAACTTCTACCTAACAACAACTATTTTTTTAAAAAATATAAATTTTTTTGAAAAACTGATACCGCCATTCGAAAGACTGGAAGATTTGACATAAAAAATATATATACAGTTTTTCTTTCAAATGAAAACTGTAAGCTGCAGAATTTTGTTTTCTAACGTACGAAAATGTGAGGAGGCGACATTGAAGTGCATTTCTCGAGGAGCACGTAGCCACGAGCGCGCTTCACTTGATTTGTTAAAACTTTTGATCTAATCGATAAAATTGAGCTAACAAAAATTTGAATGAAAGAAGGAAAGAGTAGCTAACGAAATGTCTTGTTTTCAAATGTAAAAAAATGAATAGGCATAGTACATATATGAAGTTACGCCAAAGTAAAATCTTCTATAAAATCAATTAAAGATCAGCCAGTCTTTGAATTTTCAAAATAAACATCTGAAATTTGTGCAGTTTACTCCCAAAATGACACTTGAGAAGGTGTGGAAATGGAAAACAATCTTAAAATTTTATTTAAAAAAAAAAAAAAAAAAATTTTATTTAAAAAAATACAGTGGTCAAAATATTGAATAAAAAAAAAATTTTTCATCAGTACTTTCTGAAGCTTGTAATCTGTACTTTAAAAAGGTTTGATTGGTTTTATTAAAAAAAATTGAATTAATCAAATTTCGCCAAAAACAAAAAATAAACAAATATTGCTCCAAAATCCGTGAAATTTTTTGTTAAATAAACTTTGATAACGTTTATATAAAAAAACTTACCTAACCAAAATATGTTTATATAACGACCTCAAACAAGGTATACGCAGCGTTTATTTTTTTATTTCTTTGTTAATATAAGTGTAAATTGTATCAAATACGAAAATATTACGTTTTTTAGTAAATTGACGAAATGCCGATTTTTATAAATGGACAGTAAGTTTAGTGCTTACCTGACACTCTACGTATACTAGTGGAGTAATATTAGATTTTAACTTTTAGAAGTTGGGGGATGGTGGTAACTTTTTACTGTATATTAGTGATTATGTTGGGAACAACATATAAAAAGTTACCAACCGTAAAGTGTGTGCTTAATTAATTATTTAACAAATAAGTTGCCAAATTACATTGTATATTGAATATTAAAAACAATTAATAACTAATGGTGGCACTCGCAAAAATGAAAAATTTTACATCAATAAGGTTTATAAAATATTTTTTCAAAATAAAAACTAAGCTGCAGAATTTTTTTGCTAACGTGCGAAAATGTGAGGCGGCGACTCTGAAGTGCAGCGCTGGAGCTGGAGCGCTTTACACTAAATTTGTTTTAACTTTTGATCAAATTAAACTAACAAAAATTTAACTGAAAGAAAAAAATGCAGCTAACAAGAAGTTATGTTTTTAAACGTGAAAAAAAATATGTATAGGAATAGTACGTATATGAAATTACGTCAAAGCAGAATTCTGTCTGATCTTCAATTTTTTTTATTTTCAAGATAAATATCTGAAATGTTCAGAGATTACTCTCAAAATGACATATAAAAAAAGGGCAATTTAAAAAAAAACAAATAAAAATATTAACAATTTCAAAAAATGATAAATTTGAACTTTTAGGCCATGTTTCAAAGACCAAAAACTCTAGTTTAAAATGTGATATTAAAACTTATATATGCGATATAACGAAACTTTCTAAGTGGAGGCCACATTTTTCAACCGAATGAAACAAAAATACTTCTCATCAATACCTCGGCTGTAGCTGTGAATTATCATTCACGAAATCTATCTTTACGACTGGCCCCGCCATCGTTTTTTCAATATCATATTCTTGTTCAGCGACCACAAAAACCCCTATAGAATCAATTTGGGTAAAATTACTTCGAAATCTGTTTAGTTATTTCAAATTTGCCTAACAAAATTGTTTTTAATTGTTTAAACAATTAATAAACAATCAGCGCACAAATATAAGTTTATAACTTTTTTCTGCAAGTCATTTCTAAGTAATATTGAGCTATTTTTACTACACTAATAATATGGAAACCTTGATCAAGAATTGTATGGTAATGATTTTGCAAATAAAGTTGCATTTTGCATTCATATGAATGGCATGATCGAAGATGATTCTAATACTTTAAAAAGAAAATTATGTTTTCTGATGATGCAACGTTTAAAACAATGGGTCGGTCAACAGGCATAATATGCATTATTATGCAATCGAAAATCCTCACTGGTTCAGGATTGTTGATCACCAAAAGTGATGGTCGCTTAATGTTTGGGGAGAAATGATTAGAAATCACATTATTGGACCCAACTTTTTCGACAATGTGCTGAATGGTGAAAAGTTTTTACATTTTCTTCACGAACATTTTCCCAGAATGTTAGAAGAAGTGGCTTTGAACACCAGAAGGACCATGTGCAACACGATGGTGCATAACAATAGGATAGTGCGACAATTTTTAGATCAATCCTATCCTAATCGTTGGATAGGCAGTGGAGATACTATTCCTTGGCCCGTGCGATCCCCAGACCTTACTCCTATAGATTTCTTTCTATGGGGGTACGTGGAGGGAAGGGTTTTCAGAGATCGCCCAACAACTGCCGAAAGGCTTTCGTTCAATTGATGGAGCAATGCTTGCTAGAGTTTGGGGCTCATTTATTAGAAGACTAGCAGCTTGTATGGAACATGATGGTGATCTATTTGACCATTTATTAGTAGCCTTTCTTCAGAATTTTTACATTGTTCTTGTAAAGATTACTAGAATTGTTTTGTTTCCTTTGTGATGTACTCCTGTTTCTATTACAATTTCATTTTGTTGAAACATATTCTTTTCAGAAATGACTCATTACGGCAGCAGCCTACTCGATTTCTTTTTTTTTCGAAAAAATCATCAACATTTCTTATTTTGTAACAAATCTCGCAAATTTTAGAAAGTAGACCCCACAAACCCTATACCGGGTGCAACGAATCTATTAGACAAGTCATAACTTCTAGAATATTAGGTGTATCAAAATGAGATTTGGTATAGGTAAATGGTATGTGAAGAGGAGAGTTTTCCCATATTTTTCTCTTTCCGGTCACTTCCGGTTTCACCGGAAATGGCTCCGGTTTTGAATTTTTAAAAGGAACACCCTGTATATTGTAACATTTTTGGATTTCTGAGACAATTCTGGATTAGAATGTGACATTTTAAAAAGTGTTTACTACTACTTCATTTTTTTAGAGTCACCTTAAATATTGCATCTAGGTGGCCATGATCGGACGTAAACTAATCTGAGGACCTCAGGTGATGTCAGACAATTACAATCGCAAAGTTTTAGTGACTAGTATGACAGATAAGACAAGTTGGCAAAATTACATTTTCGTGTCTATTATTTTTCAAATGGCGACCATTTTTTGACAAGCACTTTCCGAAATAAAAACTTTTTAACAAAAAATTAAAGCGACGAAATACGGAACTGAAAAGTAAAAAATAAAATAAACCTTCTTAGTCTCAATACCGAAGCTCCTAAAGTAATGTAAGTAACTAATTTTGAGTCGGCGCCAAACAAACAAGCAAATGAATTAGGTAAGGCGTAAAATGATGGCATCGAGTTGCGCGGTGATATTCTGCTAATTTTTTTGAAGTAATTTAATGAGCTTCGTTGATCGTTCGTTGGGCGCCGACTCAAAATTAGTTGCTTACATTTCTTTAGGAGCTTCGGTATTGAGACTAAGAAGGTTTATTTTATTTTTTACTTTTCAGTTCCGTATTTCGTCGGTTTAATTTTTTTTTAAAGTTTTTATTTTTCAATTTTTTGTGGCTGAAATCTACTAATTACTACCTACTTGTTTTTGATTACTTCCAAAATACTTATTACCCACCTACTTCAACTATTACCAGTTAAATAATATATTATCTACTTTTACTATTTGTTGTAATATAAATTATTTTTGTTTTCTGGTAAGTTTATTTCATTACTTTGTATATCATTCCATCCTCTCATAGAATATAATGATTGTGACGGATGTAGGAGAACAAAAATAATGACAACAGCGATCTGTCATTGTCAACTACATATGTGTGCCAATGTTCGCAAGTGAAAAATCAATTATCCCCTATTTTTCTACCCGTAAGGGTGGATAATTCCATTCGAAATCCAAATATGATCAACAATGAGGTATACCCTATCTAATAAAAAAAGGATAATCCAAATCGATTGGATTCTGTCCAAAAAAGGGCAATTCGTCTCGTCGGTGATGCTTACAAACTCGCTCACTTGTCTGGAACACCGTAGAAAAGTTGGCGATTTGTCTCTATTTTATAGATATTTTCATGGGCGATGCTCTTCTGAAATATCAACAATCGTTCCTGCTTTGGCAGTCTCTTCGAGACTAACCCGTCAAGTTCAGTCATCACACCCCTTCGTGGTCACTTTGGAGACCTGCAGAACATCACTTTCCAAAGACTCGTTCATCCAACGAACAGCGAGGCATTGGAACTCATTGCCTAGGGAGGTGTTCCCCGAGGCATACAACCTCCAGAAATTTAAGAAGAACACCAACTCCTACCTTCTTTCCCTTGGTTCCCACGATGTTCTCTGAACATTACAGGATATCCTTTTCGTGGGAACCAGAACATAACAAAAAAAAAAAAAACCCAGTACAAAGTTATGCCTGATAGAATCGGTTAACGGACCAGAATTCAGAGGGTGAGTGATCAATAGCCTTCATTTTGCTACCCTTAGGGGTGGATTTCACCTTTTAAATTCAAATGGGACCAATCCACTGAAAAAAGTTATGCGTGGTCATACATAAAAAAAAAGAAATACGTGTAGACTAGAGAACCTTCTCCTTTTTGGTTTCGTCGGTTAAAAAGGATTTTTTGACGAATCTAATGATACTAATTCATTTGCGATTGGATTTAAAATAAGAACATACATTAAATATTACTAAGGAAAATACTTAATAATAATTTATTTACTTTTGTCAAGTGTGCCTTGGATAATAATTTATTTAGTGCGAATTTACACGATCCAATAAAATTGAACAATATGGGTTATATTTACACTTGACAAATTATTGGTCAATTTTGGCAACAGTTTTTACTGAGGAATACCAAGATACTGACAAGAATTGGTTCGGAATATTATTCAATATCTTATTGAATTGACTCTGATCCATAATTAAATATCGTTTAGTCTACTCGACAAGTTGAAAATGGTCTGAAATAGAGATACTGCTCTTAAAATTATGTGTGATAGCTCATTGGATCCGGAATAACGCCTAGAAAAATGTGCCAAAAGCATGTATTAGCACATAAAAAATTGCAAAAGTTATAAACAATTGAAGATGAAAAAAAATGGCATTTCGTTTTTTATCAATATTTCATAAACTATCAATATTTAAGAAATTTCAAAAAAAGATTCTGAAAGAGGAGAAAATTTTCAGTAAAAAACTACCGGCTCCCGGAACTCTATCTCCATTATTTATAATTTTAATTTAACGCTGAAAATGGGTCTCCGAGCGACATTTTTAGGTTGCGCGCGCGGCGTCAAAAGCGTGTACGACACATTAATTAATTTATTTAAAATATTAAATATTTTTTTTTTATTTGAAAAAAATATGGTTATCTGGAACACTATAAATAATTTATTCCCGTTGGAAATTTTACTAAAAGTTGATTTTTCAACAAGTTAAACGATTGTTAACTAACAAAATTTTCTCGAACTTCTGTCTTAATTGTAAATGAAAAAAAATGTTTAAATAATTTCTTAATCATCATATTATAGTTTTTTTATTAACACAAGATATACATTGATTTGCAAAAAAAAAATTCCCGCCATTTTTGATAATTTTTTTATAAAAAATTATTATTTCAATATTTTTTTTTTTTTTTACAACTTCATTATATTACAAATATTATGATTTTTGAAAAAAAAAATCCTTAACAATTTTTAATTGTTTATAATCGTTTTTTTATATTTTTATTGTTTAAATAATTGGTTGAGAAATATTTTTTTTTCTAAAAATCATAATTGACAGTCCTCTATGGAGTAACAAAAAAATATTTTTTTTTCAGCAATTCCATTGTTTATTAACTTACCAATTTTTATAAAAAATTATTAATTTGTTAGATTTTTTTTCTGAAACTTTTGAAAATTTACAAAAACAACCATATATAACAAAGTATAAAAAAAATCCAAATTTTTATTGTATTTGGGAATTGGAATTGGGAAAAATTGGGAATTTTTTTTCTATACTTAGTTATATATGGTTGTTTTTGTTAATTTTGGAAGTTTCAGAAAAAAAATCTAACTAAGTTAAAAATTTGTTTATAACAAATTGGTAAGTTAATAAACAATGGAATTGTTGATAAAAAAATATTTTTTTGTTATTTTATAGAGGACTGTCAATTATGATTTATAGAAAAAAAAACTTCCTCAACTAATTATTTAAACAAAAGAAATATAAAAAAAACAATTTTGAACAATTAAAAATTGTTATAAAGATTTTTTTTCAAATCGTTATATTTGTAATATAATGGAGTTGTGAAAACAAAATTTCAAAAATATTGAAATACTTAATCAATTTGTTTATAAAAAATGTATCAACAAATAGCGGAATTTTTTTTTGCAAATCAATTATATCTTGATTATAAAGAACGATGATATGATGATTAAGGAAAAAAATTTTTTTAACAACATTACTTGGATTTTTTGTTTTGTTCAAGTTTAAAAATTATTATAAACAAAGTATGAATATTTTTTTAACTTTTATGTCGTGATATTGTTAAATATGTATATAAGAAAGGCTCTACGAAGCGAAAAATTTTTACAACAATCATTTAAACATTTTTTTTCATTTACAATTAAGACAGAAGTTCGAGAAAATGTTGTTAGTTAACAATCGTTTAACTTGTTGGAAAATTAACTTTAAGTAAAATTTCCAACGGGAATAATTATTTATAGTGTTCCGAATACACCATAATTTTTTCAAATTAAAAAAAAATATTTAATACCTAAATAAATTAATTAATGTGTCGTACTCGCTTTTGACGTCGCGCGCGCAACCTAAAAATGTCGCTCGGAGACCCATTTTCAGCGTTAAATTAAAATTATAAATAATGGAGATAGAGTTCCTAGAGCTGGGAATTTTTCATTGTAAATTTCTTCCTCTTTCAGAACCCTATTTTGAAATTTCTTAAATATCAATAGTTTATGAAATATTGGCAAAAAACACAATGCCATTTTTTTTCATCTTCAATTGTTTATAACATTTGCAATTTTTCAAGTGCTAATACACGCTTTTGGCACATTTTTCTAGGCGTTATTCTGGATCCAATGAGCTATCACACATAATTTTAAGAGCAGTATCTCTATTTTAGACCATTTTCAACTTGTCGAGTAGACTAGTTTGAATTGATCAGGATCTGCACTCATAAATTCTTCGTGGATTACTGTCAAGTTTCCTTTGCCTCTTTTCTCAATCCAAGGTCTAATATCCACCATCTTCTACATCTCTTTCTTTAATATTCAGCAATGCACATTGCTGCGAATCTAATGCAACGTAAATTATATTTTTTTTCGCACAATCATTTTTCTTGCGGTTAGGGTAGGGTAAGTGAAATCGCGTAAATAATAACATAACCTGAAAATCTCTGTTCTAGCAGGTATCCAATTCATGACCGAAACTTACTGCAAATTGTCACTAAAAATTGATGAAAAATTAGAACCGATTCTAAACCCATCAATTTATTGGTCAAGTTCAAATTGACGACAATTTTCTGTTTACACCTATTCAAGGTGACAAAATTGACCAATTTATTGGATCGTGTAAATTCGCACTTAGTTTCACTCTAGTAAATTTTCAAAGTGCATTCCTCCTTGTTCAAGTCACATTTCAGCACGTTCAATTGTACAAAAGTAAATACATTACTATCCAGTATTTTCCTTAGTAATATTTAATTTATGTTCTTATTTTTAATGCAATCGCAAATAAATTAGTATCGTTAGATTCGACAAAAAATCCTTTTTTCGGAAAGTGCTTGTCAAAAAATGGTCGCCATTTGAAAAATAATAGTTAGTGTGGATTTATGCAGCACAAAATAACAAATATCAAATAACAAATATCACGTAACAAATATCAAATAACAAGTAGTTAAAATGTTACCATTTATGCACACCAAATTAACAATTAGCAATAAATGGTACGCAGGCGCACAAGTCAGTTTCAAGCCATTTGAAACTTTAATGAACCTAAGAACCACAAGAACAGCGTCGTCAAATTCCATTTCAAAATAATATATTTGTTCCAAACAAAACCCTCGATTAAAGCAAACACAAAACAAATAATATCGTTTGTTTTGACAGAAGTTAGGTTAAGTTTCTTCACTGGACAGGCCAATCAACGGCCACCTGCGTACTTGTTGCGCACAATAAGAAAATCACGTTCAATTAACGTAGAAAGTTAAAGTTGGCCAACTTCTTATTTTTAATTTGTTAATTGATATTTGATACTTGGCTGCATAAACAGTGTCATTGAAAAATAAGAAATTCAACTTATACTTGTTATTTGTTACGTGATATTTTGTTATTTGATATTTGTTATTTTGTGCTGCATAAATCCACACTTGTCACAACTTGTCTTATTCTTATCTCTCATACTAGTCACTAAAACTTTGTTGTAATTTTCTGACATTACCTGAGGTCCCCAGATTAGTTTACGTCCGATCATGGCCACCTAAATGCAATATTAAAAGTGACTCTAAAAAAATGACGTAGGCGTAAAAACTTTTTAAAATGTCACATTCTGATCCAGAATTGTCTCAGAAATCCAAAAATGTTACAATATACAGGGTGTTCCATTTAAAAATTCAAAACCGGAGCCATTTCCGGTGAAACTGGAAGTGACCGGAAAGTGAAAAATACCATTTACCTATACCAAATCTCATTTTTAACCGACGAAATCAAAAAGGAGGAGGTTTGACGCGTATATTTTTTTTATGTATGATCACGCATAACTTTTCACAGAGCTGTTCGATTTCGATGATTCTTTTTTTATTGGATACGGTATACTTCAAAGTTTGTCAAAAATGTCTCCCTTAAGGTTAGACAAATAGGGGATATTTATCGTTCATCCACTGAATTTCTTCCCGTTAACCAATTCTACCACTCATAACTTTGGACTGGATTATCCGATTTAGATTATTCTTTTTCTATTGGACAGGGTATACATCAGAGGTCATTTTGGAAGAAATAATCCACCCCTAAGGGAAGAGAAATAGGGGATTATTAATTTTTCATCTGTGAACCGATTCTGTTGGAACTTGGCACACTTATAGGTAGTTCTGATGACACTACAACGTAATGGATACCTGAAGTCAATTGAGTAGATAGTTGTTAGTTGATTTTAGCCACAACAAAGTGAGAAATAAAAACTTTTTAACAGAAAATTAAACCGACGAAAAAATCAACTGAAAAGCAAAAAATAAAATAAACTTTCTTAGTATTACTGATAATTGAGCTCCTAAACTAATGTGAGTAATAGTCCATTGAAATGTTACATTTTTTAGGCCTTACCTTGCGTTTTTTAGAGGACGCAATTTTATTTTTTTGATGTGTAGGGTGGGTCAGTGTTAAGCTAAAAACAAGTTTGTGGGGTCGCCACCCTTGTCCCACGGCCGCCATCATGAAATTAGGGGTTGAAATGGTTTTTACGATATATCTCTTAAACTATTCATTTGATAAAAAAAATTTGTTAACATTTTTTGTTGCAAATTAAATTCTATACAACTTTGGTCCAGTAACTTTTTGTCGTAGAACTATAAATAAAAAAGTTATAAGCGGAAATCTTCAGAAATTCAAGAAAAAAATTTATATTTTTCGATGTAACTTTTTTTTTTATCATTTTATGAAAAAATGATATCTGATCGTTTTTTGAGGAACAACTTTTATTCGCAACATTTTTTCATTAAGTCAATAGCTAAGGTTTTACAGCGCTCCGAAGTGAGTACTATTTTTCAATATCCTTAACTATACCTATATTATACGTGTGTATGTTCATTAATAATCAATATAAATGCATGCATAGTACAATGATTTGAGTACTTAAACTCTGAAAATATAAACTGCAAGCATTCATTGATCAAAATATGAACATATTTCAAAAGTAAACTGAGTTTTCTAACTTAAGTGCTCCAGTCATCATATCAACAGAAGAATCCACAATTTTGGACCTCAACTAAATTTGCAAAAAAATATTTTGCCAAACCAAAAGTTTTGACCAACCTCTCCTATTTTTGCCAAATTATTAGAAAATACTCATATGTTCTACCAACAGTATCAAGGTACAAAATTTTTTGAATACACTCAGATAACTCTTCCATAACTCAGATAAAATATAAAGATATACAAAAATAAATTTCTCAAAAGAGAGAAAATGTCAAAAGACAAAGTGGCTAATTGATCGGAATTTTACCGCCAGGATGGTTAATGCCCCTACAGCGATAGTCTCAAGCCGTCCACTGCACAGCTAAAAAAATGAACCAAAAATCCTTAATCCCCAAAACTAATTTTCCACTATTCCGAAATTTACTATACAGAGATAAATCTTGAGCCATCAACGGCCCAAATTTCAAAAAAAGAAATAATTCAAGTTTCTCTGCTGTTAACGTGGAATCTTGCAAGTCAAATCATGAAATGAAACAAATTCAGTAATTTTCTTAGGAAAATACCAAAACCTCAGAAAAATACAAATCAGTATTTTTTTCAGGAAAATACAAACCTCAGTAATTTTTACAGGAAAATAACAAACCTCAGTAATTTTTTTCAGGAAAATTTAAAAACCTCAGTAAATTTTCAGGAAATCACAAATCCAGAAAATATGAAATCCTCAAATACTCTAACCCAGAAAAATGAAATCCTGAAAGGATGACAATGCCATTTGGTCGGACTTCTACCGCCAGGATGGTTGCTCCCCTACAGTGAGTCTCAAGCCGTCTACTGCACAGCTCAAAAAAAATAATAGCTCTTCTCATGAGTTCTGAGAGGTTTCTGATCCTGACTCATCCGAGTCATCATCTGAATCAAAAAAGTTGGGTCAGATTTTAAATCTTTCACATGTCAGTTACATTTAGAGTTTGCAAGTGGAACACATTGTTAATACACACGTATAATATAGGTATAGTTAAGAATATTGAAAAATAGTACTCACTTCGGAGCGCTGTAAAACCTTAGCTATTGACTTAATGAAAAAATGATACGAATAAAAGTTGTTCCCCAAAAAACGATCTACAAAAATGGTCAGATATCATTTTTTCGTAAAATGATTAAAAAAAAAGTTATATCGAAAAATATATTTTTTTTTCTCTAATTTCTGAAGATTTTCGCGTATAACTTTTTTATTTATAGTTCTACGTCAAATAGTTACTGGACCAAAGTTGTAACAAGATAAGTCCTTAATAAGCAAAAAAAATATAAAGAGAAAAAACTCGTTCTTACTTGCTGTAGTTACCGTGCTCAGAAAAATTGTCATCCTTTATACAATGACGTAGGCCTGGCTTTCACTGGCTCTTGGACTATTACCAAAGAGGAATAGTTACCCAACAGTTCAAAGTTGAGTGTATATGTATATGAGGGATTGTTTTGAAAACTCGATTTATCTTGGGAATATTATTTTGTGTTTGATGGACAATTCCAGCTTGCTGTCAATGGACTATTTTCATATGGAAATATAAGATTACACTTATGTTTAAACCTTATTTTTTGTGGAGAAATATTCATTCTTGATACTTCATTTGGAACTAATAACCTTCCACATCTGAAAACAAAATTTAATGGATCAGGGAACCAATACTGGAAGATTTTGCATGTGGCAGAACGATAGTGGATTGAATGCATTATGCGGACAACACTCCAGACATCAAAAAAACAAGACAAGGTCTCATTATCATCAGAACTCCTTTGAAATTAGTCAAAAAAGATCAAGTTCTAAAAATATTGCAAGAAATACAGCGAGAACTAAGAAATTCCATTCATAATTACAAGATTTTTGAAAATGGGAACAGATATTTTATTATTATTAATGAGCTGAGCGGAAAAAACAAGGTTGATTCAGTGAAAACTAAGTTAAGCTCCGACGAACTTAATACATTCTATTCCTTGATAGCAGCTGAACTTGCTGAAAAAAAATACGATCAGAACGGATCCAATGGAATATCTGAAAGCGACTTCCATTCAAGAAAACTTTTTTTTCATACCAACTGACATATATGAAATAAAAGAAATCTTCAGAGAAATACGGAAAAAACTTTCTCTGGATGGGATGACATTTCTCTGAAAGTCCTTGAAAAATTGCCGGATATTGCTTTGAATGTCTTGGCAGAGGCTATTAATACATCGTTTTCCCGAGGATCCTTTCCATCATGTTTAAAAATTGCCATAATTATCCCAATACATAAAGGGGGAGACCATAACACTCCTGCAAACTTCAGACCGATTTCCTTGCTACCGATCCTCTCAAAAATAATAGAAAAACTAGTGAAAAAAAGAGTTAACTTCCTTTCTTAAGAAATTCAATATACTGAGTTCACAACAGTTTGGATTTCAAGACTCAAAAAGTACCCAGGATGCCATCTTTGTATTCCTAGAAAACCTTTACCTCAAACTAAACGAAAGACAGGCGGCTGCGGCAGTGTTCTGCGATCTCTCCAAGGCTTTTGATTGTGTGAGTAACGAAATACTGCTGCAGAAGATTGAAGTTTATGGATTCAGAGGTTCGGAACTTTCTTGGTTCAAATCATACCTATCAGAACGTAGCCATAGTGTCTTACTCAATAGGGTGGAATCCAAAAAATGTTAAATCAACTGTGGTGTCCCACAAGGCTCAGTTCTAGGACCTGTCTTATTCCTGTTATATGTCAATGACTTGGCCAAAGTGGATATCCAGGGCCAATTCACTATTTTTGCGGATGACACCACAATCCTCTGGCATAACAAAAGTATTACGGATCTGCATGACCAGATCAGTGTGGACCTTAACAAGGTAAAGAAGTGGTGTGATACCAATCTCCTCTCGTTCAATATAAGCAAAACAAACATTGTCTCATTCAAATGTGATATCAATGAAATCCCATTGGAGAATGGAACAATTACAAATGTTTCAGAGAACAAGTTTTTAGGGTTGCATATTGATGAAAAATTAAGATTTGAAAGCCATATCAATAAATTGTGCAGACGGCAGGCTGCTATGCTGTACAAGTTGTCTCTAACGAGCTAGATATTGCCAATGCTAGAAAGGTCTACTACTCATTGATTGAGGCACACCTTAGATATGGTATTTCCTTTTGGGGGCTGTGTTCACAATATCTCTTTGATAGGGTCTTTATTTTGCAGAAATGGGCGATCAGGTATTTATGCAAAGCCAATTATCGCGATTCGTGTCGTATAGTATTTTTGGAGCAGAGAATTCTAACCCTGGCATGTCTTTTCATTCTAGAGACAGTATGTCTCATACACAAAAAGTATAAAGATAAAGCAAAATCTACCTCAACATATAAAACACGATTATCACTCCATGTCTCACTTCCAACGCCTATATCCTCCCTAACACAAAATTCACTAATATTTAAAAACAGAAAATTATTCAATCATCTTCCTAGCACCATAAAAGAAATACAAAACGGTATTCACTTCAGAAAAAAAGTAAAAAATCTCTTGGTTACAAAAGCCTATTATACGTAGGATGAATTCTACCAGGACTCACTTACCTGATCTTAAACTATATATATAAATAAATAACCCTTTATCATATTCGATCACTGGGAACTCTCTAATAGTTTTTTTGTTATATGCAAGGGGTAATTTTTATTCGCTAACAGAACGTTTTTATACATGTATACATAAACTTATTTATTTATTTGTAATGTTGAATTGACTCGGCCGTTGCTGTAATTTAAGTCCTTGTCTAGTATTAATGTTAAGTCTTATAACTTATTTTAACAATTTTTTTTTATCAAATAAATAGTTTAAGAGATATATCGTACAAACCATTTCAACCCCTATTTTCAAGATGGCGGCCGTGGGACAAGGGTGGCGACCCCACAAACTTGGTTTTAGCTTTACACTGACCCCCCATACACATCAAAAAAATTAAATTGCGCCCTCTAAAAAACGCAACCCCAAATGTAACTTTTCAATGGACTATAACTAATTTTGAGTCGGCGCCAAACAAACAATTAACGAAGGTCATTTTATTACTTCGAAGAAGTAATCGAAACGTCGCCGTGCATCCCGCTGCCATCATTTTACGCTTTACCTAATTAAATTGCAGGTTTGTTTGGCGCCGACTCAAAATAAGTTACTTACATTAGTTTAGGAGCTTAGTTACTGAGACTAAGAAGGTTTATTTTATTTTTTACTTTTCAGTTCCGTATTTCGTCGGTTTAATTTTTTGTTAGAAAGTTTTTATGATACACCTAATATTCTAGAAGTTATGACTTGTCTAATAGATTCGTTGACACCTGGTATAAACAAAGAGCTCTTGAAAAATGCAATGCAATAAAATTTGTTTGTGTTGGATGAAACTGAATATGTGAAATAATTCATTTATTTTGTGTTATAGGTATAGATGACATTACATTTTTTCGGTTTTCTGAACCTGTAACTGATTTGTATTCCTCTCAAAGAGGCAATTTTATGTCTTGAAATAGTAAGTAATTTTATCAAATTCGAAGGCACGTATCTGGGTTGTACATAAAATTATGATTTCAGCTCATTAAAGGCATTCTAGGTAAAAAAATAAAACTGTCGAAAAAAATCATGTGCGACTAAAAAGACAAATAAATATTTTCGACTAAGGATTCCAAAAATAACAAAATAGAGGGCGTTCCATTTGAACTAAGTAATAGATTTGTGAGAATGTGGCTCTTATGATGTATATAAAATCCACCAAATTTCGTTCCGATAGCTCTTAAAAGAAGGGCTGAAAATAATGTTTAAAAACTAAAATCGCTTTTATAGAAAAAGACTAAAAAATGAAAATGAGAAAAATTTATTTCATTTAAAAGCGTGGGTGCATGGTATCGCCCCGTGTGTAATGTACTATATAATTATTGATACCATGCACCCCACGCTTTTTAAAATAAAATACATTTTTTTCTTATTTTCTATTTTTTTAGTCTGGTTTTCTATAAAAGCGTGATTTTTTTTTAAACTATTATTTATTTCCTACTTTTTAGTGTGGTTCATTTATAAAAGCGTGTTTTTTTATTTTTTTTAAACTATTATTTTTATTATTTTTTTGCCAATTAAAGAATGGAATGATCATATCAAATCAGGTAATCATAATCTCCGACCCAAAAAATCCCCACATACCAATTTTGAATAGAATCAGACCATAATTACAAAACTTGGCCGCCATTTTGAAGCCGCCATTTTGAATTTTCCAATTTTCACAAGAGAATCATAATATTTGACCCAAAAAATCCCCACATACCAATTTTGAATAGAATCAGACCATAATTACAAAACGGCCCCTTTTAACCCCATTTGAATTTTCCAATTTTACAAAGAATCATAATTTGACCCAAAAACCCCCCATACCAATTTTAAATAGAATCAGACCATAATCACAAATCTCGTCCACCATTTTGAAGCCGCCATCTTGAATTTTTCAATTTTGACAGAAGAATCATAATCTCCGACCACAAAAACCCTCGGATACCAATTTTAAATAGAATCAGACCATAATCACAAATCTCGTCCACCATTTTGAAGCCGCCATCTTGAATTTTTCAATTTTGACAGAAGAATCATAATCTCCGACCACAAAAACCCTCGGATACCAATTTTGAAGCGAATCGGACCATAATCACAAAATTCGTACGCCATATTGAAGCCGCCATTTTGTTTTTTCTTCACACAAAAATTTCTCAATGCATTGTCACCGGAATTATGTACATCTGCCAAATTTCAAATCATTTGGACGTCTAGAAGTGGGTCAAAATCGCGCCCAAAGGAGTCGGTTACAAACAAACAAACAAACACCCATCATTTGTGATGATTCCTTTTCTCAAATTCCTTCGAATTTGACTCATTATGTTGGACCTTATGTTTCCATAATACTAATGTATTTCGTGAAGTTGAAATTCTTGTTTCTTTTTTCTGACTAATGGATTTTGAATGGCTGTAATCAATTGTAAAGCTGTTGTTTGTTTCATTATTGACCTTGGATTTTTCTTGATATCAGGAATCATGATGATGGAATTTTTTTTTCGATAAATTTTTATCGTTTTTTATTGCGCTCACCAGATTATTTTATGTTTATATAAAAAATATTCATTTAATTATCAACTTGTCACATGCTGGATTTAAATCTGTGTATAAATAGTTGTTTTGGGGACTAGGTATATCCGCCCTAGTTTTCAAAACCTAAAAAAGGTGATATAATAATTACTAAAAGTTTTTAAAAAAATGTTCAAGGTTTTTGTTTCGAATTTCGTTTTTGGCTGATATCAATAGCAAAGTGGAATTATGGAGATTTCTTGAATCCTAGTGGGTTTTTGTGGTTTAGAGGTTTTCGGGGTCTAGATTCATAAAATTAGCATCATATTAATTGTAAAATACAGGTAATTGGTGCTGAAAAAAAATACAATACTAATTGTCGCCATTTTTTTGATAAACGTATATGAAAGTACGTACCTTGGCACCAATTGCTACATACGAAATTTAATTTTCATGGTTTCTTTTTTAAACATCGTTTGTGACTTTTTTTTCAATCGTCGGATTGGAATATTTGAAAGCTTACCACATGACAGACGCCAAAGAACTACATTTCACTTCGCTTTTGAATATTTCAATCCATTAATTGATTAAAAAACTAACAATCGATGTTCAGAAAAGAAACCATGAAACTAAAATTCCGTATGTCTCCATGCAATTGGTGCCAAGGAACGTACTTTTATATAAGTTTATTTATCCTCAATCTTAATTTAAAAAAATGGCGGTATTGTATCATTTAGGATTTATTTTTTCCTCTCAGCATTAAATGCTACCATGGTACCATGCATTTTACCATTAATATGAGACAAAAAAACAATTATTATTGTATTGATATATATATATATATATATATATATATATATATAATATATATATATATATATTATATATATATATTATATATATATATATTTTATATATATATATGTCGTACAGTTGTAGAGTAGAGTGAACCGTCAAAATGGCGGAATCGAAAAATATCAAAAAATTGCCCAAAGTGGTTTGAAATGTGTCACATGTGGCACTCTGTCACATATCGGTTGTTTGAAGTTATTAAAAGGTGTTAAATACTTGGTCAACAACAATGTGGTGTGCTGTGACGAGTTCCAAACCAACATGGAAGATGAACCTGTCAAATTCTTCAATAGTGCCAGTGATCTGATAATTGAAGACGCGAAAACAATGGAAATAAGGTATTTAAAAACAATTATGGAGAAAAATGATTTGTTAATAATGAATCAACAATTGACTATATCTTCCCTACAAGAACAAATAAAATTAATGCAAATATCGAATAAAAATCAACCAATGCCATCTACCTCCAAAGGGAGGAACAATCTAAAGGCCAATAATACAATTCCCATCAATAGTGACACAGCTGTAGAACGGAACCGAAATCACCTGAGACATATCGTTTCTGGCACAGAAAAAACACAAACAACAGACTTATTTTCTGACGCAGCAAAAAAAGATATGTTAAGAAGTGACCAAGATAAGGACCAAGTAAAAACAATAGAACCCAAACAAGGGAATTCCCAATTGATAAAAACGGCCGACGTCGCAGCCAGCATTTTACAAGAACAATCCAAATTAAAAATGAATCATCTCATTCACTTAGCAGAAATCCCATCAACAGCGGGGGAGGAGGATATGGATTCACGAAATCGGGAAGACTGGAGAACAGTCTTGCCTAGAAGAAACAGGAATAAAAATAAAAAAGGACAAATGATCATTGGTGATAATAAGGATAGCGAATTAGTTAAAGCTGTACCGAAATTTGTTGACTTACATGTTACCAGAATGAAAACCGATACGACCGAAACTTCCCTCTCAAATCTACTGAAGGAAACCTTTCCGGAAGTAATTTGTGAGCAGATCAAATCCATACATCCTTCAATATATTCTTCTTTCAAAGTTAGAATATTAGCAACTAACTTCGAAAAAGCCATGGAACCAAAAATATGGCCTCATGGATCTTATGCGAGCCGTTTTTTATACCGCAAGAAAATAAAAGCGGACGCAATGAATTAAAATCAAGTTCAAACTCCGGTAAATCATATTCAGTTTGCCACATCAATGTTAGGAGCCTAAGGAATAAAACGGACCAGTTAGAGCTTTTATTAGAATCACTGAACTTTCCGGACATCATCTGTGTTTCAGAAACATGGTGCAAAAATGATGAAATTTTACTGATAAATGTACACAGTATTGGTGGTGGAGTCGCAATTTTTGTACGAAATAATTATAGTTTTAAGAGTATTAAAAAGATGACTTTTTTAAATTCTGAAAAAAAAATTGAATTTGCCATGTGTGAAGTGAAATTATCAAATATTTCCATTACAGTAAGCTGTATATACCGATCACCTACAGGAATCTTTGATGTATTCACTGAATCACTGACGGAATTGATGACAAAAACATTAGATTCCAAATCTATTGCTTTAAAATTTTTTTGTGGGGACTTCAATGTCAAATTTGACGATCCCAATTGTCGAGAAGCAAACTCTTTGGAG
This sequence comes from Gonioctena quinquepunctata, assembly GCA_018342105.1. Taxonomy (NCBI): domain Eukaryota; kingdom Metazoa; phylum Arthropoda; class Insecta; order Coleoptera; family Chrysomelidae; genus Gonioctena; species Gonioctena quinquepunctata. The sequence continues at coordinate 640,960 of JAFIRS010000208.1, read as the reverse complement.
AACTTATTTCTATCATTTGGACTTCATAAAACAATTCGTGAATATACACGTATTCAAAATAACCCATCCACAATTGATAATATTTTCAGCAGTGTAGATCCCAACGCAATTGATGCAGATGTTATTTATAGTGATATTTCAGACCATTTCATGCAGATTATTTCTCTATATTTAGAAATTAAGGAACAGAATGAGCCAATAGTATATAAACGTTTTTTCAACAAACACGAAAATATAAATAAATTCCAAAATGAACTTTCAAATATCGAACGGCCTTGTATACAGATCAATGACTCTTTTCAAAATAAATTTAACAGTTTTCTTAATACTTTTATGGAAAACTTTCTATACTGTTTTCCTTTAGAAAAATATTCAGCAAAAAAGAATAAGAGTGGGAAACCTTGGTTGTCTCCAGAAATAATTAATGAAGGTCGCTTATTGAGAAGTAAATTTAGAGAATATAAGATCTCCCAAAATGAAAATATTCATCACGAATATAAGAATCGGAAACGAGAACATGCTAAGAGAATTGCTGAATCTAAAAGAACCTATAACAACAGTTTGTTTATGACATCAAATAATAAATCAAAAACGTCGTGGCAAATAATAAAAAATGAAATAAATACAAACAAGGTCGCCAAGCTACCAGAGTTTTTTATTGACGATACGAACAAACAACTTTGCAATCCAAATGAGATTGCTGAAAGTTTTAATAATTTTTCAATCAACTCGATAAAAAAGCTAACGGAAAATATGCCCTTACCTGAAATTTCCAATGCTAGAATAAATGTTCAATCACTTTTTTTAGCACCATACACAGAGGAGGAGGTATATCACATTATAATAGCAGTAACAAAAAAAAATTCCTCCGGTTCTGATAATATACCATGCTCTTTATTAAAACATGTGGCAACTTATATCGCTAGTCCTCTTACTCAGCTTATTAATGATTCATTTTCAGAAGGAAGTTTCCTGATATTTCAAAATGGCAATCATTCAACCAATTCATCAAAAAAGGGACGTTCACGATATCTCTAATTATAGGGGTGGCATTGTTATCAGTATTCTCCAAAGTTTTTGAAAAAGCATTCTACCAGAGACTGGTGACATTTCTTGATAATAATACATTTTTCAGTCCCTTTCAATTCGGTTTTAGAAGGGGAATGTCTACCAATCAAGCAATCATAGCACTGTATAATGAAGTTCTTCAAAACTTAGATAAAAGTAGGTTTGCAGCCTGTCTTTTTTTCGATTTACAGAGAGCATTCGAAGTAATTAACATCGAACTCCTACTTCAAACTCCTACTTCAAAAGTTGGAAAGCTATGGGATACGAGGAAATGCTTTACAGTGGCTTGAGGGATTTCTATCAAATCGTACGCAACGTGTTAGATTACGACTTAACGATATTTCGTATTACTCTGAAGTAGAAGCGGTAAGCAGCGGCGTCCCTCAGGGGAGTTTGCTGGGGCCTCTGTTATTTATAATTTTTGTAAATGATATAACATACAAAAACATGTCTGGAACTCACATATCGTTATACGCAGATGACACTTCTGTTGCCTGCTCTGGGAATCACTAGCAAATCTGAACAACACATGTACTGAGGCCGCAAATTATATCAATAATTATTGTCAAAAGAACAACCTTATATTGAATCAAAGCAAGACTGAATTAATCATGTTCTCCTTGAAGGATTTAAATAAAAGTTTTATAATAAAATTACATGATGAATCTATTGAACAAAAGCAAGTAGTAAAATACTTGGGAGTCTTAATAGACTCTAAACTTTCATGGACGTATCAAATCGATAACGTTCTAAAAACATTAGCAGACATTGTTTTGTAATCTGGCAACTTCGATCAAGAATTGATCACAATCTCTTGAAATTGTACTATTATTCATACGTTTATTCAACCATGAATAATGGGATTCTAGCCTGGGGCAACAGTTCTAGGTCTAATGAAGTTTTTATTCAACAAAAAGATTGTACGTAACATGATGTTCAAACCCAGGACGTTTTCCTGTCGCCAATTGTTTAAACAACTTGAGCTTTTAACGTTCCTTCTCTCTTCATTTATAATTGCATATTATATATAAAAAAAACCCAGCTATTCTCAACCAGTCTCGTGAAAATATGGTACACAACTTAAGGCAAAACTTCAATATCAATATACCATCCATCGTTTGTCAACTGTGGCTAACAGTCCGTTGGTTTTGCGATCAAATTATACAACCACTTACCCACTAGGCTTAAAATATTATCAAATGTGATCAAATTCAAATATGAAGTTCGAAAACTTTTAGTTAACGGGTCTTTTTATTCGGTTCCGGAATATATGTGTTGTCACCTGGTATAACCACCTACTCATGTACACTTTTATACAATGTCCTTTATATACTTCTTTATACACTGTTCTTCATACACTGTTTTTTGTCTCTACACTCTGTTTTTTATATACATTAGCATATATTATATTATTATATACTATACTATTATATATTTGTATTCTGTAATGATTGTTTTTCAACAGATTATTTAAAATTGACCTGACAACATCCTATACTTATGTATGTATAAGTCTGATTGGGAATAAAGAAATTGAATTGAATATATACAGGGTGTCCAATATAAAACTCCGCGGGCAAATATCTAGGAAATGAAAGATGATATCCATATTTCGTGAAAGCAGATGATCTTGATGTCAAAGAGTCCTCTTATTTACGTAGAGATCCATCACTAGGCGTCATCCGTTAGGGCGTCGCGACACCGACGCCAATTATCCCAGATTTTTCAATGCCTTTTGCGATTCTGCATCAAATTCTGAATTCAGCCATATATCACACTCATAGTTTCGCTTGAATACTGATGAAAAACAGCAACTTTATTGCATATTATAAAGAAGGCCATGAATAAGTCAAAATAAAAGCAATAACACGAGTTTAATAAAATTGATCTATCAGTTATAATTGTATTGCCTGTTCAGTTTCATCGAGTTGTGTGTTTCTGTAAAATCGCAGACAATGCAAACTAAAGTAAATGTTTCAAATTACCAAAAAATATTTTACTTTGACCAAAACTCTACCAACATGATGGTACCTGATAACATGAATTATTTTAGTAAGTGTTCGAACTGACTCCCTTCACGAAGAATATACATATTGTACCTTTTTAATATTTCTCGATTCGTGACAGCTAAAAGCGTCGCTCGCGATATGGAAGCCCAAACATTTGTGATACTATTTTTTAAATCATTTACATTTTGTGGACGTCGCATATAAACTAAGTCTTTAAAATATCCCCACAAAAAGAAATCCAGTGGAGTCATATCTGGACTTCGAGCTGGCCATGGTGTTGGACCCTTATTCCAATCCATTTCTCATTAAAAGTGTCATCCAAATATTGGGTAATTATTCTATTATTATGCGGTGGTGCCCCATCTTGTTGAAACCACATATTCAGTCGAGTTTGTATTGGTAAATTCCCAAGAGATTCGGGAACACATGTTGGATGAAAAGTAAGTAGCTCTCTCCATTGAGAATTCCTTCGTAAAAATGAGGTCCTATCAAATAACCATCAATGATTCCGCACCAAATATTAACCCCCCACACAGACTGATATCTCGTTTCTTGAATCCAATGAGGGTTCACGTCAGACCAATAGTGACAATTATGTTTGTTTATTATACCGTTGTTATGGAAACGGCTTTCATCACTCCATAATATTTTGTTCAGAAACTGATCATCATGATAAATACGGGTGGACAACCATGCAATGAAGTTCAATCTCCTATCGGCATCTCCTAAATATGGGAATAGATTATAGTTATGAACAATAAACAATAAAGATTATTACCTGGCTGTAGTCCTTGAACCAGATGTATTTTGTAGGGATGGAATTTGTTTTTTGGCAAAATAAGTTGTATTGACGTTTTCGAAAAATCAATCCATTGCTACTTGTCTGGTAGAACTATGTGGTTCCAATACCATTTGACCTAGCACTGCAACAGTGTGATTATCATCTTTAGCCGTTTTTTGTTTTTTTCGCTTCTTTTCATTAAAACATACATTTTGTGTCAAATATTTGGCTAAGCTAGTGAATGTTTTGTCGGGCGGTAATCTTCTGTCGGGATACCGATTAGCGTATATTCTCACTGCTTCTTTTGCATTCCTTCTTACTTCGCCATAAATACATATCATATCCAACTTTTCTGCATTCAAAAATTGAACCATTTTTCAATTTTACTAAAAACCAACACAAAACTGGATACACTTTCGTAAAATCTGACTGGTTTTCTGACAGATCGATGAATACTCGTATAATTGCATTTATTTTGACGCTTTCATGGCCCTCTTTATAATATGCATTAAAGTTGCTGTTTTTCATCAGTATTCGAGGAAAACTATGAGTGTGCTATATGGCTCGATTCAGAATTTAATGTAGAATCGCAAAAAGCATTGAAAAATCTGGAATGCCTTTTAAAGAAATTGGCGTCGCTATCGCGTGATGGATCTCTATGTAAATAAGAGGACCCTTCGACATCAAGATCATCTGTTTTCACGAAATACGGATATCATCTTTCATTTTCCAGATATTTGCCCGCGGAGTTTTATATACGGTTAATTACATAAATTTTCAGTATGCAATTCTTGCTACAACAAAATGTAATCTGATTCTTACAGTTTTTGTTCATGACATTATTTTGCGGCGACAATTGCATATCAAAGATTTCTGAATAGGACAATCATTAGAGATTTTTTCGTGACAAAAATAGTAAGGAAACCTACTGTGCCATAATACGGAAGACGATCCTTAGTTATATCCTGTTATGTTTCCTACTCGCAACTATCATTGCTTAATTTGTTATAAACATTTAAGATAAAAAAATAGTTTTTTTGTCTTTCGAGTAAACATTATTTTAAAAATCCTCATTCCTTTCTGAGTAAATCTGGTCTTTTGATTTTTTTCGTTTGACGGTTTTCGCATTAAAAAATAAAATTTATTAATTTGCACGTTGTTATGAAATTGGGTATTATCAAGGATTAAAAACGTATCTAGTAGGTAGGAAGCAGATTTTGTTTCGTAAACATAAACAGTTTTGATAGTTGTCCACCTAGTTCTAGTTGTCACCTATTTAAGTCATCAAAAGTAACAATATTATTAAAAAACCATGGACCATTTTACGAATTCTGAGTTTGCAGATATGCAATACATGTATGGGCTTGCTGATGGTAACGCCCTGGAAGCCAGGAGGTTGTATGAAGACCGCTTTCCAAATAAAAATATTCCGGATGCACGAACATTTTCAAACATTCATTGATGGTTGTGCGAAAAGGGAAGTTTTGAACCAGACAATCAAATAAAAGGAGTTCTGTAAGAACACCAGAGGTGTAGCGGTTTTGAATTCAATTGAGGAACGTAATAACTGAACGACAATTTGGATTTATAAACAATAAGAATACGGAACAAACAGTAGATGCCTTGGAAAAATCGTCGAAATGCCAGCAGTTTTCTTTGACTTGGCAAAGGCTTTTGGCACGGTATCACATGACATATTACTGAGAACGTTATTTGGATATGGTATTCGTGGTAACTCTCTAGGTTGATGAATAGTTATTTGTCACAGAGGAAGCAGAGAGTGAAAATAGGGGAAAGACTCAGTTGGGAGTCACATATATCTGTTGGTGTGCCTCAGGGTACTGTTTTGGGCCCGATTCTGTTTCTTGTTTACATCAACAGTATAACACAGATCAGAGGATTCCAGGGACACATTGTATGCTATGCTGATGATACAACTTTAATATTCAATGGTGAAACATGGCATGAAGTTTCACATACTGCAGAAATAGATCTCCAGAAAGTACTGATGTGGCTAAATGATAATTTACTGAGTTTGAATGTTAAAAAAATAAATTCATGACTTTTTCACTAAATTCAATTGACCAGCCAAGCAATATTGAATTAAAACTACATAAATCCAGACCTGTTATTCTGTAAGTGTCCAACCATCGATAAAACTGCATCCATGAAATATTTGGGTGTAATCATCGATCACTACGAGATGGAATAAACACGTGGCTCATGTCATAAAAAGAATGAAACTTCTCTTGCATAGATTCTATATCCTCCGAAATATTATCTCTATCTATCACAGTCTATAACTCCTTAGCAGAGTCAATTATTCGGTATTGTATCGTAGTATGGGGAGGTACTTCCAACAATACGATGAATCTTCTGCAAACGGTACAAAACTCGTTACTAAAAATAATATAAAAAAAAGGCGTTTCTCAACGGAAAAACTTTACCAAGAAGCGAAAGTACTGAACGTAAGATGCCTGCACAGCTATCAGAGCTTAATAAAGATGTTTACAAATATTAACAGATATAGAACAACTACACCCAGGCTCACAAGGATTTGTTTTTTCGTTGGTCCTAAACTTTATAACATGCTTCCAACAAACCTGAAGAATGTCAACAACATCAATAAACTCAAAACCACCCTTAAACACTATCTAATCATCGAGAATCTGGAAATTAATAATATTTTTTTGAGAAAAACAATTGCCGTTTCTTCCGACATCGCGACATCCACTTATTAAATTTATTTAGTATTAGTATTACAATTTACTTTATCGTATCATTGAAGATTAAGACATTTTTATATGAAATCTTTATTAATAATTATTAACATCATAAACGTACCAAAACCTACATAAAACCTTAGTTACTCATAATACATTAGTTACCATAATTTAATACGTTAGTTACGAAAGCATAATACGTTAGATACCAAATAATATTAGAACTAGTTTTCATGAACATGTAAAACAATATTTTGACAGTTTTCAAATTTGATGGATACACTTTTGCCTACAGTAAAAATTGCATGATTTTAATGATGACTTTTTGAAATGCCAAAATGAAATGACATGAAACCTTGTTGCTTTTATTTTCGCATCGCCGTTGTCAATGATACGATAAAGCTTTGAATGTAACTCGATTATTAGCGATTTAACACCGTCTCGCACATTGCGGTTGACTCGGCTGTCGCCTCGTCACCTAGCAATGTCCTCGACTATTATAAATCGCATAATAATCTCGTTATATTAATAGCTATAATCTCTATAACAATCTACCCATTCACTAATTAGTACTATCATAAAATTATTGTAGTTTTCAGATTTCTTCCATGAATAAGTAAAAGAGCACAATACAGGCACGTGTATGCCTATGGTGTCTTTTACCCATTTGAGGAAGAATTATGTATATACGAATCATTTACTGTATCAGTTGTACATCATTTGAATATACCTTGAAATCTTGAAATCTATTTGGAAAAATATTAAATTCGACCATATTAAAAATTCTTATTTCTCAAAAAAATCGACTATTTAAAATATATCAATACAAATAGTACAAAATACAAAATTTTATTCATCACTTGAAACTCCTGTACATAACTATACATTACACACAGAAGCTTATTGGACTAGTCAACAATAGAAATGGTAAAAGTTAAAATAGTTCAAATATAGTAGACAATATTGTAGTAGAATATATAGTAGACAATCTAGTAAAGTAGACAATACATTACAATACACTTTGGAAAATTTTATTTGATTACATTTTTTTTTAATTTCGTCTGTAGAGTAAAATGCTTTTCTTAAAAGATATTCTCTTAACTTTGTTTTATAATTCTCTTCACTTTCTGAATTGATCATCATCATCATCATTTATTCTTCATTGAAGTCTTACATACTTATGCAAAAAAAATTATATACATGTAAAACTTAATGGACTAGTCGGAAGAAAAACATTCATAAATATACAGTCAGTAAAACATGAAAAATACATATAATTGGAGTCAAATACTCTAAAGATTTAAACTCTTGAATGGAGTAACTATACAGATAATAAAGAAAAAATCACAAAGTTTATAAAATTCATTAGGATTATGAATTGAGGAATTCATCAATCCCATAAAACTGTTTATCACATAAAAAAGTATGCAAGTTCTTCTTGAAAATAGTTATTGTGCTACTTGTGTCGACAACATTTTATTGCCTACATATTTCGGCGAATTTTGGCTGACACAAAGTCTAGAGTAGTGTTGGTGGATAGCTTCGCTATTCCTTGTGAAATATGGATGCAAATCACAATTTTTCCTGAATTCTGTATCGTTTTCTTTGACATAAAATATCAATTGGAAAATATACAGACAGGGCAATGTTAGGATTTGGAATTGTTTAAATAAGGGTTTTCATGTTGAATGTGGGAGCTTTGTAAATAGTCCTTAATACTTTTTTATCAAATCAATCCATATTGTAGGATTAATTGGACCAAACCAAAGAAGAGAATTCTCAAAATGTCAAATGATAGGGTTTCTCTCAAGTTTCTTGTTATGTAGCAAGTAATGCCTAATTTGGAACATAGTGCAACTAAGAGGATACAAATGTCAGCTAATTATGAAAAACAAAGGAACAAAAATGACCCTTATTAACCTTCGAAGGCCATAATTCCGAAAATGAATGTGGGTAAAGTTTTGATTGCAGATTCTTGTTCATCAGGTAAAAGTACCCAAGTACCTCAAAACTCATCTAGATTACCGCAAATTTACCTATTTATTCTTATAGGGCAAACATAATTTTGCTCTTCTTCACTCTTATAAATATCTAGATTGTTGTTATCCTTGACAGGAATTATATTCCATTTTTCAAACAATACTTAATATTTTAATATTATGGAAATTTTGCCCCTAGATCTTACACTTCACATTCAACTGTCCATGCCTTATCCTCGATTTAATTTTGCCTTCTGCCTTCTCATTTCAGATTTCTGTTTTACAGAAATATGATGGTTCTGCGAGTGAATGGAGAAGACTTCGTGTTTCCTACATCTCTCCATCAGGTACCCCCTAGGATACCCCAGATGAATATGATGAAAGTTCATATTCCCTTCACCTTCAAATTGTTGGAAACGTCTACGTCTTCTTACTCTGGTGAGTCATGATTTTTTTTACCTATGCATTTCAAAAGCGTATAATCATACAAACTGTTTTTCTCAATCCAAATATTTTAAAAAGTTTAAGAAGGTACCATGAAAACATAAATACAGAATATGTGAACATAGCCCAATCAATAGAGATTTTTTCGTGACAAAAATACTACCAGGAAACATATCGGTAACCATTTACGTGCAAGTTGCATTCGTGACTCGTTTTCGCAACGTTACGTCATATTTCTTAACCACGAAACGTATCTTCGACTTCCCCATGGTATTGAAATGTTCTGAAACCAGAACATCCGAAAGATGTAAATAAAACACGTTGCTATAAATAAATCACTAAGATGTTTTGAAGATGTCTCTAAGTGTGTTTGGTACGAAATTAAGCTATGATGATTTTTCGGGCTGTAATAGTGACAGTGCTTATAATAACATCGCAATATTACGTCTCCATAACTTATAAATTATGTTTTCTCAGAAACGTCGTCACAGGTACAATAATTAAACGTTATTAAACCTCCCGGGTATGTTTCTTGCTCAGTGGGTAATGATTTATTAGCAGATCTTATCGGAAGGATTGATTAGTTCTGAAAAGAACTCTTTATTAGCAAAACAGAAAACACTTTTTTAAATTCATAATACCACCATTTTTCAGGTTTTGAAGCAGGCTCTCCACGACATATTAGTGATTGATATGTACTTTATGCGTGAAAAACTCAGGCTCTGTTGGATTAATAGTTTTGGCATAATTGCATTTTTTTTAATGCACTTTATTGCAGCAGACCTGGATGCGTCGTAGGTGGTCCGATTTCAATTTTTCTAAAATATTTTGAGAGTATAGTACTAGTAGTCTACTCGACAAGTTGAAAATGGTCTAAAATAGAGATACTGCTCTTAAAATGATGTGTGATAGCTCATTGGATCCAGAATAACGCCTAGAAAAATGTGCCAAAAGCGTTTATCAGCACATAAAAAATTGAAAAAGTTATAAATAATTGAAGATGAAAAAAAAATGGCATTTCGTTTTTTGCCAATATTTCATAAACAATTAATATTTAAGAAATTTCAAGAAATGATTCTGAAAGAGGAGGAAATTTCCAATAAAAAACTCCCGGAACTCTATCTCCATTATTTATAATTTTAATTTAACGCTAAAAATGGGTCTCCGAGTGACTTTTTTAGGTTCATGCGGCGTCAAAAGCGAGTACGACACATTAATTAATTTATTTAAGGTATTAATTTTTTTATTTTAAAAATTATGGTGTATTCGGAACACTATAAATAATTTATTGCCGTTGGAAATTTTACTAAAAGTTTATTTTTCAACAAGTTAAACGATTGTTAACTAACAAAATTTTCTCGAACTTCTGTCTTAATTGTAAATGAAAAAAAATGTTTAAATAATTGTCGTAAAAATTTTTCGCTTCGTAGAGCCTTTCTTATATACATACTTAACAAGATCACGCCATAAAAGTTGAAAAAATATTCATACTTTGTTTATAATAATTTTTGTACTTGAACAAAAACTAAAAAAATCATATAATGTTTTAAATTTATTTTTCAACACAAAATCGTTTTTTTCTCAATCAAGATATAAATTGATTTGCAAAAAAATAACAATTTTTAATTGTTTATAATAGTTTTTTTAATATTTCTATTGTTTAAATAATTAGTTAGGATTTTTTTTCTTAAAATCATAATTGACAGTCCTCTATGGAGTAACAAAAAAACAATATTTTTTTTATCAACAGTTCCATTGTTTATTAACTTACCAATTTGTTATCAACAAATTTTTAACTTAAAAACATATAAAAATTAATTTTTCCCAATTTCAATTCCCAAAGTACAATAAAAAATTGGAATTTTTTTTTCTATACTTTGTTATATATGGTTGTTTTTGTAAATTTTGGAAGTTTCAGAAAAAAAATCTAACAAAGTTAAAAATTCATTTATAACAAATTGGTAGGTTAATAAACAATGGAATTGTTGATAAAAAAATTGTTTTTTTGTTACTTCATAGAGGACTGTCAATACAATTTGGGATACACAAAAAAAATATCCCAACAACGCTGTCACCATTGTAGAACAGCTCAATTGACTATTGACAGTTTTCTTTTAAATGGTTTTTCATAAGAATCAACTCCACTAAAAACATCTCACCTCTCGTCACCATTTGTACAAATAGGAATTGAAATAAAAATCTAATATCTCGCCTTTTTCTCTTACTGTTTTTCTGTGAGACCATTCAACAAAATCTCACACCGTTGTTACCAATTGTAAAACATGCCAATAAATAGACTGTTCTTTTTGAAGTTGTTAAAAATAAAAGATATTTAACTCTACCCAACAAGTGGACAAAGAAAAAAATATATTTGGCAGCTACTTCTCTTGCGAGGGATCGCACACTGTCACCAACCTGACCACGGGAGGTAGCCAGAATTTTATTGTTTGAGGTTAATTTCCTCAAAATTACGATCGGCACTGGGTTTTATCACCTGATCATCCGATCGGTAGTAGATTCGGCAAAAAGCAATGTCTAGTCTTATTTGTGATTTCCTCTTCAAAGTTTGGTTAGTTGAGGGTTTGAGATTCTCCCCCAGGTTCGCAAATTTGTTACGCCGTTCTGACCGGCAAATAATGACACTATTTAGAGTAAAACAAATATATTCATGTAAAAAAAATGGTAAATAACGTATTGCAGATGTTTCTGGATGTGAAATTTCATTTTTACCATACTTTATTTTGTTCTTAAAGTAATAATTCACTTACAGAACTTCTGTCCATGTCGCGTTGGTTTTCCCTTTACTATTAACTTTTTTGGGGCATTCATATTCACATAGTCCAGTCTAAGGATATTTCTCTATAGGTAAGTAAACCTTATTCATTCGTCTGGTATGTAATACACATTCACCTAACAATGAATACACATACATTCTATATCACTAACAGACAAAAGTCTTCGAACTCAATATTTCAGTAATCACAGTATCTCGACACGTCTCGACAGGAAATGATCAGTTAAGAAGTCGTGACAATGGCTTATTAGTCGACGAATTCGCGCGAATTTTTCTCCAGCCAATAGAAATGCACCTTTTTAATGTAAGCGTGATTGCTTCAATGTATAAGATCAGTATTATAATGAACGGTTCATCGAGTTATGTACATATATCTTGAAACAACAAAGGCGTCGCGTTTGGAAAATATACTGGGTGATTCTCAAAAACCATTACATTGATTCAGTGTAACCTTTCATGATTTCATTCATCAACTGATGTACGTATTCGTTGAAATACTTAACGCATTTCTTCAGTGCAATATAATGAGTCATTACTAAAAAACGTTTACATTGATTCAATGTACACAATTTATTATTTCATTTATTCATACGTATACACCGTAAGAATGAATTGAAATTATGAATGCTGTTCATTGGGATAACGTATTTACCTTTATTTCTTGTACAAATTCTTTCCAGCAATGTACAGAATAATCGACTCACGTATTTGAACATTATATTGGAAACTCGATTATTGACACAGTCAATGGAGTTATTGGTTGAAAACGATTGTACATCAATGTTATGATTTTATTGACACAGTCAATGGAGTTATTGGTTGAAAACGATTATACATCAATGTTATGTAACACGTTCATAAAAATTGTGATATAAATGTAAAAATTCATTATCACAATAAAGAACTAATTGAATTGATTAATTGAAATGATTAAAGAAATGAAGATATTTACTCAATTGAAGAATGTGTTCATCAGCATCTGATGAACATAATTACATTGTGACCATGAATATGGCCATTACATTAAATACATTGTATTTACGTACAATAATTTTTTCAGTGTAGGCATTGATTTTTCAAATGATTGATTTGTTTTGTTTACCCACCTTCTGCATGCTAATATGGGTTTATGCCGATACCGATTTAAAATAGTGATGATATTTATATAAAATTGTTGGCGTTGAGTTCATGTGTATGTTTCCGGAAAAATATACAAAAATCCGGCTTGAAATAATTGCGATTTTGAGGTTTTTCACCATATTTTGTAATTTTGCTTGAGGGTGGAAGAAATAAATAAAAAAAGACTCTATATTTGGTTGAATTGGGATTTGAACCTAGGAACTTATGTTTGTCAAGCCGATATCTTACCGCTTGGCTATCTGTGTTTAATAAATATCAAATTCAAAATATAATAAAAATACTACTATAAAATAACTTTATCGAATAATATTCTAGAATGAATTTCTCGGAATACCCTCTATTGAAAGCCACACACATTAAACTGTCATTAATATTTCATTCTCGTCTTCGGTCATCACCTCTCAATGGCAATTGTTTTATCGCAATACTACTAGCATCCCAACTATTAAATATAATGCAATTTATATTCCATGTATTTTCCTCGTGAATAATTCACCGACAAAATCGACGATTCTTATGAAAAAATAATCAGTATTATTTTTGGAGTTATTAAACGTTCTGGTAAAGGGGGTCAAGGTGGACAAGGAATTAAATAACTTTGGGACAGTGTTAACGCACTCTACGTTACACGATCAAATATTGTACGAGGGTCCGTCAAAATGATTTAACTTGAATGTCGGCAATCAATCGAAATTGATGCGGTGAGAAGAAGCAAGGGAGACAAGTAACAATTCCATCATTTTGATGAATTCCCTACAACTCTCCGTTCGTATAATGCTTTTGTGACCGCTAGATCCCAGCACATTAAAACCATTCACTTGTATTCCTTTGCTACCAACTTTTCATTATGTGTTAACTATTTATAACCAACCGGACTCAGTTTATTACACGCTTTATATTAGCTTCACTTGTATGTTTGTTTGTTTGTTTGTAACCGACTCCTTTGGGCGCGATTTTGACCCACTTCCAGACGTCCGAATGATTTGAAATTTGGCAGGTGTACATCGTTCCGGTGACAATGCATTAAGAAATTTTTGTGTGAAAAAAAAACAAAATGGCGGCTCTAATATGGCGAACGAGTTTTGTGATTATGGTCCGATTCGCTTCAAAATTGGTATCTGAGGGTTTTCGTGGTCGGAAATTATGATTCTTTTGAAAAAAATTGAAAAATTCAAGATGTCGGCTCCAAATTGGTGGACGAGTTTTGTGATTATGGTCTGATTCTATTCAAAATTGGTATGTGGGGGTTTTTGGGGTCGAATATTATGATTCTTTTGTAAAAATTGAAAAATTCAAGTTGGCGGCTTTAAAATGGCGGCCGAGTTTTGTGATTATGGTTTGATTCTATTCAAAATTGGTATGTGGGGGTTTTTGGGGTCGGAGATTATGATTATTTTGTCAAAATTGCAGGATTCAAGATGGTGGCTCCAAAATGGCCGCGAGTTTTGTGATTATGGTCCAATTCTATTCAATATTGGAGAATAATAGTTCAAACTAAAAACACGCGTTAATAGAAAACTAAACTAAAAAGTTGAAAATAAATATAGTTTAAAAAAACTAAAAAACACGCTTTTATAGAAAACTAGACTAGAAAAATGAAAAATAAGAAAAAAAATTATTTTATATAAAAAAAATTATTTTAATGGGGTGCATGGTATCAATAATTGTATATAGTACATTACACACCTAGGGCAGTAAAGTAAGAAATGTCTCAGATCACAGATAATTGTTGACCGAGGCGATACCATGGACCCCACGCTTTTTTTGAATAAAATATTTTTTTTTCTTATTTTCTATTTGTTTAGTCTGGTTTTCAATAAAAGCGTGTTTTTTAGTTTTTTTAAACTATTATTTATTTTTTAATTCACTTGTACCCCTTCACACCGCCTCAATTATAGTAGTATCTGAAATCTATTGGGAGTTCAATAAAATCTATATCTCTGATTCGCATAAACAAGATCTGATTTACAAAGTAAAATTGCGTTTTTTGGCACATTCTTGATTAAAATGTAAATTTACTAGCTTTCTCTCTAGTCTTTATTGTAACGAGCCAACTATGGAGTTCAATTAAATAAGCCTTATAATATACTAATTTACATTTTTTAAGAAAATATTTCTCTGAAAAAAGTCGAGATTTTTTAAAGTAGAGTAAAAAAAAATTAAATGCATTAATTTTTCTGTTTTTTATGTTTTTTTTTTATTTCCCCCACTTAAATTAAAGTCTTTCTATCTTCGTTACTTTTGAGAGTAGCAGAAAAAAAATCAAGAGAACAAAAATAAGAATGATAAGGTAGGGTGAGTAATAGATACTTAATAATTAAACAATCTAGACTAGGACATTCATGATGAAACAATTATTCAGTACGGAATAGGATAAAGTAAACCCCCCTTTATGCTATTATTAGCTATTTTACGTAACTTAGAAATGAAGATAAATATTGAAAAAGGAAACATTCTCAATTGAATATTGAATAGAAATATTTTCCCGTGAATTGAAAAATCCACGATGAAAATGAAGTTAGTTTTTGTGAATGTCCAACAGAAAACAACTATTTCCCCGGCTAAAGCCACGCTGGACATTGAACTACATCTGATAGGTATTCTGAAAGGACCAGACCTGATTTTATGAACATCCTGTTCATATTTTCAAACTAATCGAAGATAAATAATTATGGAAGAATTTAATGTGCATGAATGTTCGTCTTGGAACAGTAGAAAATGAAAATATATTTAAAATCCACGCTAAAAAAATTGCTATTACGGACACGACCGTCTACCCTCACGCGCCTGACCCGTTCTGGTACCTATCTCAGTGACATTCGATTTTATTAGAATTATTTTTCTGCACTGAATTTGTACCTTATTGTACCTTATTGGATTTATTAATAATATGTGAGATTCTAAAATTAATGTCTATTCAATAGAAACAGAATCACGAAACAGATGGGGGGGGTGATTGTGTTGTTTTTACACGATTGATATTAGAACTGCCGATAGAAAGCGCTTGAACGGTGAAATATAGTATAAAATTGTATTTATGTCGCTTGGTATATTTTTTTATTTATATTTAATATTGTACTATATTTATATTTATGAACTCAGAATTTTCTCCTCTTTAATTTGACATCCCGCTCGATTTTATATCACATCCGCCATTTTGATTTTATTGGTATAAAATGTAGCCTATGTTACCCGGACCATAATAACGAATCGATTGACATCTCATTCATCAAAATCGGATGAGTAGTTTAGGCGCTACGGTGGAACATTCGTAAATACAAACATACATAGACCGCTGAAATCATTACACCCTTCCTTTTCGGCTGTAGTCGGGTAAAAAGGAAAGTTGGTTATTTTCTTTTGTTCCAAGTGAATTTAACCTTGGTTTTTTTTTTGGTTTTAACCCATTCGTAAATACAAACTACATAGGTCAATAGTCCTCCCCCCCCCCCACCCTGTTAACGTTTGAACGGTTCGACGTACAACAATGAAAATTTATTGAATGTATGTATTGTTAGTTCGTTCGTTAGGGTCAAATCTTACAAGTGAATTTTGACAAACTTCTAGTCGTCTGATTGATTTGATATTTGGCAGATGTTCATAATTCCGCTGACAATGCATTATAGAGTTTTTGTTAGAGACAAAAACAAAATGGCGGCTCCAAGATGGCGCAGGAGATTTGTAATAATGGCCCGATTTGATTCAAAATTGGTATGTGGGGGTTTTCAAGGTGGGAGATTATGAATTTTTTGTCAAAATTCATAAATTCAAGATGGCTGCTCCAAGATGGCGGACGAGTTTTGTGATTATGGTCCGATTTGATTCAAAATTGGTATGTGGAGGTTTTCGGGGTCGGAGATTATGAAATTTTTGCCGAAATTCATAAATTCAATATGGCGGCCCCAAGATGGAGGACGAGTTTTGTGATTATGGTCCGATTCGATTAAAAATTGGTAAGTGGGGGTTTTTGGGGTCGGAGATTATGAAATTTTTGTCAAAATTCATGAATTCAATGTGTAGGTTCCAAGATGGCGGACGAGTTTTGTGATTATGGTCCGATTCGATTCAAAATTGGTATGCGGGGGTATTTATTTATTTATTTTAATTAACGGCAAAGCCAATTTACATTTAACAAAGTGTGATGAACTATAAAATATTATTGAACTCTTATGTCTAAAGTCTACACTAGAATTTTACAAAACATTTAGCGAAGTGTGAAATACAAAGTATTAATGAATCCTTATGTCTAGTTACTATATTACTAAAAGATGAAACAAATCTGGTATTAACAAAGAAAATGATGTAACCAATCTGGTACTTACAAAAGAAAATGGTAAGGTAAAGAAAAGTTTCGGAAACGCTATAGCCTTTTCAATTGATTTTTGAAGACCTGAAGTGACACATTAAACAAATCTAAGTCATTATGACATTCATTTCCCAGCTTCAGAATACGAGGAATCGGACTGTTCATAGCATAATTGGTATGGAAAAAATTTATATGAAAAATATCAGGATTTCTCGTATCTTTTTGTTTGATATGAAAAGTTATTAGTTGTAGTATTTCTGGGCAGTTGATCTTATTATTTATTATTTTGAAGAGGAAACTCAAGTTCATAGAAATTCTCCTATCCTCCAATGATTTTATATTTAACTTGGTTAAGAGTTGACTGTACTCATATTCATTTCGTTGAATACCAAAGTGAAAAGCACAATTCCTCAAGAATTTCTTTTGAACATTTTCAATCAAATCTATATTTACATTATAATATGGGTCCCATATAACCGAACAATACTCAAGAATGGATCTTACGAAAGCACAATATAAAATAACTTGGTTAAGAGTTGACTGTACTCATATTCATTTCGTTGAATACCAAAATCTTTTTTGTTTTAATTGAAAAATCAGTAGAAATTCTCAACACAAAACCTAGCATTTTGAGACTTTTTGCCACAATTTCTGATACTTGAAGATTAAAATTAATTTCGCTATCAAATTTAACTCCCAGATCGCGAATAAATTTTTCTCTTTTAAGAACTATATTATTCAATTTATATTCAAAGAATATTGGAGTCTAATTCTAGCGAACGTAATGATTTGACACTTATCGATGTTTACCTCTAACAAATTATTTCTACACCACATGGAAAAAGCTTCGAGATCTTTTTGTACTAATTCGGCATCTTCCCGGCAAGTAATTGCCCGATAAAGTAAGTTTGAGATCGTCCGCAAACATAAGAAATTCAGAATAATTGAAAACAAACTCTATGTCCGATACAAACATGTTGAACAACAGTGGGCCCATATGGGATCCCTGTGGTACCCCTGATGGAACCTGAATGGGTGTAGATGTTGTATCTCCGTATTTCACAGACAGAGTTCTACCAGTTAAGAAGCTATTGATTACTTGCAAAATATTCCCGTCTATACCAAGCGCTTGAATTTTAGCTATAAGTAGGCCATGGTTGACTCTGTCAAAGGCTTTTGAAAAGTCCGTATAGACAGAGTCAACCTGCAGCCTCCTCTCAAGATTTTCAGTTATGTAGTTTGTGTAAAGAGCAAGGTTGGTACAAGTGGATTTACCTTCTGTGAAACCGTGTTGTTGGGGATTGAGTAAAGACTTGCAGTCCCAGGAAAGTTTCTTTGTAAGCATAGAATCAAATATCTTAGCCATCTCTGACTGCTCTATAATTCTTAATATTTTTCTTATCTCCTAGTTTATGTATTGGTTTCAGGAAGCTATGTTTCCAATAATCTGGAAAGGTGCCTAGAGCAAAAATTTGATTGAAGATATTTCGTAATAGAATTGCTAAAGTGTATAGACATTTGTGTATAAAAAATAAAGGTATCCCATCAGGTCCCTTGAGAGCTTGGGGGAAACAGAGAGAACGTAATCTATTACATCCGTAGCAGTAATACTGTAATTGTTGATATAGATTATATTCAGGAGTAATATTCGGGGTCAGAGATTATGAATTTTTTGTAAACATTTATAAATTCAAGATGACAGCCCCAAGATGGAGGGCGAGATTTCTGATTATGGTCCTATTTCATTCAAAATTGGTATGTGAGGGTTTTCAGGTTCGGAGATTATGAATTTTTTGTCGTAATAGATCAATTCAAGATGGCGACTTCAAGATGACGGACGAATTTTGTGATTATGGTCAGATTCTATTCAAAATTGGTGTGTAGGAGTTTTCGGGGTCGGATATCATGATTTCTTTCAGCTCAAAACCCACAGGGAAGAGAAGTTGTAATAACGATGCTCTATTAGAAATGAACAGATTAAGGCTAACTAACTAAAAAGCAAAAAAATTAATAAATAATAAAAAAAAACTTTTTAAAGATAAGCTTTTATTTAAGCCGTGTACTAAAACGTTTAAAATAAATGTAAGTCATCGCTGACAATGATTTAATGATTTTTTGTTGAATTATTTGGTTTCAAAAATCTTGTCGAGCGAATTGTAATAAAATCAATACTTCGAAGTTGTTATTTACCAACTATTCATTGTCCAATGAAATTAATTGGTGTCTACTTTCATGAATACTTTGTAAAAATCAAATTCTTCGACAAGTTCTTACTTACCAACTGATCACTACCCAATCAAATTAATTGGTACCTACTGTTTTGAAAACAAATAATTCCAAATATCTAGAAAACGGTTGCTTATAGCGACTTGTAACAAGCTTTTTTACGGAGATATGATAGAGGAATTGATTTTTTTCCTGAAAAATGAAAAATGAAAAATGTGCTAGAAGTACGCTCAAAAAAGTTATGAATCTTTAAAAAAGAAAAAGACATGTAGGTGGCGCCCCCTACGAGTAAGAGAAGTAATAACATCAGCTTCGAATTTGACACCTCAAAAAACCTCTCCATACCAATTTTCGTTTAATTAAGGCCAGTATTTCGAAAGTTATTAAAAAAAAACGAAAATAAAAATAAAACTTCAACACCCTGTATCTTGGAAACGAAGCGTTTCCGGACATATATTTATTCGGACAATTCATATTAGAATATTGTGAGGAATCACCTCCTGAAGTTTGTCAAAGTACTTTTGAATCACCCTGTATAAGCAGCGCCTGCAATAATAACTTCTGCCTTTATGAACACAGGAATGACCGGAAAGGACTGAAACAACACACATACATTCGGACAAATGTACCGAGTCGATACACACGCATATGCATAATGCATGCACCCCGACTCAACGCATGCAGGTTCAAGTCAGTACGCGGCTTTTCATCCACACAACTTTTATTTGAGGAGATTTTTTTCTAAGTGTTCACAAACGGAATATCACCGTTCAACTGTTTAATCTTTGGTCGTTGTTCGTAATTCATTGTTAGGTTAGCGTTAGGTTGATTGATAATAAGTCAATACATTGTGAAATCTACCTTTCCAAGTGGCCGCGCTGTCGGATATTTTATGTGCTAGTAAAACCTTGCACGTTATAATAAAAGCGCTCCGCTTGACATATACTATTTGAGTATCTTACTAAAAATGCAGCTCGAAATAAGAAATTAACATTTAATGATGATTAGTTTAACACACATAATTAACTAACCAGAAATTTAACGGAAGTACAAAGTTATTAAATGCAAATGTGGTAGACTGCTTAAAAAATGCCCTCCAAACTATCCTTAAGGCCACATTGAAATAATCAATTCAAAAATATGTGTTAATTGAAGGCACAAGATGCAGATTTGGCTCTAACATAATATACAGGGTATAACATAATTATTGGGAGATATTTTAGGACGAAATTGGGACAAAAATAACTATCTTTTTTTTTATTCTCTTCATTTGGAGATATTCGTGTCCGCCGAAGAGTTAGCACAAAGGAAGAATGGTTTTGGAACTTCTGGAGGAATTTAAATGAAATGTATGTATTTATTATTTTACGGACAAGCCAATTTACAATGGTTTATATGAAGAAAAGAAAAAAATAAATGTAGATGATTCCTAATACATATAAAATTAACAATAATTTAAATTAAATACTAAAACTACAAATATTATATTCTTTTGAAGGCATTTTTAAATGCATGATGAGGCGTTGAAAAAGTCCAGTTGATTTAAAAAGTAATATTCTAATCATTGGTTTTTGTTAATCGTAGTTGGTTGGATGATAATGAGCCTTAAACAAATTCTAGATTCGAGTTCTCCTATTCGAATTGAATTTAACCATTAGGCCAGTAGAGATAGACATGATTTTCCCAAAATTTAATAATAATTACAAAAGTTTCAAAACTTTAGTAGAGTGAAGAGGACTTTCATATGATATGTAGTCTGTTGACATGTTTTTTGGGTAACCTTCCACAGTCTGAAAATGAAAATATAATCAGGAAAATCTATACAAGTGTAGAAAGGGCAAACTGATTAGTTCACCCCGATAAGTTATTGCGTTCACCAAATTATATTTCCTATAGAAAAATGATTCAATTTGTCAATAACTTGCCGTTTTCTGAATTTGCCTATAAAAAAAAAAATTTCAAAAAATTCAAAAGATACTTCTCTATATAGTTTTTGCTTGACGTTTCGGGGACTATATCTGCCCCCGTTATCAAAATCTTCTAAATCTCCTTTAATTGTTTTATAATTTTGGATTTTTTCTCGCAGTCTTTTTCGCTTTTTCAGACTGTGGAAGGTTACCCAAAAAACATGTCAAGAAACGTTGTTCCTCCACAAAAAACCACATTCATTCAATATATGTAGTCTGATTTTGCCTACCTATTCTATTCTGAACGGAATAGGTTGAAAATCAGGATTTAATGAATTTTCACATTATTAGCGCGGAAAAATTTGCAAAAGTTCCGCAAACTTTCGAAGTTTTTAAAAATAGCAATTTACATCCTCTGATAAATTTTCAACAATTCATACAAAACGGAAATGTCTGTTTTATCGAAACAAAATTGTTGTTAGTCCTAATTTTTCGATGAAAATTCCAAAAGTTCTGCAAACTCGAAAAAATAACTCTTGACAAGAGTTTTAATTTGCAACCTCTTAAGTCAAACGAAAAATATATTTTTTCATTAAATTGTTTTTTTTTTAATAAATATCGGAATTATTACAAAAATTTCAAATAATGGTTGCAAGTGGGGATGTCCTGACGTAGAATGTTTTCATTAATTTGCAACCTCGTCTGCAACACGGAAATGAGGGTAAAAAAGAAAAATATTTTCGTACTTGTACTCTACCAAAAAAAGCAAAAGTTTTGCGAATCGGGCAGACAACTCATTTTACCAATTGGTGGCAGTATAATAATTTGCAAACTATGTTACAATGCGGAACATTAGGAATTAACACTTGTGTTATCTGAATAATAAAGATTTTTACACGCTTTATATTAGCTTCACTTGATGTTTGTAACAGACTCCTTTGGACTTGATTTTCACCCACTTCCAGACGTCCGAATGATTCGAAATTTGGCAGGTGTACATAATTCCGGTGACAATGCATTAAGAAATTTTTTAAAAAAAAAAACAAAATGGCGGCTCCAATAGGCGTACGATTTTGTATTATGGTCCTTCTTCAAAATTGGTATGGGTTGGGTGGAGATTAGATTCTTTGTAAAATAAAAAAATTTTTGTGTGAAAAAAAAAAACAAAATTTTGTGATTATGGTCTGATTCTATTCAAAATTGGTATGTGGGGGTTTTTGGGGTCGGAGATTATGATTCTTTTGTAAAAATTGAAATATTCAAGATGGCGGCTTAAAATGGTGGACGAGTTTTGTGATAATGGTCTGATTCTATCCAAAATTGGTATGTGGGGGTTTTTGGGGTCGAATATTATGATTCTTTTGTAAAAATTGAAAAATTCTAGATGGCGCTTTATAATGGTGGCCGAGTTTTGTGATTATGGTCTGATTCTATTCAAAATTGGTATGTGGGGGTTTTTGGGGTCGGAGATTATGATTCTTTTGTAAAAATTGAAATATTCAAGATGGCGGCTCCAAAATGGTGGACGAGTTTTGTGATTATGGTCTGATTCTATTCAAAATTGGTATGTGGGGGTTTTTGGGGTCGAATATTATGATTCTTTTGTAAAAATTTAAAAATTAAGATGGCGGCTAAAATGGCGGCCAGTTTTGGGATTATGGTCGATTCTATTCAAAATTGGTATGTGGGGGTTTTTGGGGTCGAATATTATGATTCTTTTGTAAAAATTTAAAAATTCAAGATGGCGGCTTTAAAATGGCGGCCGAGTTTTGTGATTATGGTCTGATTCTATTCAAAATTGGTATGTGGGGGTTTTTGGGGTCGAATATTATGATTCTTTTGTAAAAATTAAAAATTCAAGATGGCGGCTTCAAAATGGCGGCCGAGTTTTGTGATTATGGTCTGATTCTATTCAAAATTGGTATGTGGGGGTTTTTGGGGTCGGAGATTATGATTCTTTTGTCAAAATTGAAATATTCAAGATGGCGGCTCCAAAATGGTGGACGAGTTTTGTGATTATGGTCTGATTCTATTCAAAATTGGTATGTGGGGGTTTTTGGGGTCGAATATTATGATTCTTTTGTAAAAATTAAAGAATTCAAGATGGCGGCTTCAAAATGGCGGCCGAGTTTTGTGATTATGGTCTGATTCTATTCAAAATTGGTATGTGGGGGTTTTTGGGGTCGGAGATTATGATTACCTAATTTTATCAGATTATTCCATTTCTTGATTTGCAAAAAAATAATAAAAATAATAGTTAAAAAAAAACTAAAAAAACACGCTTTCATAAATAAACCACACTAAAGAGTAGGAAATAAATAATAGTTAAAAAAACTAAAAAACACGCTTTTATAGAAAACCAGACAAAAAAATAGAAAATAAGAAAAACATTTATTTTACTTAAAAAAAAGCGTGGGGTGCATGGTATCAATAATTATATAGGGCAGTAAAGTAAGAAATGTCCCAGATCACAGGTAATTGTTGGCCGAGGCGATACCATGCACCCCAAGCTTTTTTTTAAATAAAATACATTTTTTCTTATTTTCTATTTTTTTTTGTCTGGTTTTCTATAAAAGCGTGTTTTTTAGTTTTTTTTAACTATTATTTATTATACTTAATAAATGACATTCATTGTGTTACCTAGTTCACTATCGACCAAGAAGATCGTCAACGGTAGGTGAAATTATTCAATGTTGAAAGCTAACGTTTTCGATATTAATTCAAAACATCATAATACAATTAGGAATTTGCATAAAAAATACTCTTGAGAATGTTTGATGGAGGATCGAGAATATCTCGACATGTTTCCATACATTTCTTGATTCATTAAAAAATGTAGGAAATATTGAGATTTAAAAAACACTCGTACAGTTGTACATTAGTACGATTAACCTACAACTGTGTTACGTCACGGTGTTCTGTTTACAGAGTAATGAATGCACAGCACTTTAGTAACATGATTTATTACCAGAATAATAAGAAGACTGAGAATTGTATTTTTATGACAGGCAACTATTTAACTAACCAAAAACAATGCACATTCATCTAATTGTCCTGGAGCTACAACTGCAATAGAATTATTTTATTTTTTATTTTATTTATTAAGTAATCTACAGAACAGGCAGTTCCAATAATCGATTACAATATATAAAAACTAAGTAACCTACCAACATGTTTTTCCCTCTTTATTTAAAAAAAAATTATAAGTCAATAAAATTATTCTTACGTTTCGATTACATTTCAGTCCTCCATTCGGATTCAATAAAATTTTTCATGCGAAACCACAATCGGAGTGAAAAAGTAAATTATAATTTTATTCAATTCAAGAAATACATACTTGAAAAAATTTAATTTGAGATGTAATATCGATTTCATAAATT
The DNA here is from genome assembly GCA_018342105.1 of Gonioctena quinquepunctata. Classification (NCBI taxonomy): domain Eukaryota; kingdom Metazoa; phylum Arthropoda; class Insecta; order Coleoptera; family Chrysomelidae; genus Gonioctena; species Gonioctena quinquepunctata. The sequence goes on along the minus strand of JAFIRS010000208.1, from coordinate 616,203 downwards.
TTGATTTTTCAGCAATGTTTCTATTTGATGATGAAAATTATGTACTTGCGAGATATACAATCGATAACGTTTTGATATCCCTCCTTCCATAGAGCATCGATTATTCATTTTAAAATCTCGTCGATTGCTATAAAGTTATGTTGTGATAAGTGACAATTTTAAATGAAGAATGATTGCATGTCATTTCTAATGCAATAAAAAAATAATGTCTTCCAACAGCCTTTTAGCAAAATTCAGCAAAATTTTGTATTCTTTCCATTGTTGCATTCGAAAATATTAGATTACATTTATTTCGCTGATTGGTCGGAAACAGTGATTGCTTATGAGATCAATAATTAGTTTCAAATTTTTTAATGGTAAACTACGTAACCGTATTATTCTTCGGATGCAATTTCAATGAACCAGTACAAAATATAACAGATATACGCGATGGATAATCAAGTATTTAACTGGACCACTGTAGATATGTCGGTCTAATATATATTTTAAAGCTATTTGCACAATGTTTGCATTTATGGCCAAATTATAAAAAAACTGTTCCGTTGAACAATAACGGTTGCAATTCTCTTGCTTCATGTAAAATATTAGTCGTAATTTTAATTGCGATTTGCACAACTTTTGCAATTATTTCAGAAATTGTAAAAATGCAAAAAAAAATTGGTGGATAGGTTTCGTTTTTCGTATGAGGTTGCAAAGTTACATATCCACTAAGACCAATATTCACTTTATTTGCAACCACAATAAAAAACTTTTGTAATTATTTCAATGCTTGTGTGTATTGAAAATGGGAGCGTCGATAAAAAAGTTTGATAAATAAATGATGCGTTTTTCAGAAATGGTTGTGGATATTTTAAACTTTTTTCAGTTCACTTATCCAATTTGCAGAACTTTTGTAATTTTTTTAAACAAATTAAAATGAAAAACTTAAAATTACAAAAAACAAGGTTCCGTAACTTTTACAAGGTTGCAAACTTAATGCATGTTGTAAAACACCATTACTATAGGTATGCCTAGTTTGCAGAACTTTTGCAATTTTCAGTGCAATAGTAAAGCATGAAAACGTTTTTTGCAATTAAAACAGACTTCTGCAAAATTTTATAGTGTGTTTTCATTGATGCACTAACATACCATTGAAGTTTGAAAACTTTTGGAATTAATGTTAATTGATTGTCTATATCTACTGGCCTAATTAACAAGAGTTCAGGATAGTTAATGCTCCGACAATTATTTTATGCAAGAAACGTAAATCATGCTCAAGTCTTCTATTCCTAAGACTATTAAGACTCGTTTGTTCAAGAATTTGGGAGTAATTATATGATCCATATGTAAGTCTTGAAGACACATACACGTTCTTTATTTTTAGTATTTTTTTTAAATGACACACCCGGTATTTAATTGGATTTTTGGATTCTACGTAAAAGTTTTTGAATTATGAACATTTGGAAATTATTATTTTGACTACTTTTGCACCAGTCAGTGAGAAAACCGTAACAAATGGAATACAATGGATTTCACTTTACTATCCTTTTTGAAAGCTATTGTAACGTAAATAAACTTAACTTGGTTTAACTAATTTATTTAACACTTAATCTACAACTAAATTTATATTACTACGCCACTGAATAGCTCGATCGTATGGGCTCGTTCAGACCGTCTGTGCCATCTTGAGGGCTACCTATTTATCTCCGTCACAGGATTCCCGATCTTTCGAATTCCGGCAGTTGGCGACGGCATGTTCCAATTGTTTCCAATATTGACCGTTGTTTTCCGCGGAAGAGCGACTGGATGGTTCTCGAATATCTCCGGGGATGATCTCATCGCTGTCGATGGCAACGTGTGAGGCGACAGGTCCGGCCTAGGTTCGTTACATTGCCCCCTTCTTAAAGACATTTCGTCCCGAAATTTCATCCTTGGAGTGTGACGATATCTGCATGACTCCCCATATCTGCACCGTGAAGTTCGATGGAAGTAACACTCCACGGTCTTCATGATCGGTCGTGGAAGAGGGTTACAGCAAACCAAAATCTTGACGCCACTGGATCTGAATATCGCCTCCAGCATACTTCTTATGACTCTCCAGTCCAACCCATCAATACCACAGGATAATTTTGGAATTGCTAGATCCACCAGGTTCTGGTCCACCATAGTATCTCTTAGTTTGGTGAGACTCTTCCAGACATCTTCATAGGACGGTTTATCTTGGGAATGCCTCTTGGTAACTAGGTAGTAGATGTTTCTCTGGCCTTTCTTCAACTGTAGCACCCCACCAACTTCTGGATTCTGCTCCCGCAGTGTTTGGAGTTGACCAAATTTCTTGAGAACACTACGGCGATGCCCCTGGACATTCGAAGATCTTCTGCCACACAGTGCGCTAGTGCGTAGTCAGCAGGCACCTCGAAAAGGTCTCGTGACTCTCTCTAGTAACCCCATGTAGAACTTTCTGCCCGTTTGAATACAAGGACATAAACTTCTCGAACGTCATATCATCCTCCGGTGGCTTGAGGGTGCGAACTTGGTCATGGTTTCCAGCGTAAGGCCAACCTGTTGAAATGGACGACCCTTGGTTTCCTCGGGTGGCTTTGGATTCGGTACACAAGGTCGTTTATCCTTTTCACGATTTTATACGGGCCTTCCACGAGTTCCGCAACTTTGGTGATAGTCCACGACGACGTTTGGGGTTGTACAGCCAAACCAGGTCATCAACCTTAAATCCTCCAGCGTCGGCCTTGATGTCATAGGTCTTCTTCATTTTATCGCTGGCACTCTGGATGTTCAACCGGACTCGTTCGTGGATGTCGTCCATTCTCTGCCGAAGTTTGCTGACGTAGTCCTCTCCCGCAGTGTCTTGTCCTGGCGGTATCCCAAACTTCAGGTCACAAGGCAGTCGCAGTTCTCGGCCCATTATAATACTAGCAGGAGTTTGACCGGTTGACTCGTGTACTGCGGATCGATAGGCCATCAGGAACAAATGAAGATACTGGTCCCAGTCTCTTTGATGGTCAGAGACAACCTTGGACAAGTGGCGGTTGATCGTCCTGTTCATCCGTTCCACCATTCCATCGGACTGCGGATGTAGGCCGTGGTTCTTGTCTTGCGGATGTTCAGCAGTAGACATATTTTTGGAAAAGGTTGGATTCGAAATTTCTGCCTTGATCCGAGTGCAGCTCCATTGGAATACCGAATCGACATATCCATTCTTTCACCAAGACGTCGGCGACGGTGATGGCTTCCTGGTTGGCAGGGCATAGGCTTCCGCCCACTTACTGAAGTAGTCCATTGCCACAAGGATGTATTTATTCCCGTGGTCGGATACGGGAAACGGGCCGGCGATGTCAATGGCGATTCTCTCGAACGGGCTGCCTACGTTGTACTGACGCATCGGGGCCTTGGGTCGTATTCGAGGTCCATTGCTAGCAGCGCATACAGCGCACTTCCTGCACCAGTCCTGACGTCAGCTTGACAATTGGCCCAGTAAAACCGTTGCCTCACTTCTGCAGGGTCTTCGTCACTCCCAGATGTCCTCCGGCGACTCCATCATGGATTTCCGCAGCACTTCCTCTCTTCTGTTCCTGGGAACAATTATTTGGCGTCTGTCTTCCCACCAATATCGGCCTCCAGCACACGTTTCAGGATCCCATTGTCCAGAATAAGAGAGTTCCATTGTGCCCAATAGACTTAACAGCCGGCGAGTAACCTGCGACTTCCTGCCATGATGGTCTTCGATTGCCCTTCTTCCAGCTGACGACTAAGCCAAGGTCGGGTCTCTCTGGTCTTTCTGGATCTTGCTGTCATTCCAGTTGTCATCCATTGCCGCGGTTCTACAAAGTGTTGCTTTTCTCTTCTGCTCGTCGGCAATGTGAGCAATCATCTGGACATGGTCTTCGCGACAAGGCATCTGCATTCTTATGGCTAGTTCCGGCTCGATGTTCGATCTCGAAATCGAATTCCTGGAGTCTCTCGATCCAACGTGCTACTTGACCCTCAGGATTTCTGAACTGTAAGAGCCATTTGAGAGCTGCATGGTCAGTTCTCAACAGGAATCTTCTTCCATACACGTACTTGTAGAAGTGTTCCACTCCCTTTACAACAGCTAACAGCTCTCGCCTGGTGACACAGTAATTGCGCTCTGGTTTGCTAAGCGTCTTGCTGAAATAACCAATGACCTTCTCCTGTCCCTCCTGGATCTGAGATAGGTTGCTGGCGCCCGTATCCAAAATGAATTTCCCTTTGGGTAGGGGATAGCTCAGTACAGGTGCGTTGATCAAAGCTCCTTTCAGTTTCCTGAATGAGTCTTGACATTCTTCGGAATACTGGAACTTTGTTTGGCCCTCCGTGAGCCTGGTCAGTGGTTTAGCGATGTTAGCGAATCCCAGCACATATCGGCGATAGTATGTGCATAAACCAAGGAAACTTCGAAGTTGGTGAATGTCTTTTGGGATGGGCCAATCCTTAACAGCTTTGATCTTCTGGTCATCCACTGCTACTCCTTCCCCAGAGACAACGTGGCCGAGGTATCGTACTTCTTTTTGGAACAGATGGCATTTTTTAGGGCTCAGCTTCAATCCGGAGTTCCTCAGTCGCAGGAATACTTCCTCCAAGTTTTCACGTGGTCCTCGAACGATCTGCCGACCACAATTATGTCGTCGAGATACACTAGACACGTGTTCCATGAGAGTCCCTTCAGCACTGTCTCCATCAATCTTTCGAATGTGGCGGGAGCATTACAGAGCCCGAATGGCATAACGGTGAACTGCCACAATCCTGAGCCGATGGTAAAAGCAGTCTTTTCAAGATCTTCCTGAGCCAGTTCTACTTGCCAATATCCACTCTTCAGATCAAGGGTCGAGAAAATCGTGGAACCAGCCAACGTGTCTAGGGTGTCATCTATTCTCGTGAGAGGGTAACTGTCCTTCTTCGTGACATTATTAAGTTGGCGATAGTCTACACAAAAGCGTGTCGATCCATCCTTTTTCTTCACCAGTACGACTGGAGAGGACCAGGGACTATCAGATGGTTCGATAACTCCTTCTTTTCCCATATCGCTGACTATTTTGTCAGCCTCTTCCTTCTTGGCAAGAGGAAGTCTTCTTGCTGATTGCCGGATCGGCCGAGCACCTCCAGTATCAATTTTGTGCTGGACCACATTAGTTTGACCCCTTTTCCTTGTCCGGTATCGAAGATGTCTTGGTACTTTTGACTAAATCTCTTAGTTTGGGCTGTTGAGCTGGTTTTATGTCTTTGGAAGAGATGGCAACTAATTTTTCTAGTTCTGTGGGCAAGTTGTTGGGTTGGCTAATCGTACCTCGTACGCCCCGGATCACAGATGAAACTGACGAGCAGTGCCCCAAAATTGTTCCTTTCTTCAAGGTCACTGGGAAATAATTGACATTCATGACCCTTACCGGCACAAATTTGTCAGCACGCAACAAGGTCTTCCCTAGTGCAATCCCTCGTCCAATTTTCTCATCATGAAGTTTGGGCTCGAACATCACCACGTCTCCACTGCTCGCACTCCCGTCCAGGCGAGCCTCCAGAATGGTTTCAGCCCTCTCAGGTACGCTTACATCTTCAGCCAACAGCACACGGATCAACTCCTCACTCCTCCCATGAAGCACCAGCTCTTCTCCGTTGACACGTAGGACGCCGTCTTTGAAATCCAATTCAAACCCTCTGGAATTCATGATGTCCATTCCGATGATTGCATCGTCTTCGATGTCCGCTACAAGTGCCTGATGTTTCACTTTAGTGCTGCCCAAAATTATTTCAATCGGTAGCTCGCCATATACAGTAGCTGGCTCCCCTGTTGCTGTGCGTAGCTTCCAAGTTGTCGGTTCAATTCGTTCCGGTGTTCTGGCAAAGGAAGGTCCGAGAATTGTCCTAGTCGCACCTGTATCTAGCAGCATGGTGCAAGGCTCGTTATTGATGAGACCGTCTACGAAAACACCTCTGTTCTGTCGTTTCAGGATAGCGACATATGCGTTGTTAACCGGGGCTTGCTGGACACAGGCCGACGATTGCCCCTTCTCGTCGACCTTCTTTAGTTTTCCTGCATCGGAGTCGTGTTTCGAATGTTGGACATTTGCTACGCACATGTCCAATTTTGCCACAATTCCAGCATCTTATCTGTCCTTTCTCAGGCAAAACTTCCTTCATCACTTTTCTTATGGCAGCTTCCAAGTCAGCATGCTCCTGTGAGTCTTCTTCAATACTTCGAACTTTACTTTGGTTTTTGCAGGATTGCTTTTCTGCCTCACATTCCAAAGCGCGTGCCAGTTCTTCTACGAGATGTGTTGGACGAGCTAGTGTCAACGCTTGTCTGGTTTCTTGGTCACGGAGTCCATCCAAGAATGCCTGAACCGCTAATCGCTCCATTACATTCTCCGGTGTGGCTGGATATGCGAGACGAACCAAGCGTGCAATGTCAGCTTCGAATTCTTGTAAGGATTCGCCCGATTTCTGGCAGCGATTTTTCAGTTGGGATGTTTAATCAGCTGATCATAGTCCTCCTGTTCTTGGGCGGTGAGAGTTTGTAGAATATTTGTCGCTTCTCCACGTAATGCAAGTGTCAGTGCTACAGCTCTTTCCCCTGCATTCCATCCGTTTGCTTTGGCCGCTGCTTCAAACTGCCGGCGGTAATTTGCCCATGGAGTTTTTCCGTCGAACTGAGGCGGCTTCATGGAAAGCTTCCCTATTTCTGAAATGACCTTGACATCTTTTATACCCTCTTGAACTTTATCCACGTTCACACTCAAGTCCAGCATTGCATTTTCGTTAACCATCTCTGTGGAGGACGCACTATTAATTTGTTTTTCCAGCTTACTGATCGTTTCCTTTATTTTGTCCATTTCTGCCTCGATTCCGTCTTTGATTTCATCGCTGATTATTTCCTTCATCTTGTCCATCTCTGCCTCGACGGTTCCCATTCTTTTTTCCAGACGATTCGCCACACCACAGAGTTCTTTTTTTAAGCCTTCTGTGTTTTCTAGGAGCTTATCTTCCAGGCTTTTGAATTTTCTAGAAGCTTATCTTCCAGGCTTCTTGAATTTTCTTGAAGCTTTCTTCCAGATTTCTAGAATTTTGTTGCAGCTCTTCTTTCAAGGATTCTATTATCGGACTCAAATCACCTCCGGAACTTCGAATAAAAATGTTTCGGGGTCCTCACCTTCTTGTATAAGTCCTTCTGCAAGTCTTTCCTGGAGTACTTGCTTTTACCCGTTGTTTCCAGTTCCCTTTCCTCCAATTCCTGTTTCAATTCCGCTACCTTCAAATCCGCAAGGCGCACTTTTCTTGAACACATTTTGTCTCTTTGACTCGGTATCAGTCTGTTTCACACGAAAAGTTTATCAGTTTGTTAAAAATTCACTTCGCGAATTCTTTTCCATGGGCCACCAGTCTATTGTCTGTTTCACGCGAAGAGTGTATCAGTTTATATTCCCACGCACAATTGTCCACTTCGCGAAAACCGGGCCACTGTCTATTTTCTGTTTCACGCGAACAGTGTATCAGTTTATATTCCCACGCACAATTGTCCACTTCGCGAAAACCGGGCCACTGTCTATTTTGGGCGTACAAAAAGGTCTATCAATTTATTTTTCTGACTATCCACTCCACGATCACTTGTTTATTTTCAAAATCTCACTTCCGACACCAATTGTAACGTAAATAAACTTAACTTGGTTTAACTAATTTATTTAACACTTAATCTACAACTAAATTTATATTACTACGCCACTGAATAGCTCGATCGTATGGGCTCGTTCAGACCGTCTGTGCCATCTTGAGGGCTACCTATTTATCTCCGTCACAGGATTCCCGATCTTTCGAATTCCGGCAGTTGGCGACGGCATGTTCCAATTGTTTCCAATATTGACCGTTGTTTTCCGCGGAAGAGCGACTGGATGGTTCTCGAATATCTCCGGGGATGATCTCATCGCTGTCGATGGCAACGTGTGAGGCGACAGGTCCGGCCTAGGTTCGTTACACTATCTAATGTTGCTAACTGCTGATGGGCACCATGAATGTGGTATTTACCTCGTACCATTTGTACACTTTTTAAATTGTTGAGTCTCACCCGAAAGTTCAACAGATGAAACCGTAGCAAATGTAACTAAAACATTTAACTTATGACATAATAAAAAAATTAAGATAACGAATCAATATAAACTGAAGTATTTTAACTGATAACTAAAAAAGGTAAGTTATTATCTATTTTAAAATACTTCGACATGTCACCCTGCATTTATGACAAATAAATAGTCGGGTTTTAAACCCTTTCCTAACATTATACAAGGTTTGAGGTGTTATTTCTGAACTCACTAATTCTACGACCCAGTTCATCATAACGACCCACAAACCGTATTAAAAACTACGGATTTCACATATCCCCAAAGAAAGTAATCAAAAGGTGTGAGGAACGGTGAGCGAGCTGGCCACTCTGTTGGATCTCGACGTCCAATCCTCCTATCCGGATCCCTTTCATCTAAGTAATTTCACACCTCCCCAAAATAGTGTAGTGGGGCTCCATCATACTGAAATGTTAAATCCAAGTTAAATTCATTCATTATTTGAAAGTAGGACATCGCATAATGTTTAGAGATAATTCTTTGGAGTCTGTTGCCAAAAAAATCTCAGCACGAAGATATCTACTTTTATTTACGATTCCTGTGGGAAAACCTTTATCTCAGGTTCTCTAAAATATCCAGGTTATCTAGACGATGGAAGATAGTGACTAAAGTTTATCTTTCAGTCGCAGATGATTCCACATCTGATTTTATGAACATCTTGTCCATATTTTCAACAAATCAATCCACGTTCCATTTTTATGAACCTTGGACAATTCGTTTCATGGTAACCAATTAGAAAAACATTTGCTTATTTCTTCATACATATTAGTTAATTAATATGAATTATATGTGTTGATCATATATGCTACGATTTTATCACAAATGAGCAAATAATTTACCATATTTCCTCATACATGTTAGTTGAAAAGTACCCTTAATTACTTCATTAATAATTAGTATGAATTAAATGCGTTATTCATTATTATCGTTGTACGTGATGATTTTATCAAAAAACCAGCAATTCATTTGATTTAATAATTTTAAATTTAAGAGGGAAGCACTTTCTGAACTCAAATAACCTTCAGAGCAATGATTTTCTGCTGGTTTTAGTAAAGTTGTAGGAAATAGTGTGAGTGTCCTTGTAATCATTCATTTTGAGGGTAAGTTAATTTCCAGTGTATGCTCAGATCGGTGAATTTATTATTCCTAACACTGTGCTAGCTAAATGTTGTGGATAATTATCTAAATTGCTGATGATTTTAAGATCAGCGCGTGCCATTTTGCTATCATTAGATATTTATGTCATTCTACTGAAACGCTCGTGAGATTGAGTGTCTTCGTGAAACAACTGTAACTGTTATTTCTCAAAACCACTCAAAATACCCGAGAATTCATTAGAAAATACTAACGAAAATAACTACCAACAATTTTGGTAATAAATTCATAGTCTCAGAATTATTCAGTTCCAAAAGTATTCTGTGAAATAAGTAAACAGTGCTACTGAAAATCTTCGGAAAAAGCTATTAACGTTGCTTTTATTGCAAATTTTTTTTATCATAATCTTTGGTAATTATTGTCATATAATTTATCGTGTGTTTAAAGTGGCCCCTAGACTGGGTTCAGATAACAGATTACGCATATGGATACTGTTCTGCAATTGGCTGCTCAATGAGAGCTTCCCATACTGCAACCAATCAGACAACAGTGCCAAAGTCCATATATGGTTATGGTACCAATTAGGCGCGAATAAATTCACTTTCAACACAAATTATGAAGGAAAACGGAAAAATAAATAAATATGATTCCCCGTCTAAAGTATATAGTAGACGAAATTGAGTGAAACCTATTCGCCGCGTAAAAACAAGTCGATAACTTCGTTGAAATTACTGTAATCTACCACTGATTACTTTATTTGGTTTGGGGTTGAATCTATTAGTAGAACAGAGCTAGCCATGTATGTTGAACATCTGCAAGAAAAAATGTGTGCAGTAGTCGAAAGTACCACCCAAATAAAATTTCTGGCTTAAGCAAAGCTGCTTTAAATTTGTGAAACAGCTAAACTCTAATATATTGGATATATTCCAAAGGCACGATTATTTACGTCAAATAAAAGATCATCGGGAATCTAAGAGACATTCAGTGTATCTTGACGAGACTTGGTTTGATACTCGGTATGGTAGATAACTAAACAAACTGTTGTCTTCAAGCACCATGTTCTAGAGGAAATCGGATAATTATTGTACACGCGGGGAGTAAAAATGGTTTTGTACCAAATGCGTTGCTGTTGTCATCTAAACAAATAAAAAAAATACATTATTATTATTCTTTAGAACAAGGAACAGTGATGCTTTATTTTTTTTTTGTATTCTAAACTTTCCTGATACTTTTTATATCTTAGATCGCTTGGTGATAACATCTATCTGCCGCTTCTAATCCAGGAAAAATTGTTCTAAAAAATATAGAAACTAATAGTGCAGTTGTCGAAAAATACAGTTGAATTTGAATAGTGCTCTGTTTTTAGAAATATGAAATAAAAATGCATGGGTGTAGACATTATTAATACAATTTAATTTGAAGTAATGTAGGTGAATCATTGAATAAAGTCATCTTCAAAATATAGGGTTCGTTCAAAATCGTACATATTATAATGTTGAATTATGAAGAAATCCGGAAAGAGAAATAAATATGATTCCCCGTTTAAAGTATACAGTAGACCAAATTGAGTGAAAACTATTCCCGCGTGCGTAAATACTGTCGATAACTCAGATGACCGCTTATAGCACGAATTACCGTAAACCACTACCACTACAGATTATACTTTATCGGGTTTGGGGTATAGATAATAGAATATATTAGTAGATAACTAAGCTCCTAAACTAATGTAAGTAACTAATTTTGAGTCGGCGCCAAACAAACAAGCAAATGAATTAGGTAAGGCGTAAAATGATGGCATCGAGTTGCGCGGTGACATTCTGATAATTTTTTTGAAGTAATTTAATGATGTTCGTTGATTGTTTGTTTGGCGCCGACTCAAAATTAGTTACTTACATTAGTTTAGGAGCTTAGTTACTGAGACTAAGAAGGTTCATTTTATTTTTTACTTTTCAGTTCCGTATTTCGTCGGTTTAATTTTTTGTTAAAAAGTTTTTATTTTTTATGGCTAAAATATACTAATTACTACCTACTTGTTTTTTGATTACTTCCAAAATACTTACTTACCCACCTTACTTTAACTATTACCAGTTAAATAATATGATTATCTACTTTTACTTCGAAAATATGAACAGGATGTTCATAAAATCAGATGTGGAATCATCTGCGACTGAAAGATAAACTTTAGTCACTATCTTCCATCGTCAAGATAACCTCTTGTGGGGTATTCATGTTGAAAATGGAAACATTCTCAATTGGATATTTGTTGTAATATAAATTATTTTTGTTGTTCTGGTTAGTTTATTTCATTACTTTGTATATCTTTCCATCCTCTCATAGAATATAATGGTTTTGACGGATGTGGAACAGAAATAATGTCAGTAGCGATCTGTCATTGTCAACTACGTATGTGTGTGCCAATGTTCATAAGTGAAAAATCAATTATCCCCCATTTTTCTACCCGTAAGGGTATATAATTCCATTCGAAATCTAAATATATGGTATACCCTATCTATTAAAAAAAGAATCATCCAAATCGAAGAACCCAGTACAAAGTTATGCCTGATAGAATCGGTTAACGGACCAGAATTCAGAGGGTGAGTGATCAATATCCTTTATGTTGCTACCCTTAGGGGTGGATTTCATCTTTTAAATTCAAATGGGACCACCTTCGAAGTACACCCTATCCACTGAAGAAAGAATTATTGGAATCGGACGCCTCAGTAAAAAGTTATGCGTGATCATACATAAAAAAAAATTATGGAAAAAAAAATATACGGGTCGACTAGAGAACCTCCTCCTTTTTGGTTTCGTCGGTTAAAAAGTGGTGTGGTGTGTGTCTGGGCAGAGGCAGCCATGTATGATGAACAACTGCACAACTGCAAAAAAAATTGTGCAGTCGAAAGTACCATCCACATAACATTTCTGGCTCAAGCAAATCTGCTTTAAATTTGTACAACAACCAATGAAAGTGTTTAATACTAAATTTATTATTTAATGGGCCAAGGTTCAAAATAGCAGGAGATTTTGTTAACGAGTTTTAAATATTATAATATATAAAAAAGAAAGCTTGTGAACTAGACCTTCTAGAAAGTTTGGAGATCAATATTAAACAAAAAGTCAGAATTCTTGCTTGGATTAATTTAAATAATTATTATTTGTTGAATTTGTTTCACCGAAGATTAAACAGTAGAAGTGAATGTCTTTTGCTTGCTATTTTGATGTGATTTTCGAATGATATCTTGTACATTTTCAAAGATGTAACATAGTTCGGAAAACTTTTTAATGTTCAAAAATACAATTGTGAGAAGAAGAAAAAATGGTACATTGACGAAGTAGAAAAACCCAGTTTTCTTTACGCGAAAAATGACTGCGGAGTATTTATGAAGCCAATTGAATAATTAAAGTTTTGACATGAAAATGAGTAATCATTAATAAAAAAAAAATAAGTTGATGAGGCCAGTAGAGTTGTGCCCACCTTGGACTCAATTAAGAAATTATCCGACTATCCTGAATATACCTTCCAAGCCCAGGGTGATATAAAAAAACGGTAACAATATTTTTCCTAAGATACAAAAAAATATAATTATTAATCGAAAATAGTTTGTGGCATATCAGACAAGAAAATTAAAAATAGAATTGAATTAAAAAATGTGCACCAACCAGGATTCGAACCTGGGACCTCTCGATTTCTAGTCGAACGCACTACCAACTGTGCTGTTGGTCCTTGTTCGGAAACCGGCGATTCACATTTTAAATTCAGCTCTGTATTAGTATGCGAAGATGATGAGGAGTTAATGTGAGTATGAAAACATTCACGCATGCACACCTAATGACATTATATTGGTTTTTCCTATATGTCAGTTGGAAGTGCGTTCGACTAGAAATCGAGAGGTCCCAGGTTCGAATCCTGGTTGGTCCACATTTTTTAATTCAATTCTATTTTTTACACGCTTTATATTAGCTTCACTTGTATGTTTGTTTGTTTGTAACCGACTCCTTTGGGCGCCATTTTGACCCACTTCCAGACGTCCGAATGATTTGAAATTTGGCAGGTGTACATAATTCCGGTGACAATGCATTAGGAAATTTTTGTGTGAAGAAAAAACAAAATGGCGGCTCGGTTTTTTGGCCTTTTAAAATTGGAATTTTTGGTTAAATTTTTGATAAGAAGATGCTCCACTCATAAATTTTTGATTATCCGAAAGTTTTGTTGTCGGAGATTATGATTCTTTCGTCAAAATTGAAAAAATTCAAGATGGCGGCTCCAAAATGGTGGACGAATTTTGTGATTATGGTCTGATTCTATTCAAAATTGGTACGTGGAGGTTTTGGGGTCAAATATTATGATTCTCTTGTGAAAATTTGAAAATTCAAGATGGCGGCTTCAAAATGGCGGCCGAGTTTTGTGATTATGATCCGATTCGCTTCAAATTTGGTATCTGAGGGTTTTCGTGGTCGGAGATTATGATTCTTTGTAAAAATTGAAAAATTCAAGATGGCGGCTTTAAAATGGCGGCCGAATTTTGTGATTATGGTCTGATTCTATTCAAAATTGGTATGTGGGGGTTTTTGGGGTCGAATATTATGATTCTTTTGTGAAAATTGGAAAATTCAAGATGGTGGCTTTAAAATGGCGGCCGAGTTTTGTGATTATGGTCTGATTCTATTCGAAATTGGTATGTGGGGGTTTTTGGGGTCGAAGATTATGATTTTTTAAAATTAAAATTCAAATGGGTAAAAGGGGCCGATTTGGTTAGGCTGTTTTTCAAAATTGGGGGGTTTTGGATCTAATTTGATAAAATTATTCCATCCTTCAATTTGCAAAAAATTAATAAAAAAAAAAGTTTTAAAAAAAATAGAAAACCAGACTAAAAAAATAGAAAATAAGAAAATATTTTATTTAAAAAAAAGCGTGGGGTACATGGTATCAATAATTATATAGTACATTACACACCGAGGCGATACCATGCACCCCACGCTTTTTTTTAAATAAAATACATTTTTTTCTTATTTTCTATTTTTTTACTCTGGTTTTCTATTAAAGCGTGTTTTTTAGTTTTTTCAAACTATTATTTATCTTTTTCTTGTCTGATATGCCACAAACTATTTTCGATTAATATTTAATTACAGACATAAAACACTTCATTAATAATATAATTATTATTAACTTTCCGACCGTTTCTTATTATCACCCAATAGACCTACCAAAAAATGATATTAGTGAAAATCCCTTTAATAATCTCCTTTTCCAGATAGTTTACTGAAATTTGTTTTTAAACAAAAATAGGCGTAATTTGACGTAAAAGAATAAATCTCTGCCTACGGTCGGCTTTTCGATAAAATAGCAAATACTATTATGTAATGGATAAACTATAGCTAGATATATCAATATTATTATGATAGTTATTCTCAACTTAAATATCAAACTCCAATCTCTTCTTACGCAAATCTTGTAATATGTATCAATATATTCCTATGGATGTGCATAAGGGCAATACCGAGAAGGAGGATTTCTATCATGGTTGATCTAAAATACAAGGTGTTTCATAATTGAATGCTGATCATAAAGGGCGATAATCCTTGGATGATTTTAAGAAAAAAAATTTATATGAACGTAGGTTCGCAACCGCTTTATTTCTGAGATACAGGATGTTCCCCAATATCTCTGAAACCGCTTTGGCTTTTTTTTCAATTCTGGTACATGCAAAGTACACATAAAAATACATTTTTTCCATGATGAAAGATTTCTTAATTTTCATCAGTGGCGTCCCTGTTAACATGCCCTGTCATATTTTTGATCAAAATAATGACATGCCACTGTCTTTTTTCCAAATAAATATTATATCTACCTTCTCATAAAAATGGTCTCCTGCCTTTTTTTCGTCCGGCGAACGGTTTTTGAGTTAGAAAATAAAATTCATTCATTGGATTGTCCCTATGCGAAATCAGCCCGTTGAAGAGTAGAAGGATTATCTTGTGGGCTAGAAACATCTGGTATGCTAAGAAACGCTTTATATCACATCAAGGGCATTTACAGTTCATACCATTTATACAGATATGATTTACTCACAGGTTGGACTTTAGTAAATTTTGGATCATTATTTCTTCAAATATTCACTGATACACTTTTCTATTCGCTTCACACCTTCACGTCTTGAAATAATAATGCTAGGAAAAACCCATAATCTTTGGATTTTGCATACTAAATGAGGGTTTATTACTCCACGCCTTTATTTTACGGATTATAGTTAATGCATTTGACTCTGCCCGCTTTCCGTTATCCCGTTTTCCCCTTATCCCGTTTTTCCGTTATTCCATTAACGAGTTATCCCGTTGTAACGTTTCCCCGTTATTCCATTTTCCAGTTATCCCTTTTTTTCGTTTTCCCGTTTTCCTGTTATCGCTTCCTCTCGTTATCCCTTCCTCTCGTTATCACGTTTTCCCGTTATCCCGTTATCACTTTTTTCCATTATCGTGTTCCAGCTGTTCTCAAGTTATGAGCTTACCAACACAAACAGACATTCAAGAATTTTAAAATATTGAAAACCTCAAACTAAGTCCTCGAGTCACGCTAAAATTTATGGTTATGTATAAACCTGCGGTAAATATAAAGTTACTCTACACATGCACTCTGAATATAGGGAAAAAACTTTGCCTACTGAACACTGAACACCGTTCCCGAGTTGGAGAACTTTTTTTTTTTTTAACCTCATTTTCAAGCACCGTTTTCTCGCACAAAAATAACTCAAAATGCCTCCTTCTCTTTACCAGCATAAACAATACATCCTAAATCACTTATTTTCGGCACAACTTTGCACAAAATATCGTCGTTTTTATTGAAAAAATCCTCCTACTTACATTGTTCCAAATAAATTAATTTCATACTTTGACAGATGAAATTTAGTAACTTTGCTTTATTTGTCATGTTGGTAATAAATGAATCACCGCCAACTTTTCGAATTCAAATGTGAGCAATAGTTTCCCC